>BNST01000305.1:0-337348 GCA_019650275.1 Xylocarpus granatum | reverse complement strand
AGAGGATCATATTCTTGACAAGCTCTTTGAGTTTGGATATCAAGATGCTGCCGCTTGGGCTGCGGATAACCCAATTGCGGAAATAGTTGAAGATGAGTTTTTCCAGTTGAAAATGATTCTCCAAAGTAGCCCACGATGAAGAAAAAATTTGGTGAGTTGTATTGTAACCCATGCCTTGTAAATTTCATTGTCTTCACATACAGTGACCAAAGCATAGATACTTATCTGTATTGCACTGTTCCTAAACACTGATACTACTAGAATTTCTTTAAAGTATTTTTTAAAAACTTTTTTTTATTTATTTCGTTAAAATATATTAAAATTAAAAATAAAATTTCTTATCGTATCTTATTTGATTCAAAAACAAAGTGTTTGATTTTCTTTTATGTAAACTTAATTTGTTGTTATTGTTCAAATTTCATAATTAATTTAAATCTAATATTAACAGTACTTTTATTATTTCTAAACTCAAGTTAATTTCCTTTACATATTTTAATGTTTTTTATTAAAATATATATAATAATTATCTTTTATTTTATACTTATTTCAAAAAAATTAATGAAAATTTTATAATAATTAAAAAAAGACATTTAAGTGAAGAAAAATGCCAAATTAGAAATGGCATTGTATCCGATGAAATTGACAAGATCTTAATTTGTATTAATTTTTGAAATGAAAATCTCGTTTAACATTTGGACTTACATCATTAGAGGTTTTATTATATATTTATAAAATTTTTAGTTTGTGACAAATTTTATCAAGATGTATACTTACGTTTCATTTGATTATAAGTTGATAAAATAAAAAATAAACATACACATGATTTCTTTATTTTTTTGTAAGTAAAATTTTAAAATTATTAATTTTTAGAATTTATTATGTATATTTTTTAAAATAATAAAATAAAATTATATTTAAAAATTTTAATTTTATATACACACAAATACATACATATATTAATTATCTAATAAATTAATTTAAAATTATTTATTATTTTTGTATATATATTCATAAATTTATATATATTTTTTAAAAAGTAATTATATTATAAAAAAAATTTAAAAAAAAATATAAAATAAATAATAATAATAGTAGGATATTTTAATTATATTATTTAAAATATTTTTAAAACTATAATAATTGTATTATAAAATTTTTGAAAATTTAATATTAATTATTTTTAAGTTAATTAAAATTTTATGTTATCAAAATTTTAAAATGTAAATTTTACATAATATAAATAAATTTTAAAAATTAAATACGAGTGAATAAATAAAATTTTATTTATAAAGAATATACAAATTAAAAAATATATATATATATATTTTGGTTAGTTAGCATAAAGTTGACACGTGATTGGTTGTATTTATGCAACGACTACACCTGATCTTACCTTATCAAAATCTTCCTTCGAAAAGATCCGACGGACTGCCGACAACAAAGTACAGTTCTCAAAAGTAAACGTGCAATTCCAACAATTACTGGTTAGTGTGTACTTAACACGACTGCGTTTCTTCACGTTGTTATTATTATTATTTATCTTCAATTTCTAGAATTTAAATAGCAAAAGGATTTGCAATTGGCAAAGTGACTGCAGCAATAAATCAGATAAGTTCATTAAAATACATATATATACATCTGATATGTTCATTAAAATACATATATATACAAAGTATTTTCAACCAAAGCTAATCCAACCCAATTATGGAGTAAAAAGGGTATATGACATAGTAAAAAGTGGGTGTAAACCAAATCAAAGTTGGGAAGGAATTGAAGATTGAGTTGAGGGAAATGGTGAGAACAGGGTGAGTGGGAGACAAATGCAGCCCATTCTGCAACCTCCTTTTGCAGTAAGTCAAAAAGTAAAGCACATGAATGAAAGCTCAAGACAAAATTAAGCTGGTATTAATGAATGAATTAACCAATCCCCACCAAGTCAAAAATAAAACTCAAGTCTACTCTCAAATCCCACGCTTGCTTAAAATTATGCACTGGAGGGTTGTACTTAGACGACTACTCACTCCATTGGAACGGACAAGGAGGAAAGCAGGAATGGTGTAGCAATTTCTGAAAGTAATATGATCGGAAGAAAATGAAGGGTTGGTGATGATAATCGTTTGCATCTTATCATGTAATTAAAATTAATTTTTTAATTATTAATCTCATACATATATTAAATCTATTCAAGTAAACATTTATATTAAAGCATGTGGTCAAACTACAATGTAGTTGTTGTAGGGTATATACCTTAAATAACTGTTGGATTCTACCTCATCAAATCCAATTGTACTGTAAAAATGGAAGCCTCCAACCTTTTATGCATTCACGGCTGCTTCCAATACATTTATTGAATTTGTACCCTACAACAATTTACTGTATCATGATTATAGAAAATGAAATTTGAGAAATATGTAACATTAAACATTAAATTTTTAATTTTTTAAAAATTAATGTAATAAATTAGAATCTATCTCAATTTTATATAAAAAAAAACGAAATATTAATTTAAATTTTGTATTTTTTTTATAAAAAATTACTAATTAAATAAATTAGTATGTATTTGACGTATGAATTTGAAAGTTTTAGAATAAAAAATTAACGAAGAAAATAAAAATAATAACATGAACCATGTGGCTTGAGAATTACGACCCAAAAAATGGGATGTAATTGTGGGAAAATGAATTGAATCTGTGCTCATAGGCAGATATAATGTTGTTGAAGTCAAAACCAGCTCAGAAATGAAATGAAGAAAAAAGGGAACGCCCACCATATAGAGATCGTACAACACCATGCACGCTCATGCATCCCTCTTTCTACAAAAAGGGACTTTCGTTTGAAAACTACATTAAAGAGATTTTTCCAAATTTAACATTGCAGTGTCTTCCACCCTTGCTAACTACTACTACTGCTTTCAAATTTCAGAGATTGAATCTTGACTTCTTCACTTCTGGCTTTCTTGCTGCTCTGATCGATGATTATCTTGTTCCTTCTAGGGTTTATCGGGGGGTTTTGTTGCAGAGTTGTTTTGGCATTCTGTCTACCTCCATTTTTCTATAATTATTAATGAAATCTTGGCGTTTGGAGGTGGCCAGAATGCCAAACTGGCTCTGTGAATTTCTCTCCGAGAAATTCTGGAAGAAGGAAAACACTTCCTTTTCGTTCAAATTTCAACGCTTGTAAAAGGTAATTGTTTTTGCCCAGTCCAGTATGCAGGTTACCGCTGTCTTCACTCACTCAACAACATTCTTATCGTTGATCGAGATTCAGGTAAGACAAAATAAGCTTATAATTGTACCCGAGCTATTGAGAATGTTTGTGGTTGCTTTCATTTTCATTAGTGTTATGGATTATGTCACCTTCTCGGATTTGACTTATAATCTATCAGTATAAAGTTAAAAGTATTAAGTTAGAATTTGAACATTTCAAATTTGACTTGCTAATATCCATACAAATAACAATTTCAGGCAAGGTTTTCAGGAATAGAGTTTTGACATACTGCAAGTGTTGTATCAACTTCAGTCATAATTTGGTGCAAGTCAACCATCGACATTTGGGGTGAAAAGCATACACATTACATGTAATTTCTTTTAACTTCTGCTTCACCTTTTTTTGTAGGATTGTAATGATATGAGATTGCACTATCACATGTTTAAAGCTCCTTTGATGATTGCAGCGAACATGATCGGCTTTACTGCCACTTACTCTTAGTGCCCTTGTTTTGCTTTGCCTATGCTTTGGATTCCTAGGCGCATAAACAAGGATCAAAATGCCTTACAGTTTAGAGCGTTGTGATAATTAATTATTCTCTTTATGGAGTAGGGAGAAATTTGTTTCAGCCTCACACCCCACCAACCCCCTACTATATAACCCTATAGGTGATTATACATTTTTTTTTCACTAAGTGCAAGGTGATGTCATGGACAGAGCTGACTCTTTCCCAAAATAATTTTTAATACCTTACGATCTTAGGGTTAGTCTATTTGCACTTTAAAGAATATTTGAACACCCTGTTATTTGGCACAATTATTCTATAAATCTTGACAATTAATTATTATTCAATACTTGTGTAAATATCAAAACAGTCTTCAATTAAATTCATAACATCTAAAAACTCCAAAAAACAATTATGATCTTGATAACAATTTAATAATAAATAGGTATTGTTAGTTGATAATGTTATTAGTTACCAAAGCTGTTAATAACTGTAATTGATTCCACAGTTCGTTCCGAAAGCTCTGGATCATCTCATTTGTATAAATAGACAGTCTTATGGTTACTCTAATTCATTGTATTCAGTATGCAAATATATTGATAAATTTCTCTGCATTTTCTTCTTGATTTTCCTTGAATCCAAACAGCTTTTACGGCAATTCAAGACTTGGTTTGGTATTAAAGCCAATGGCAACTGCTAATGCAAATCTTTCCTTCGCAAACCTACCACCACAACCTTCATTCCTCTTTTCAATCCCTATAAAACTTACTTGGCCTGGAAATCTCAAGTTTTACCCTCGATGAGAGGTAATAGTGCTATTTACTTCATGATCCATATAGGACTCGGTCAGCAAAAATTGTTTATTGAGGGCAGACAGACCAATAAAATAACAGTATTAGAAGATTATATCAATAATGCAAGAGTCAGTTCGGAGAGGATTCTACCTAGAGGAAGTAATTGGTTTCCGAAAATCTTGAATGCAAAGTTCGGAGAAGACAATACCAACTCTCGCTTGACTGGTTACTCTCTTCAATGAATGATTCTATCTTGGTTTAGTTATAGGATACAAATCAGCATTCAAAATTTGGTAGGCTTTAGAAAAACAATCCAAAGCTAAAGCTCTTCAACTTGGGTTTCAGCCACAATCAACAAAGAGGATTCTTCTTTAATGGCGGAATGCTTCATAAAGATGAAGAATATAACTAATAGTCTTGCCACGACTTAAAATTTAGTTTTAGATGATGATTTTATATTTTATCTTCTTCCTAGACTTGTTCCTGAATATAATTCAGTTGGGATTTATGTTGTAGGAAGAGTAGATACAATGAATATCCATGAAGTATATTCAGTTCTTCTTGCACATGAAGCCCGATTGGAGTGACAAAATGTGTCTTGAATGAATGACATGAATGGAAATTATGAAGCAAACCTGTCACAGGCTAAGCAATTTTCGAAAATAAAAATGGCAAAGAAGGTTTTAATCGAAGATATACTTATCCTAGATCTGGTTTTCCTTGTAATGTTCATGGAAATGGAAAAGGCAAAGTCAAGTTTGGTGGAAGAACAAATCAAGGAGGTAGAAGGGAACAACAGACTTATGTGTTAGACGTACTTCAAGCCAGGTCATCTTGCTACAATTTCTTAACATCAATTTAATCGAGATTACATGCCACAGCAGCCTCAACTACGCTACCAACAACTTTATCAAAAGATGCAGAATTAAGTATTGTATTTATGAGTATTCATTCTTTCAGCAGATTTGAATGAATGAAAATTAAACTTATGAGTATTAAAATTCAGTATTGTGATTGAAATCCAGGATCCTGATGGAGCAGAAAGAATGAATGTTGAATAGTTGGCAAATCAGGTGTCAAGAAATCTGGAAAGTTTCAGTTTTAAATAATCAGCTGAAAATCATTTGTTTAAATTTGGAAGTTTTATCTTTGATTGTGTTTTGATTTTTTCTTGTGACAGCCATTAATCTTTGCATCAGATATTAGTTAATTTGCTATTTCAAACAAGTATTAAAAAAAATAAAAAACAAAAACTTGTGTTGATTGAATAATATTATCAGTTCTCCATTATCTACACATGTTCTGCTGTTCGTCATTTCTTTCTTGTTTCACTGGCTCAAAACAAGTACTGCAAGGTTAAAAACCTTTGCTTCATCTTTTCGAACACTTTCAAACCTGTATCTCAGTCAACATAAAGCTTAATCATCTTCAAACCAACAATTGGTATCAGAGCATTAGTTGACCTTACAGGACCTTTATAAATACAAAATTTAGCTAGCTTATCTAAATAAATAAATAAATAAATAACAAAAACAATAGCCATTCCCGGGTAGCACCCCAAGTATTCAACGGTGTAAATTATCCTATCTGGTCAGTAAAAATGCAGTCTTATCTAGAGGCGTTTGATTTATGGGAAATTATTTTGGATGATAGGCCTGTACCCCTTTTACTCAGAGACCCAACTTTGGCTCAAATCAAAGCTCACATTGAAGAAAAAACTAGAAGGTACAAGACAAAAATAGATTCAAAATTCTATTTCTGACTCTGTATTTGTCAAAATAATGACTTGCAGCACTGCAAAACCAGCATGGCAGAAGCTGATGATGCAGTATCAATGGAGTAAAAGAACAAAACGAATGAAGATTGCGAATCTGAAAGGATAATTTGAAGCTCTCACCATGAAGGAAGATGAAACTTTTGCCAGCTACTTAGACAGAATCTCCTTGGTAGCTAATCAAATTAGGCTACTAGGAGAAGAGCTACCAGACAAGAAGATAATAGAGAAGGTGTTGGTAACCGTATTAGAAAAATTTGTTTCAAAATTTTCTTCTTTAGAAGAGCCAAGAGGAGAAACTTTATGCTGCTTCATGTTTACAAAATTCAATCAGTAGCAACTTGTAGCTGATTGACAATGGTTGCACACACCATATGACTTATAAGAACTTTATAGCTCCACAGCAAAAGTTGGCAATGGTGAGCTTGTCCAAGTTAAAGGAAATGGTATAATTGCAATAACAACTCAGAAAGGTTCTAAACTTATCCCTGACGTTTTATATGTGCCTAACATCTGTCAAAATTTGTTGAATGTTAGCCAAATGCTTGAAAAAGGCTATTCATTAGAGTTCAAAAACAATTTTTACACCATATCTAATCCTAATGGTGTTGAATTGCTAAAAGTTGAAATGCAAGAGAAGACTTTTACTTTTGACTAGAACAAGGATGAATTTGCAATATGGCATGAAAGGCTTGAACATTTCAATCGCATCAGCCTTGCAGCTATAAGTATGAACTTGTCAAAAACATACCATCTTTTAACTTCAAAAACTAAAGTTGGTGAAGTTTGTCAGCAAGGGAGACAAAACTCGACTGCAATTTAAAAAGAATCAAGCTTAGAGAGCCTCAGAAATATTGCAACTCATCCATACAGATATGTGTAGTCCTATGAGCACAATGTCGTTAAATGGAAACAAATATTTTCTTTTGTTTGTAAATGATTGTACCAGGTGTGCTGGGTGTATTTTATCAAGCACGAAAGTAAAGTCCTCTCAAATTTCAAGAACTTCAAGGCATTTGTCAAAAACAAAAAGTGGCCTTAACATAAAGATCTCAGCCAAACACATCTCTAACTCCTTCGTTAAGTTTTGCAGGAATTCTGGTATTGAACAACAATTTACTGCACCATGCACACCACAGCAGAGTGGTGTTCTTGAGAGAAAAAACAAACCATAATGGAGATGGCAAGAAGCTGTTAATACTGTTATATACCTACTGAATAGGCTACCGATTATAATTTGATAAATTATACATAGTTTAAGTACAAATATTTGAATAAAATTATTTTATGGTAATTTTATGAATACTATAACAAAATTTAATTTTTCTTACTACCAAGAACTTACCGTATGTATTATTCTATTAATTTTTCTAATTTTTTTAATTTTGTTCTCTAATTTTACATTATGATCCCTAACCTTTTCATTGTCATTTCTCTTATTGTTGAGAAATATAAGTTAAGAGTTAGAAAATAATAAATATCATGGAATGTGATTGGCAAATAGTATTGTTAATGGGTTGCACACTGCCACAGAATTATTATCAAATAGAAATAAAGAATTGTATGAGCAGAATGTCTTAAATGGAATTCACGAGTTCTTTTTATTTTGAAGATCGTCGAGAAAGCAAAACAAATTCCAATACATGGTGCTGAAAAGCCATTCTCGATGCACTCTACTCGACCAGGATTTTCAATTTCATTCCATTGTCACAGTGCGTCGGGAAACCGCAGATGAAGAAGTGTTTCCCCTTCTTAAGTTCAAAATCGTCGTGTCCTGTTTGAAACTTTTCTGCACCTTCGGGAACTTTGCATGTCTCATAACCCTTTTCATCCACAATGTAGACGTTGTGCATTGTTGGTGAATACTTGAATTCTGTGTTACATAAGCACGTACAAATTGATTAGTCTGAGGCTTAAACAATACTCAAAGAAATGAAAAGTCTCCTGTCGAAGACAATACCATACAATCTACTTGGTTTTAAGCATTGAAGCACTAAAATCTAGGAGGCCCTTGGTTTTAGGTCTTAGGCGAGCTATTAGTTTTTATCTAATCTAATATTAAATCAAAAAATGATAGTGTACAATTAATTTTAAATTTCAATCCTACACTAAGTGTCAAAATATATACACATGCACAAACTTCTATATACATATAATATTACATACCAAGTATATCACCCTCCTTAAAGCATTTTCCAAGAGGCCAATCCTGAACTCCAAAGTGCCAGCCTTCATCATCTCCAACCTTGTAGGTTTCTGCAGAGCCAATATTACTTCGAAACAGCAGCAACAACAGCACCGTTGTTACAACAAATATAGCACTGCCTCTTGCCTGAGCCATGATAATAATTATATCAGCAACAAAATTTACTAATACTGAAAAGAGATCAGTTTTCTGCACATTTTTAAAAGATATATGCTACCCCCTTTTTATAGGCTTAATTTTGACCCAATCTTGGTGCCAAATTATGACAATAAATCCTCATTACTCAGCAAATCCATTGAACAATAATTGTTTACGATTTTGCTTTGCTTTATATGGTAGGAAATGTGTATCAAATCTCCAAATAAGTTGGATTATTTTCATCGAAATGGCAATTAATGAAAGTCAAAGGTTGATGATGCGGAATTTGATTACTGCATTTTTTTAAAAAATCTCTCTGTTAATTTACTTCTATGTTTGTGCTCTCAATCAGATTGCATTTCATGTTTAAATTATTGTCATTATAACAGAAATATATTCTGCACATTCATTCAGCATGCACTATTTGACTTCTTTATTAAGAAATAAATCTGCTAATTTTAAAATATTGTGTGTTTTGTATTTTAAGTATTTCAAGTGCGACACTAATGAGTTAATATGGGACATGTTTGTGATATAGTGTTTGTGTATTGGGTGTTAAATGTGTTTCCGTCGCTTCATTTGCTTTGCATGGTCTACAACGGACTAGCAAGCAAATTTGGCAATGATTTTGCTGCCCTTCCCTTTCTTATAATTTGTAAGAAAAAGGAATAATAAAGCAAGCTTTTAGATAATGTCGATTATCATGATGTAAGCTCGACACTAGGTTTCTGATTGGGGTGGTAGCGGATTAAGTTTGAAACAAATACATTTGCTTTCGTTAAATTTGCATGGTCTACAAAAAGCTACGAATAATTAGTTAAAATTTAGTATAACCTATCATCTTTAAGATAAATGGTCAATTGAGAGAATTATTCAAATACAAGAGGATATTCTTAGGTCTTGTGCTTCATATTTTCAGGTTTCTTGAGTAGATCAATTGCTTTTAGTGGAATTTACTTAAAATTATAGCTATCAATCAATTTGGGAACATCATCTTTTGAGGTGTTACATGAAAAACCATATAGTTCTTCTACATGTGGAGTAAAAGTTGGTGAAGTGTCAATTATAGGTTCTAAAATGATAAAGAAAAATGTTAAAAATTGAAGTTAATTAGACAACAATTTCTTATAACCCAAACTTATCAAAAGAGTTATTTGAATCAAAGAAAGACCATTGGTCCGTTTGAAACCTTCAATGAAGTATCATTTATATTAAAACTACTTTTTCAATTTTCTAATATTCATAATATTTTTTATATCTTAATTCTTAAAAAGTATCAACTGAATCTTTCACATATGTTAAAATGGAAAAAATTTTCTTTAAATGAGACCATTTTTTACGAGAAAAAATCGATTTAAATTCTATATTATAAAGAACAAATTTTACACAATAAGTTCAAAAATTATTAAAAGTTTTATGACAATATATTAATACTAAACAAATTACATGGAGTATACAAACTAAACAAACTATTATTATACTAAGAGTTATTCATGAATATTATATTAGTTAAATATTAATATATTAAGGATTCAAATGCATGGATATTATTATATTTAGGGATGGTAATTTTACCCACAAACGCTCAAGACCGCTAGTATCTATCAAACATAGGACACATTTGGTATGCATTTTAACGAGTTTGGGAAGGATTTTAAAAAAAAATAAAATTCATAGCAAGCTTAGAAAAGATACAAGTATAAATAGATATTCGTAGATATTAGTAAACTTACTACAATTATGTAAAATAAAAATATTAATTTATTATTTTTCATTCTTTTATAATTATAAATCTATTGTAACTAATGTTAGTGAAGGCCTCCCTAAAATTTTTAAAATTTGACAATTGTAACTTTAATACTTGTAATATTTCATCTTTCTTATGTCCTCAAATTTTTCAACAATTCTTTTAATCCTTCCAATTTGGCTATCTCTATATGCTCTTAAATTTGCATTAGAAAATATCAATAAAAAGTTAATTGAATATGCATGATTATATAACTAGCATATACATACCTCAGAACAATTTTGTCCTATACTTATGATAGCTCAACAAGAAACTTAATAATGGGAACGATCATTGCACTTGTTATGTGCAAAGAGTATTAAACTTGTTAGCCTATTTGTAAGATTAAATTCAGTAATATTTAGTGATCCTATATTTTTGCACTTATAAATTTATAAATTTTTAATTTGAATTTATAATATTTTATATATGAATTTATAAAAAAAAATTATTTTTTTATAAAATTATAATCAATTTTATTTTATATTAAATGTACTTAATATTTTATGTGAATGATGTAATTTATTTTGAATTAATGCTAAAAATTTATAATTTTAATTAGATATTTTATAAATTTAAATTTGATACTTAATAAAAGTATAAGTACACTTTGAAATATATATTACTAAAAGATTACGAATATTTGTGTAAATTTAGTAACCGTTAAAAATTCATTTGAACTGATTTGGTAATAAAATGTCAAACCTACAGTAGATTTAGTAGGATGCAAATTTAAAGATATCTATCCCAAACCCGTACTGCTATTATCCCGAATTATATTAGTTAGCATTAGTGAAATTAAGATGAACTTGTAAACTACATGTTAAAATTAGCCTAAGAATTTAGACTCATTTAGTACCACCCACTTCTTGCAACAATAAAAATTTTTACTTTCTGACTATTCACCATTTTGTAGTTGATTTTATCATGTCCTCCTATCTTTGCCACCATCTCTATCTCACTATCACATAAAGTATCATAAACTAAATAGCTATTCTCGCAATACCACAAGTTAAAATATCAAATTGTCACTAACTTCTCTTTTAATTGTATAAGGTAAACATATAAATATCTCACAAAGGTAACCTATCACCTTATCATTCTGCATAAAGACACGCTCTAATCCTATAACATAAATATGTGCAAAAACTGTGTGCACGATTTCACAATGTTGGCTGCAACAAGAATTGCTGCAGTTGTCAATCTGTCCTTCAATTACAGCCTCTTCACTTTTATCACTTTAAACAAAATTAACTTCTTTTTTCATCAACCTTGTCAATTGCCTAGCTATTCAATAAAGTTTTCAAAAAATGTCGATAATAAACATCCATTCTAAGAAAACTTTGTATAGGTCTCTCTCAACGTAATACAATTTTTGTCTTAATCGAATCTATTGATATATTATTCTTGGAATAACATGTCTTAAAAACTTGAATTATGACATCTAGAAATCAAATTTTGAAATAGATTAGGATATCATCAATAAACATAATAACTAATTAATCTAAATAAAATCTATATACCCTATTCATGATAGCTATAATACTATTATAGCATAAGTTAGCCTAAATGGCATAGCTAAATTCAAAGTACCCATATCAAGTCCTAAATGCTATCTTTAATACATCATCCCTTATCCTCTATTGATGGCAGCTTAAATGGCATAACTAAATTCAAAGTACCCATATCAAGTCCCAAATGCTATCTTTAATACATCATCCCCTTGATCCTCTATTGATGGCATCCTAATTTCAAGTCAATTTGTGGAGAAATATCTCGAATAACCTAACTAGTCAAATAACTGTTTAACCCAACACAATGAATACTTGTTCTTAATTATAACTTGGTTCAACTGTTAAAAACCAACACATAATTCATAATAACCATCATACTTCTTAACAATAATAATGAGGCTCTCTAAAGGAAAACATTAAGGCATATAAATTCCTTTCACAATTCTAATAATTTAGTCAATGCCACATGATATAGAGATATAAAAATTTGAGAGATGCCTGAAACTAAATCAATACATAACTTTATTTGCCTTCTTGGGGGTAATCCAAAAAAACCTCATTGCGAAAAACATCAAAAACTCACCAACTATCAATATAAAAGGTTTGGCTGGCTGGCAATGACTAACACGCCCTTCATCGAACGTAAGTATCCAAATTATTCAATTCTTTTATCCTCCACAACATGCCTTAAAAATGAAATTAAGTGATTTCACACTTAAATGAATTTGATATACTATTAACTTCCTCTCCTTCTATAAAACATGAATTATTTACTATAACAGTCAACTACAACTAGTAAATTATACAATCAATTCATACCTAACATTACATTAAACTTGTGCCAAATTTCATAATCAAATCAATTGTTTTATGTCCAACAACTGTACAACCAAATTTATATATAACAATTGTTTCCTTCATAGGCTTAAGCCATCTTTCATCTTAAATAGGATCAAGTTGTTCCTTAAAGCCTGATAACTTTACCTCATAAACTCTCTAAGCATTATTACCTAATGTGTCTTATCACTGTGCTCCCTAGCAAAAATTTGGTATAGTACTGAGAGTCTCAAATATAATACTCATATGCTTAAAGACTTTCCTTATGCAATCCTAAGACTTGACTCATTTAGGTTCGCTAGAAGTGCTCAACAAAGTTTTAAAATAATTTTAAACCTCATATTTTAATACTAATGAAATTGTAAAGCCCCAACCTAAAGGCCGCCGTATAACAACTGTCACACACCCTCGAAATACACCTCATTTACATGGACCATTCCCTGATAGCTCACTAGACTTTTAAGGATCATGTACTCCACTCACATAATATTTTATATGTACATAATTATATTTAAAATTGTTATATTATAAATATTTATAAAAAAATTTAAAAAAAAACAAATAAAATATTTAAATTTTTAATAATATCAATGGCATATATTACAAAATATCAAGATACTGAGTGAAATCATTTTTTTCAATGGACCCCAAGAATATAAGATGAGTTGAGGAGCCTGTACTAAAGGTAATGCAGTAATAACTTTGTCTACCTCTACAACTAAGTAGCAATTGCAAGACTTAATCTGCAAAAGGTATAGCGAAGGGATGAGTATAAAATACATTCAGCGAGTGAATCATAAGCAATGCTATGCTCATGTCTCGTTCACCTCTTCATTCAAAAGAAAGAAAAACAAAAATGATCAACAGTACCAAAGCTGCTACCATTAACATACAACAGAACAGCAACAAAAACCTAGCTACCCCATTAGTTATGAAGAGGATTTGGACCTGTGTGAATCATTCTCTTATCATCTTCATATATTGAGTTTGAGCCTGGATTTCTTGCTTCTGTGTCCGCCAACTGGCTTGAGCCTGGAGGTGCATGGAAAGTTGATTGATCTGCGTTGAAAAAGGTTGTTTTTTCTTTCTGAAAAGCTATTGTATCCACCTGTAGTTTCTTCACGATGAGCAAAAATCAGACCAAACTCAGAGAAAATTATGATCCAGAGGAAGAAATTATAGCTTTAACTAGCGCAAATCTTCTTCTTCCTCTTGTAATTCTTGCAACTTCTCCAAAAATTGGCCTCCACCTTGGCTTGACAGATTATAGGTCCCTCTCATCTTGCCCCTATGTGAATGTTTTGACAGTATTTATTATATACTGAATCACCCAGTAGTATGTTTAGAAGCGTTTCAACTCAAACTCCTTCAGTCATTTCTTCAAACACCTTCTGTGCTTCTCCACCCTTTATCTCTCAACTCAAACTCAACATACCACAAGCCAATAATCCAATCAATCATCATCACCAAGCAAGCACATAACAAATACTCATCAAATGTGATAGAACTATGTCTCTAATAAAGCTCTAAAATAATAAGAAATGAGAATGAAATACTGGAAAAATAGCAGATCGATGATTGCCGGCCGCACAAGAATGGGAATCAGTACTTTAGCAGCGGCTAGATGGATGAGAAGGTGCGATGGTTGCTGGCTGGTTTATCCATGGTGGCGGCTGTACTTTGGAGGCGGCTGTAAGTTGGGATGATTACTGTTTGAATGAAGATGGATGGGGTTAACTTGTTTGGACGAAAGATGGATGTAATGGAGGTGTGTTTGCGACAAAAGAGAAAGCCATTTCTCAAAATTTTGCAGGTGTCCAGGCTTGACCCGTAGGGGGGCGCGGATCAAGCCCGCACATCTTCACCCGTAAAAATTTATTAATAAAATTGTGCAGCTCAGTTCGGAGAAATGTAGATGCCAAACGCTGTACAAAAAATTTTTTCTTGCAGTACAGCGTCTTAGTGCAGTCCAATACTATGAACCAAACGCACCCTTAGTTGTCTAATCTTCACTTCGTATTCATCACCAAGCTCTCTTACTCTCTGTATTTATAAAAATTATAACCATTCATTTTGATTTATAAATTATAAGATAATTTTATCTTAAGTTTGTTTATTTGTAATTTAAAATATTAAATTTTCATGCATTTTTTTGAAGTTTAGCAAATATATATTTATATATATATATATATATATATATATTATAATTAAAAAAAAATTAAGAGTGTAAACTAAAGTGCATTTATACCAACCATTGAGGGCACATATTACATATTGTGAAAGTATTAAACTATTTTTAAAAATAAGAAAAAATTAGGGTTATATATGAAATTATGCAATGAACCAACGACATCGTTTTAGATAGAATTGTAATAATCCCATTTATTCCATTTGAGTGCACGCCGTTTGGGAAAAAAAAACAAGGAAAAATCAAACGCATCATTCGATTTGCTCCGTTCTCTCTCGTGATTTTGGTAGTCTTCAGAGATCGGCGCTGCCAAGCTAAGGTACGTTTCAATTCGTGCGAAAATCTTGTTTATTCTTATGAATTCGCTTTCAATTGGAGTTCTTTACGAGGTTTTTAGTAATTTTAAGTAAATAAAAATGGTCGCGTGTTATAAATTATGTTTAGGGTTTATGAAGGCAAATTAGGGCATAAATATTTTGTTATGAGAAAGTGAGTTGATTTAAACGCTGCAGCTTGCTGCATTTGCAAGTATGGCAACTATTTATGGTTCTTATTTTAAAAACTGTTTTGCTCGATAGGTTTATAGACTACATCAAAGCTGGGTTCATTATGTAAACTTATAATTATTATTATTATTTCTTTTATTTGTAAATCTTCTTTTGGACCGAGATTGAAGCTTATTTAGTATTTAAGGTTTAAACCTGATGAATCCATAAGGACCTGTTCCTGATATAGCATTCGTTTTTTGGGTGTTGAACTTTTTTATTGTGAAAAAGTAAACATATAAAATAGTGTTTATTTACTTTTTTTTTGTGGGCGTGAATTATCCATTTTGGAAGGACCTGTTGCTGCAGTTTTCTAGGGTTATCTATTTTTGTAACACAAGCTTGTTTTTATTTTTCCCTTCCATGAGGAGGCACAATTTTTTTAGCTCCTTTCTATGTGTGAATAGATCTAGTTTTTCAATAAATGCGTGTGCTACAATCTGCATGCTAATTAGATTGTATGACCAATTGGTTGCTTGGAACAATTGCAGTATTGATTGATTTATTTGTTTTCTGAAACAGTTTGGATGTTGGTTTTTTATTTTGCTTGAGTTAAGAGAAGGAAGAGAACATGGGAGAAAGGAAAGTACTGAACAAGTATTACCCACCCGATTTCGACCCATCAAAACTGCCCAGGGCTCGACGACCAAAGAACCAACAGATTAAGGTCCGGATGATGTTGCCCATGAGCATTCGATGCAACACATGTGGAAATTATATCTACAAAGGCACAAAATTTAATTCTCGCAAGGAAGACGTCATTGGCGAGGTAAGAATATGTTATTTTTATTTTATCAAATATTCTATGACTCTGTACATTGATTTTAATGTTCTAAACATGTTAAATGATTTTGCAGACATATCTTGGAATTCAAATATTTAGGTTCTATTTCAAATGTACCAAGTGCTCAGCTGAGCTGACAATGAAAACAGATCCACAAAATTCAGATTATGTAGTGGAGTCTGGTGCAACTCGTAATTTTGAACCTTGGCGTGCAGAGGATGAAGAAGCAGACAAGGAGAAAAATAAAAGAAATGCTGAGGAGATGGGGGATGCAATGAAAGCTTTGGAGAATAGAACCTTGGATTCCAAAAGGGAAATGGACATCCTTGCAGCACTCGACGAAATGAAGTCAATGAAGGTATATTTTAATTTTAAAGTTTTAACAACTTTATCTTTAAATTTTGTGTTTGGATTTGAAACATTCTTCTGCTGTTTTTTGCAGTCTAGACATGCAACTGTTAGTGTAGATGCTATGCTTGAGGCCTTGCAGAGCACTGCTGCACAAAAGGTATTGGTCCTTTATGCTAATTATTCTATAAATTTATCCACACTTCCATGCTTTTTAGTACAAACCAGGCCCACCTAGATTTGTAGATTATATTTGGTACAAAACTCCACAACAGTTGCAGGTTATCTTCAGCTATTTAAACGCGGCACATTTTAAGATTTACAGCATGTATCTGCATTCTGTTTTATTAAAGTCTGACTTCTATTAGATGTTAACAGGAGAAGAAGTTGGAAGAAGAGGATGAAGCACTTATCAGATCAATATTCAATGTTAGTATTGCCATTCTCTCTTTCTAGTTCATTCAGTCCACTTCCTTTCCCTATTATTTGGAGATGATTTTTTTTCACCTAATATTGTGTTTCCCTGTGTTTGAAAATTAATGTAGAAACCAAAAGAAGTTGTTCGAAGGATTTCTGATGAAGATCTTGATGATGACGGAGATTTGTTTCGGCTTGGAAGTGAAAGTAGTGAAAGATCAACTGAGAATTTGAAGGTATATATGTTTTATCTGTTGTTTATGCTTTCTGTTAATTAAAATTTAATGTCTTATCAAAGCATTTAATTTAGTTTCTATGAACTTTGAAATTTAAATATTCTTCATTTTTCCGTAAAGTGTCATAAAATGTGTTTCTTAATCAAAGTTTTCAGAGCATCCACCATTTAAGAATTAAGAGACAAAATGTGATGGCATGCTCAGTTTACTACTGGGAAACTATCAAGATAGAATAATGTCCAACATTTTGCTTGACATTTCATTAAATAGAAAGGGCCAAGTGTGAAGTTTTACATTTTTATCAGCTCCATATGCTTGTATGTGATTAGGCCTTGTGGATTTTCTGGACAGATTCTTCATTCTCATGTCATTAGTTTTTGTGTATTTTACAACCCTGTGACTTTTGACCCACTTCCCTCATGAGCCTGATTTATCAGTTTGTCCTCTTATAAATCTTAAGTTGTTATATTTTCACTCATTTTATTTCCCTATTCTAAAAAGTTGTTTAAATGGATCCTACGGGCATTGCACCTAGGGGGCAATACCCAATGAAAAGACCCATATTACCCATAAGGTAGTAACTCATGTTTTTCATTGTATGCAATGCAGAAGAGAAAGCTTTCTGAAGAAGTGCCTAGTAAACCAACTGATTCATTGACAAAAGCTAGTGTTCTTGACAGCAGTAGCAATGGAGGTATGCCATGGTTATTAAGGTTCATTTTCTTGCTAATTCATTTATGCTGTGTGAAATCATGTGCACGATGATAAAAGGAGTGAAAACAGTTTTCTACTTGTTTTGTGTTCTGCTGGCATTGTGGATATTTTGATCAATTCTTTTCTTTCTCCCCGAATACTGTTTTTGATCTCTAAAAGCATGAGGGTGGAACTTTATTACCTCTGATGTTTGAAAAATGATGCTGTGTTGAGCTATTATTATACCTACTTGGACAGTACTTCATGCTAAAATATAAATTGAAATTATATGCCTGAACATTTTTGCAAGTTTTCTTCTAGTTTAGGTGCTGTTTGTTAGGTATCATATCAAGAGAATCATATTGCTGGCTGCATATTGCATTGATACAGAATTTTGGATTGTGGAACTGGCATGATGATGAATCCATGTTGTTTGTCTTGACGTCAACAGAAAATTCAACTAGTTCAGGAACTGAACGTGATGCAAAGCTTCCTCGAAAACCTTTACCATTCCAGATTAAAGTTATCAAGAAACCAGTTGTGGCCTCTGTCGCCAACAACGATATTCCAAAATCGGAGAACAAACAGACAGAAAGCAGTGGACTACAGTCACTCTGCCAAAATTATAACAGTGACGATGAGTAGTAGCAAGTCAAAATTTTTTCTTGATTCATGAAATGAAATCCATACTCTTGCTTTTTCACTTTCAACTGTAAATGTGGTCGAAAAAATTGATATAGAAACCTAAGGAAAACAAGGATACGGAGACATTGAGCGAGAGAAGTTCAATTCATTTCTGCAGTCATCTTTTGAACCGAGTACTTGACTTGTTGGCGATAAAAATACCCAAGGACTGGAGAAGTAAAAGTAATGCAGAGCAGGATGGGTGCTATATTATGTTTACATAATTTAATAAATAAAAAGGGTCTATGGATTCAATTCAACGTGGAGTTTGATTGATGATTCATATTAAATACTAGGCCAGTGGTGATAGTAGTAGTAAGCTGGTGAAGCTGTAATAACTTCAATTTAATTAATTAGTTAACTTTCTTAAATCTTAATTAATGGGTTGATGTAGAATTTGAGAAGCTCATTTCTTCCCGGCATGTTCCAGTTACGGTGGACGGAGACGTTGTAGTTTTGGACCGTCTGTTCATCTTTGTTCCATAGTAATAGTTATAACATGACACATGCGAACACCTATGTCTACACAAAACAAACATTGTTATAGTAATTTGTACAAAAAAATAAAAATCTTTATTACCAAATATATATATATATATGTATATATTTAGCTTTTTTTTTAATTTAAAATTGACATACAATTTGATACTTGCAGCCTTCAATTGATATTGAGCCATGTTACAAAATTAATAAAAATTAAGTGAAATCACTTCTGTTGAGGAAACATAAAAATGAAAACTTCTCAGTGGATTTGAGCACCAAATAGTTTTGCAGTATTTAGAGGAGAATTTTTATTAATAACAATATTTTTTTTTATTAATTCAATTTCCTAATTTTGAACTCTGGAAACTTTTAATTTAATTTAACTTAATTAGAAATAACAACAGTTGGTCTACCTCAAACATATCAGCATATTTAAATTTTCAGTCCACAACCACAAAAATGTAAAAAATCACTTTTCAACTCTCATTTTAGTATATAATTTTATCACATCAAATTATGAATGAATTTATATATAAATTTGTATGTTTTGCAATACATCGGCTCTAAATTATCTAGCATTACTCTACTCTTATGTTGGTTGATAGTATTTAAAGCTTAATTAATCACAAACTGGCTGAGTAAGTGGATAGAGTATTTTCATTTTGGGATTGTTTTTTTCTTTATGCACTTATAATTCACTGCCTCTTGCTAGCTCCTTCTCCAGTGTATCCTGACAATAGAGTCTGAATTCAGGAAATTCTATTCTAAGATGGATATTTCCAATAATTTTTAATTTCATTTATCTCAAGATACTATTTAATGTTGTCACTAAACTCCCTGCGTTATTGAATTAAATGTGACCTAACTTATGTTAATAAAGTTTTCCAAATTTGAAGTTGAAACATCCTCACCTTTCACAAAATTGTTAGCTTATATTGTCTTGATGCTTGCCTTAATTTTCTCTCTGCACTAAGTTTATTGAGGAAAAAGTAAGTTGTTTGGGTCAAACATCATATTGAAATGGGCAAAAGCCAAACCAGAATTACGCAGAAGATGCAAGACCTTAGACCTTGAACCTTGTACTGTTTTCCATTAGAACAACCCCATCTCTTCCTTGATAATCTTTACAGCTTCACCGACGCCATCCTGAAACAAGTATCTTTTTGTTAGAATTTCAGTAATACAGCAATCCAAATTCATGAGCAGCTTATGCAAGAAAAATCCAACTTCCCACTACATAAATAAAACATAACAGCATTCACCATCTACAGGAACAATAGTTAATTTCCTGAACAATCCATGCACACAAGAAGTGGGGCTGTATTCCAATGAATGATGCAGGTAGAAACTGCATCAAGCATTTTCGGAATCAGAAGTGTCATCCATTACAACATATTCACTGAATATATATATAAGCTTTATAAAATGAAGTTGCTAAAATCCTTTTGAATAAAACTATTGTTAAATACCATCTAATACAAGATTAATTCAGATCAATGAAAGTTGAAGTAGCTTAAAATGGCAAGTGATCCGAACATATTTACAAAGGACTTTCATTTCATGTGCAGCCTTTTTTGTGAAAGGAAAAGGGAAACAAATATGTACAAGAGAGAATCTCTAGGACAATGAAAATAGATGATTAAACAAAAATCAATTTCAACAAGATGCGGCACTGTAGAAGTAACTAAAACTGTTTAGCAAATGATAAGAAGATATCCATGTTTGTCTACGAGGCCAATAGCATACTAATGTATCACATATGACTCAACACAATTGTGGGCGTATAGAAATTACTATTATTCAAAACTTAAAAGGAGTCAGCTACTGATTTAGTTGCATAGTCTAATGAAATGTGAATTCCCAGCCCAACAGAACGATTAACAATCCATTTGTGTGACTTCACTGCAGCAAAATATTTTAATAGGCATTACCTCAGCAGAGAGTCTTTCAGCGACTTCTTTTGCACATGTTTTGACTTTAGGAGAGAGTGTATATTGAATGGCTTCTGATAGTGATTGTACTGCTTCATTGATGCTCGTTTCATCTAAATTATCTGGAAACAAGTGGTTCCTTTTCAGCGGTTCTGGGGAAACTCCAAGCCAAGACATCCTCTCAGCCCAATAGAACTGATCCAGCACAAATGGACATATAATCTGCTATCCAATATCAAATGAGAGAGAACTAAATGATTCAAAATTAAGCATACAAAGTTTATGACAAAAAACAAAACTCAATAAAGAAAAGGAAAAAAGAGACTTGCCAGTTCCAATGAACCAATATTCAAACAAAGAATAAAAATCAGCCATTAGTATTTCAAACAATCGAGTCAAGCATAAGGGTAAAGAGCATTTATCCCGTTGACCCAAGTTCAATGAGTCCAGAAAGTTTAAAAAATAGTTGTTTACCCCACTACACCCTCTCCCCCACCTTGCCCAAACCCCAAACACTCCCCCACCTGCGATATTCAACAGACCCCTTTGATAGGCCAAAAAACAGAAAGAGTAACACCAGCATGAAGGCAACAATGATAAACCCATTTCAGCATCCCAGCCAAAACAGTAACATTGTGTGTACTATCTACACACAAGTGACACTACACAGTCCATATATTAACTCCATTTTGTTCTGCCGCACATCCTATGGAAACTACTATCTTGTAACTTTCTAAAACTCATTGATTGCAGCCAATAAATGGAGGATAAATGATACACGTTATTATTTAATATTTTTCCCGGTATTAAATGACTGAAATATCCCTGGCCTGTTAACTTAACCAGACATCCACAACTGGCAGGTGGTAGATGACCACTGTTGAACTTCTATGGACTACATTGAATTTAAGCCAAAACCTAGGGTGAGTAAATCATATTTGGACCAAATGTAGTCAGAAGCAAAATTACATTCAAAAAGAGGAATGTGAAAAATAAATAAATAAATAAAAGAAGATTTCCAGCCAATTGCATAGGCAGGAGAATTCCCATTGCCATTGAAACTGCATGGGATTGTTGAAATACTGGATTCATAGAAGCTAATATAAGGTTTAAGTGCATTAAGGTTGTACAAAGAAAGTGATATGGGATTGTCATAATGACATAGCAGACAGAATGAGTTGACAGACAATTTCAGAGCAACAGATACCCCTCCCCCTTTTCAATATTGCTTGTCTAGCTTTGTTTCAGCAAACTATCATAATCACGAATCAATTTCAGCCTTTGTCCCACCAAATGGATTTTGAACAATACTTAATACAAAAATTTACTAAAAGCAACAAAGAGTTTATCAAACCAACCTGAGGTATTCCTGCATATAAGGCTGCAGCAGTGGATCCACTGGTTTTCAATTTGTGTACAAGTGACGCAAAAAAATAAATTAGCTTTGCTGTATTTGGCACATCTAATTTATATAAAAATAAACAAGCACACATATAGAAAACTCTCACCTTCCCCCATGATGAATTGCAGCCACACATCTTGAAAACAGCCAGTTGTATGGTATCATACTGATTTACATGATAATAGTTCAAAAGAAGTCATCTCAATTTCTACAGATAAAAACAAGGGATCTAGTTGATTGAAATAATGATTTAAAAAAGTCAACCACAAGGTGCCATTTTCTACTTTATGGACTTCAATATACTATGCAGTGCATTCAATATGTCCTTTTCTCCTCTATCTCTATTTCACTATATCATAACGCCAATCGTTTTATATATTCTACCAGTTTTGCCACGACACAAACCAGTCAAATTAATACTACAGACCTTTTAGAGTTCCAACTAAGAAATCATTACTGGAAGTCAAAAAAAAAGTTGGTGCACTGTTGTTTGTAATTTTATCAAGAGGGCAGAGGTACTGAATTTCTACAGGAGTCTAGGACATAACATCTGTATTTGAAAAACTACACTCTGCAACCACATAATATAAGAATTGAGTGGTGGAAAAACATCCAAACTCACAAGTAATTGTTGATTAACATCCTAATGGGGCACATGTTTCTATGTGTAATTTAATTCACACCAAAAAGGAGTTCAATGAAAAATAGAGACTTAATATCCACTAGTCTAAATGTCCAAGCAATCCTAATGCCGGCACATGTTTCTATATCATTAATCAAAGTTACAATTTTTATATGGTACAGTTCCCTTTGTTGTTGATTTAAGACCGAACAAGTTTTCATCTCCATTTTTCAGATTTCCTACCATCCAAGTGCAATAAGATATTCTTACCCAGAAAAGCAGAAGAGCTTGCCACCAAAGAGAGAGAACCCATCATGAATGATCATTCCTTGATTTGAAAGTGAAGATTTTCCATTAGCAATCACTCGGATAGCTGCATCTAAAGGTTCACATCCTGCTGTGAAAAGGATAAATCTGTATGTTGTGGTGTGTAGAACAGTTTGGAGAACCTGAATAAAAGCTTGAGGATTCTTTAAGAAACCCATGCTGCAAGTAGCAAAAAGAAATCTACTTAATAGAGGATTAGTACTAACACTTTCAAACTGAAGTGCACCAATTAATGAGAAACTATGATCAAACAAGCATGATATTAACTAATTGGCTAGGTCCAGCGGGTTTGCATGATGTTGTAATTCCACCATATTGTCAACTTGTCGGCTGATATAAACCTGGTTTTCTCTTAAAAGGACCACAGAAAAATATCTTAAGGGAACTTACAAAAAAACGAAAAAAGGAAAAAGATTGGAAAGGTACAAAGGACATATAATTGGGACAAAGGTACATGGGAAGTATACAAATGTACCAAAATAATTACTGCAGATAATAAAGAGAACAAAGCAAGGGACCTACCTTGCAACAGAGCTAACTCCTATGAAAATAGGAGGCATTGACTTAGAAGAGTCTAGAAAAGATTGCAACTGAACATGAGCTAAACAAATTTCATTCTTTGTGCTCAGATGCCCAGAAGACAAAAATGCTGACATTTCTCCGCATTTCTTACATGAGAACTGCCACTCAGCAGGGAGAAACCAAAAGCCACAAACCCGAACATTCGATGGCCAATAATCTGTTGTCATCCTAATATTAGCAAGGTGATTAAAAAGACAAACAAAATTATATTAAAATAGGAATTCATCATTATTGAACAGAATATCTTTTGATTTAATAAAGGAAAGATCAATTTTGTAGCATTGATGAAAATGACCTAGTCATTAGGCAATTCTTGGGCAGGGATCACAGTAACTTGCAGACAAATTTATTCTTTTTGAATGTCATAAGTGGTTCCAGGGTGGAACGCTGCTTTAGGAAATTTAAGAAGCATGGTCTGCAGGGTAAAAAGAGAGAAACAAGTACTCCAGTCCTAATTTAAATACCCTGTTTTCACAAAATACCCTACATTCCAAGCATGTCCGAAAAAATTCGAGACATGCATATTTTCAATTTCTATTCCATATGTACATCCAAGGTTAATCTTCAACTTATCCACCTCACCCTTTCCTTTCCCTCATGGATGAAACGAACCAATCATAAAAGAAGGATTTTTATCATGTGTTGGCGCAAATGACATCAAGCCTAGCCCTGAGTATGATACATACAAGTAGATGAAACAAACACATTAACAGCAGCTCCCTCCTTTTGCAGTCTCCATTTCAAGTATAGCAGCATGCATGCATACACAAGAACTAGAAAAGAGAAAAGTGAAATGCTGCACTACTCTAGACAACTCACTTTTTTGAGTGCAATTACGGTACATATCCATACAGTTGTCTAGAGTAGCCTAAATAATTGCGGACTTTTATGAGTAAAGGCAGCAAACAAACCCTAAATAATTGCGGACTATTATATTTTATACCTAATCTAACAAACAAGTTCCCACATAATTTTAACATAATATTCACTTTCAATTTTTAACAAGTTAAAAACTAAAGCACCAATATTTTTCATTAAACTTTAATACGCATATAGTAAATCATCTCTCACAAATATTTAATGAAAATTATTATACAAAATTACACTATGTCAATTTTTCATTTACTATTACACTTAAAACCCATTTTAAACAATTTATAACAAAATCACAAATTTTATCAGATGTTTTTTCTTCAATTTACAGCAAAATTTAAAACAAAATTAAGAAAAAAAATTATATAATAATTAAATCAAACTTACAAGTTATATTGAAAGGCTATTAAAATCCTTCACCTATTCTTTACTTCTATTGGCAAAATGAAAAGAAAAACTATGCTATCTTATATTTATTTTTCAAAAGTAATCATATGACACATAGATAACTACATAAATTATACTTCACTCCACTGAAGATACATAGAGACTGCATGTTGGATGTTAGCTCTACAATTGTTAATTGTTGGCAATTGCAATGCTTGTAAATTACTATTGAACTTTAGTATATTAATGGGCTTAACATTACAACAACGTTGTAAGCTTAAAATGATAAAACTACACTCTGTATACTCACCCTATCACCCATTACTGCTAATTTACCAAAAATTCTAAACCCAAGACATCAGCTTCATAAGCTATATTTCCTGAGCTCACACTCTACTCTTGCATGTTTTAACAAGCATAAGATTTTGCTCCTTTCCCAACTTCACTAATTTTTTTATTAACCACTAGTTTAAAGATCCCAAATGCTACTATTATACCACAGAACTGCTTATGTTTTAAAACTTAAGAATAACTTTATACAGACAAATTCCTTAGCCAAAACTAAAACTGAAAAATAAAAAAGAAGTTGAAAAGGTTACTCAATATACAATCCCGAGTCACTTCCAGTAGTAGTTTTCTGTAGTTGTAAATCAGACATGGAGATTAAATATTTAACAAATTTCACCTACGTCCAAACTTCTGCAGAAAGAAGGCAGGCCATAGAAAATTGTACAATATGAAGCACACAAGAGTTGTGAATCTTTTAAGATGGTAAAAGGAAAAGTATACCAGGGCACTCAACAATTTCTTTGCTAAATCCATACCTGTAAACAAATACAATTAAAGATAGCAATAGATTAACGTATGTTCATTTAGGATTTCTTTTTATCATAAGGATAACATAATTAAGAAGAGATACTTAATCCAAGATGTAAGTCAAAGTAAATTATCAATGAAGTAAACACACAATGTCATTAAAGGACAGTTTCCTAGTGCTTTGCTAAACTTAATTCTATGCAGGCATCTATGATGTACATGGACCCAATGGCTACACATGATATGCACATATCTATCCAACAAGCTCATTTAGGATTCTTAGGCATAGCCCAAAAGACTAATGACTGAATAGGGTGTGCTGATGAATGTGCCTACTTTTAAGAAAGATTGTTTCATTGGATGTGTTTTATATTTATCATCACCTCACTTTGAAACCATGATAACAACACATTAGTTACTAAAAGTAAACTACAAAAACATGGGGACGACAAGGTCTGTGTGTGTGCGTGCGCGCGCGCGTGTGTGTGTGTTATTTCATGGTTTCATATTACGTTCTTGTTATATTGTCACATATGCCATAATTACACCTTATTTAGTCCTTTCAGGCAAGCATTTTTTTAATCATTCACAAGATATAGATTATAATTAAAAGTTCATGTAATAAAATCCATATTCACTACAAATATGCTTTTTATTAATATGTCCATGAATTCTCCAATAACCTATACAGTTTAAAACTTATATTTATATATTCAAATACTTTCATGAAGTATTCGATACATGTTGAGCAGTGTTTCAAGAAGTATTAGGTCTGATATAACTATGGCAACCCAGAAGTTTCTACATTAACAATAGCACATCCAACCTTCAACATTGGACTTCATGTGCCAGCAAGAAAGTAACATGAAATGCTAGAGATGATCAACTTATATGAAGATAGCACAATCTCGTATATCCATAATCTATTAAAAAATGCATAGCTTACAGTAGTTTGGTAGATGGTATCCTGTCATACCAAGTTGGAAGACCTGTTACCGGGTCCTGCATTTAGTAATAGGATTTCAAGAGTTTTCATGTGGTCCATTCAATAACAAAACCTTTTCTTGACCAAGGTAGTTTAAACTATATCTACAAAATAAATAAGTTATAGTTGTGTACTCCAATAAAGTCATCAAAGTTTTTTACATCAAAAGCACTAACCGTAAAAGGGCAAGAACTCAGATTCAGTTCCTCACTTCTCCACAATCCCCAATTTTCTGTAAAAAGCGGCCACATCCAGTGAATCACATCTTCCCAACAAACCTAAAGCATAAACTGACAACAAGTAAATGCACAAGCAGAATATCTCAATCCTATATATATATACATATATATATAGTAGTGATGAAGTTCTAAACTTATTTTTCTTGCCAGCAATATTTAAGGCTCTAATAATTACAAAGGCACATCACTTAACACCCAAAATACTGTTACGGTACCATCATTCATAAAAAAAGCATCCAAAACAATCATGAAATACCTTGTTAGTAGGAGCTTCCTTCAGATATTTAAACAAAAGTGGGTGTTCTTTTAAGAAGCAGTGCTCAAAAGATGAAGGTGCACTGCCCAGTAAATAGTAAAGTCACTGTAAAGTTTAGCCCCAAAACATGAATAACAACTACCTCATGTGTCCTGCCTTACACAAGGAATCACATTGATAAAGTAGAAACATAATGAAGTATTAATAAACCTCAAAAGATACTACCACTAACACAGATAACCAATGAAACTCAGATGCTGTGTAAGTTTCCTCACAAAACATATTCATTCGCTTAGTTTTCTGCACCGGAATCACCAAACCACAAAGAGGGATAAAAAATCTTGCATTACCTATAGGGAACGACATAAGGAGCAGCAACGATGCAATGGACACGAAAAAGTTCTGCTAGGCTCCACCCTTCCTGTTCATGATGCCATTCAACTGTTTTAGGTATTGCACCATTGCTGCTAAAATGTAAAATTTGAAATGATTCTCATAAATGCACACACTTTTTAATTTGGATCATTATGAACTATAATATTGTTTCTTTCAGTTTTTTTAAACAAAAATCCCAAATTATCATATAGTATTAGCTATTTAGAAAACTCTTTGTGGACATTAACTGATGGCCACATGAAATGGTTGAAGCCTAAGGGCCACATCAATATATTCTTTCTGAAACTAAAATTTCTAAAGCATCCATTGGAAATTTAACATCTTCTTAGGCAGCATTTACAGTCTTTCATTGAAATGAAATTCATTTTAACAGGCTGTTCTTTCACAAACTAAAATCTTGACCACATGTGCATAATATCTAAAAAGTTTATTTTGAGTTGTATCATCAATATGGAATACCAATGCAAAGAAATTTATCACAATAAAATCACCCTCCATGCTTGGACCACTTCCAAAAATCCTTTCAGCTGCAATATAGCATTCTTTTCTATGTTCTCTTGTAATTTCCCTTTTCTTCTTCTGAAATGTTAACTCCAATGAGCCTGATAAGACAAAACAAGTTAGGATTTTGCAAGAAGATAGAGATAGTCTGTGCCTTGCAATGAAGAAAAACCAATTTTCCCCACAACCAAAAAACTTGAGTTCTAAATATAGCAGAAAGATAAAAGTCAGCAAGAACCTGTTTTATCATGATTCTGAGGAGCAGCAACAACAGGCGGTGATGAAATTGGATAAAAAGTAACATAGTTTGCAGCCAAATGAGAACATAAGTTCTGAAAAAAGGACAAGGGAAAAGAATAACTGTGACAACCTCTTCCAATGGATGACAAATTCTCCTGGGAAATAAATTTACAGCCAGTGCAAAGTTATCCAGATAAATTTACACAGAACATCTAAAACATTAACATAGAATAATATTGGGCTCAGGATGCATTTGGCAGTGATTTTGTAGAAAGTAATGTCAAGTAAATCAGCTTCTGTAAAAGCATATTTAAAGAATTTTTATAACGGCTCATCGAAAACCCACTTCATACGCTCGAAAGTACTTTTCACTGTACCAAAAGTACTTCCAAACCCTTCATTCGAATTCTACATCACCCAATTGCAGAATTCATTTAAATTGACAAATAAGAGAAAATTCAAAATTAATAAAGCAAAGCACTAAGACGCAAACCTCGTGAGCTGAATGAGTTATTAGAACCACATGGTATTGTCTCTGGTCACAAGCAAAACCTGCAGCGATGGCCTGCATTTGACCAAAAAAATATATACAAGTCTAAAAGAATTTAAAAAACAAAAACAAAAGTAATTTTTGCCAAGCGAATTTCTACAAATACAACCAACACATAAAAGGGAGGGTTGGATTTACAGCTATTGGGAAGACATCCCCCTGGGTGCCAAAGGCCATGAATGAAGCTATCGGTTTGTTCCTCTCGGTACATGTCTCTGTCTCCATTTCCAATCAGCAGAACCCGTGCCGCAACAGACCTGAAGAATTCTTATTTTTATAAGGTTCGAGTGCTTAACTGCTATAAACTATTAAACTTTATCAATCACCAAAACATATATAAATAAATATATATATATATATATATATAAATTTCAAGCATAATCACCATAATTTCACAAATTTAAAAGGAATGTAAGATAACAAAATTGATAGACAAAATTCATAATTTTAAATATATTTTCATTTTTGTTAATAAAATTTATAATTTTAAATATATTTAATAATATTTATCAATTTTAATATATTTATGAACTATTTTAGTAAAATTAAAGTGTGTTATTATTTAAACATAATTTTTAATATATTCATAAATTTTTTTTTAATACTCAATTTTTTTTAATTTAAATTCTTAATTAAAAATTATATTTATGTTTAATATATTTTTTACAAATTAAACTTACAATGACATAATATTGTTAGATCGTCTTATTAATATATCTAATAATATATCACGATTAAGATTAAGATTAATATTATTATAAGGGTAAGTTATTAAATTCTCCTACTAACCAAAACAAGCAATTCTCTTATCCTAACTTAAAGTGGTAACCATGACCAATTCACAAAATTGATTTGAATAACTTGAAATAATGCTGGAAAATTATTATTTTTAATACTAATCTTCTATTAACCAAATGAATTAAGTAAAATACAAACACGTGAATAAAACTAATTTATGTATAATAAAAATTTTAAAAAAGTAAATATATTTCATATGTAAGTAATTTTGTAAAAGTAAGTGATTCAATTTGACAAATCTACACTTGAGATTTTTACTTTATAACCATCCTTGAATTGGATAATCTTTTTATGGAAATATGACATCCTTTTAATATCATTTCGTTGTAATAAATTTTGCTAACCTTTTAACCATTTATAAGAAAATATATTAATTCGAAAAAGCAACATACAGCTCCAAACCATTTCTTCTTCATCCACCATCACTAATAGTTTTCTTCCTGCAAACAAATCTACCACACACACACACTCTAATTCCAATTACGATTATTAATTAATTTTTTATAATCAAAACCATTGTCTTCAACACCGAGTTCTTGTCTCTCAATTGAATTTCAACTATTAGAGCAACTGAAATTAGGTGAGAGAATATTCTCTTTTTATTCATTATTTTCGTGAATACATTCAAATAAAATTTTAAGATATCGTGGAAAATACAATGTATGGTATTTTGGTTTTGATTTTTGTTTTCGTTTTTGGGTTAGGTCATTGGCTCCAAAGGGTGGACACAAGACTTAGAGGCCATGGGAAAACGAGGACCTTGTTTTCACTGTGGAATTGAAAGTGAGTTTCTTTCTTTTATATATATATATATATAATTAAATATATTTATTATTTTAAAAATAAATTATTATAATAATAATATTAAAATATACAATATAATTTTATTAAAGTAGTTCTCAATTTTCGCATTTAAAAAAATTTTATTAATAATTTAAAAATTAATATAAATTTATAAAAATAAAATTAAGAATTACTATATTAAAATTATTTAAAATATGTACTTATATAATTTAGGGATTTGGTCGTTGTTATTTTCGTAACAATTTTTCCCTTTTTTTGTATGCATCATGTATTGAGAGTAAAATGTGGTGAAGCAGAGACTCCACTTTGGCGAAATGGTCCGCCTGAGAAGCCAGTGCTTTGCAATGCATGTGGATCAAGGTACAGGATTAGAGGAACTCTTCTCAATTATGCTCCTAGACATCTTCCATCTTTGCCATTTAAGAGGAAAAGGAGGAAGAACAGAAAGCAGCAGCAAAGAAAAACGACCCTCAATAATTCATTCTTAAATGACAAAAATTGCAGACATCAAGGCAATGTTTCTAGCAGCGTCGACATTTATACTGCTTCTCAAGGTCGTGAAACTAGTAGTAAACCGACTTCTTCCGAGTCCACAACCATATCAGACACCCGGGGTGAGGGCTACTTGCAAGAAGATGGAAGTCGAGCGGTGATCTCAGGTATATTTAGGGTCCGATTTTCTTAGACTCCAAAGTTTGATACATCAATTTTGATTCACCAAACTATGCAATATAATAATAATAATAATAATAATAGATAAGAATATTGAGTCGGGGGTATTACACTGTTTATTCGATTTCTAATTCTAATCGTTAAGTTTACATAAATTAATTTAAAATTAGTTTCAAATTTATGTTATTTTTTGTTAATTAAATTTTAAATTTATTAATTTCAGGTAAAATGCAAGAGAGTTTATGGGATGTAAGTGTTCCATCAAGAAAGAGGTCATTGGCACTTTACAACAATCTTTCCCCAGTTGAAAAGCTTCAAAGAGACCTTTACAAGATTCAAAGCAGTAGCGATCAAGATCCTTCTAATTTTCCATCTCAAGACCAAGGTGATGGTGTCCTCCTTTATAATCATAATCTCAACCAATACATTTCTCCCTCTGAAATTGGCCTCGGAATCATGCTTCTTAAATCATCAACAAACCCAGATCCTGTTGAATAACAATGTTGTCCCTGCTTGAAGATGGATGGGGTTGTTTGGCTAGCGAGAAAAATAAGGAAATCTAAAGAGAAAATATTTGCTCAAAATGTTGGCGGTATTGTTACTAACTTTCATATACTTAATTTGTTATGAAATGTTCAATATATAACTTGTTTATATTATTCAAATTATTACTTGGGTTAAGTTACCTAATAAGCATTTGTTTTATCTAAAATTTTAAATTAAGTAAATACATAATAATAATAATAATAATAATAATAATTTATTATTAATAATAAATAATATATTAAAATATTTTAAATTTTAAAAAACAGTTATTCTCACCGTTCTTTTGACATCGGCGTTAGTCACCGACGAGTCACAAATATTCAGCGCTTTCGAATCGTTGCAGATAAAGAGACACACACAGAATAGTTGAAAAGAGAAAACTACCTGCTCGTCCACCAGGAAAATATCAACACGCGTTCCAACGGCGCGTGAATTTTAAACATTTATGTCGTCTTTACTGCGTCACTGTCGGTGACAGTGACGAAGCTTTTGCTTCACTCTCACTCTGCCTTCCCCTCAAATCCGACACTCTTCTCTCCAGAGTCCGCTTCCGTTCCCCGCCATGGATTTCTCACAACTTCTTCATAAAACAAGCAACGCTATTATTTTCTTACTGTTCATTTCCTTCTTCTTCTTCCTAACAAAACCAGCTAATGCATCCATTCACATCTACGCCAACGATCCCTTCAGAGAAGTCGGTAACTCTTTCCTTCTCCCCGGTGGTAGCGAAGGCCTTGCCGCTTCTCTATCCTCTTCCTCCGGCGACGCTGCCATCCGTGACGGTCGCTCTTTTATTCGGTACTGGTTTTTTTCTAATACAAATGTATGGATGGTTTTTTGAATTGGAAGAAGTAATGTGTTATGGATCTGCGGTGTCGTTTTGTCTAGTTCTTCAAAATGTATGAATTGGGATTGCAGCTTTTGTGTGAATGTATGTGTAATTCTTACTGCGATTATTGAGATCTGATTGCTGTTGGATTCTCGCAAGTATTGACACAATCATTAGCTAAATCTTAGAGACTGCTTCTGAACGGAGACGAATTGCTGCATTAAGGGCGATTCTTGTGTCCTTCAAATACCATAGCAAATTTTTGGCTAATCGCATGTTGATTTCTCATAATTAGTGGTAATTTAGATTGGAAGCATTCCTTTAGGGAAAATGAACGGCTAAGTTAAGAATGGTTTTATGTTATTTACAACATCTTGATTTTGCTTTCCCGCAATTGTTTTACAGATCTGGCATGTGTGTGATTATTAATTAGAAATGAAGTTCCGGCTTTCATTTGTAGAGATCACTTCAAATTCCGTACATGACCTCTTTCTGCTTGCCATTAGGTGTGAAGTCGCTTGCTGTTAGCTTGGATACATTTAAGCCTAAGAGGTGACGCTGTAATGTTTCAAACTATTGGGCTGAGCTAATCTAAACTTTTATTTTTTAAAGGGTAAGAAAATATTAGCAAGTTAATATGTCTAGACCTTTGTTATAGGTAATATACTATGTAGTGGTTTTGCATTCTTTCTACTATTAATTAAATTTTTTTATTTTTTAAAAGCTGAGCTGTTGAGAAAGTTATTCATCTCAATGTCCCACCCCCCACTAATGCAGCCAGATCACTCACACATAGACACATTATAATGCATGAGGAAGGAACAGGATAGCGTGAATCCATTGGCTTTAAGCTTTGTTGAGAACACCTATAATTGGATTTTAACTGTTCTTTGATGTTCCCATCTTATATTTTAGAGATGAATAATTTCTCATCATTCTATGTCTTAATTCCACTCCCACATTCTGATATCTCATCATTTCCAAATGTAATGCAAACTTTTATATGTATATAATTGGAATAGATTTGAGAATGTCACTTTCTGGAGGACTAAGGCTACTGCAGATGAACATTCAGAAATGGAGCACAGTACTGGCTTGGTACAAGTTGTGATTTTCAAGGCAACTGATCGTAATAATATTGGTGGTTCTGCTTATGGTGGACAAAGGTCTATATGTTGCACCCCTGATCTCGCTAAGCTAGAAGGATGCAAACAGGGTGAAGTTATTAGGATGCCATCTGCAACAGATGTTAATTGGCCAATTGTTTTAAATGTACAATTTAGTGGAAACTACTTGGCCGCAAACATTGATTCTCTGGATGTGCCCATCAAAAAGACTGGAATGTATAATTTGTTCTTCATAGCGTGTGACCCTAAACTCAAGGGACTAGTAATGAGTGGGAAGACAATATGGAAGAATCCTAACGGTTACTTACCTGGTAGGATGGCTCCGTTAATGAATTTTTATGTGTATATGTCTCTTGCATACATGGTTCTTAGTGTAATTTGGTTCATACAATATGTGAGATTTTGGAGGGATATACTGCAACTTCAGCATTGCATCACAGCTGTCATAACTCTGGGATTGTTTGAGATGATTCTTTGGTATTTTGAGTATGCAAATTTTAACAATACAGGAATGAGGCCAGTTGTAATAACAACCTGGGTTGTGACAGTTGGAGCTGTAAGAAAAACTTTTTCTCGCCTTCTAGTACTATGTGTTTCAATGGGTTATGGTGTTGTACGGCCCACTCTTGGAGGCCTTACTTCGAAGGTGCTTCTTCTTGGAATAACATACTTCTTGGCATCTGAGTTACTGGATGTTACCAAGTATGTTGGAACCATCAGTGACATATCAGGAAGAGCAAGACTCTTTCTAGTCCTCCCTGATGCATTCTTGGATGCCTTTTTGATATTGTGGATTTTTATCTCTCTTTCAAAAACACTGGAGCAGCTACAGGTATTGCTTTTTGTCCATGACACTTCTTTCACTCGTACATTTAGAATCCTTGAATTTGGTGGTAATTACACCTTTGTTTGTTTGTCTCATGTTTTCTTATTACCAGTTTTTCTTCAGAGTGTAACTCTTAAGATGCTAAAGTTATTTTTCTCCAGGCTAAAAGGAGTTCTATCAAGTTGGATACTTATAGGAAGTTCTCAAATGCATTAGTGGTGACAGTGATTGCTTCAGTTGTTTGGATAGCTTATGAGGTATGATTTCTTGTCAAGGATTTGTTACCTTTCATACAAATTTAATTGATGTCCAGTGAATTATGATTCTGTTTAACTACTTGAGATTTTGTAATGATTAACAAAAAAAGGTATTGTAACATGCCTTGCATGGTAGTTCAAGAATGTTTCTTGTGTTAGAAAATAGCTGCATGCCACCATTTTGCATGGTAGGTAGATTCATTAGTAACTTCATGAATCTAATTGTTTAAACTTCTATGGTTCTATCTGCAACTGGCATTTATAAGTTGAAATTCTCAAATTTTATTTCCTGCATATGATGTGTTGTTTAATGCAACTCTGTTTGTTTAATGTTTCTAGTAAGTGGTAAGAGGTTGTCATTCTGAGTAACATGGATTACTATTAATATCTGGTGGATTTGGAAGATCAAGAGACACACAGATATTAAATTTTCATTTTTGACGACCTCTATACTAACAAGCCTCATCTTCTTGTAAACTATCTTTGGCTATTTTTAGATTTTGGTGGCCTATATCTTTACTTTGATAAGAGATTTTCACTCTGTTAGGGCAGCATACATCACATGCATCAATTCATGATTTTAAGTTTTCATTTGTTACCTATACATTCAAGGGCCACAACCTTAGGAAAACATTTTTCTTGTGACTTCTCTTAGATTATGGGACATTCTACTTTGACGTTGATATGACATTTTCACTTCACATAAAGCAGTAGACCTTGGTTGCATATTGGGTTTGCACCTATCTACTTTCTGAAATCTACGCAACATTTCCTTATGTGTTACTAGAAAGGCTGGAAGCTCGTAAAAATAACAGCAAGCTTTCAACTCAGAAATACTTGGGACTACTTGTTTATAAATTCAATATTTCTTTCTCTTTTCCTCTGAAATTACAAAGGGTTGCCTCTTCTTGAGTGTCAGTGATCTATGTCATTATTTCTTTGGCACAGTTTATATAAATTCCTTTTTGTGAGCAAGATGTTAACTGGTTACTTCAGATTCTGCTATTATTCTTGATATGTTTGTCTGCTCTCACAGGTTTACTTCAAAGCGACAGATCCTTTCAATGAGCGATGGCAGAGTGCTTGGATCATTACTGCTTTCTGGGACATTCTTGCTTTTGTCTTGCTCTGTGTTATTTGTTGTCTCTGGGCTCCGTCTCAAAACTCCCAAAGGTATGCTATATTTACTGGAATTTCAAGTAATTGATGGATGGTTTGTGCAGAAATTAAATACCCTAGTAGAAATACTACTTGCAACTTTGATCTTCTAAAGAGAGCTCCCCATCACTCTTTATGATTTGACCATTTGATAAATTTCTGCCTTCTTTTTATTTATTTATTTATTTATTTATTGTTTTTGGTTTTTCTTTTATACAAATCAAACCCCACCCTTACCTTGTTTGAGCTAGACAAGATCAGGAGAACCTCAACCATCCCAAAAGGCCTTACTAGTTCAACCAATAAGTTCCAACTGTCTAACTTCTATCGATTGTTTCCCTGCTTTCTGAAATTATCTAAGAATTTTAGCTATATCATTGACAGAGATCACTTCAGTGTCCACACTATGTTTATGTTAAACTTTTCGAACTATATCAGGTATGCCTACTCAGAAGAAGTGGGTGAAGAATATGATGAAGAAACTCAATCATTAACAAGGAGCAAGCCCGAGGGTGATCTTAGTTTAGTGAAGCAGGAAAAGAAAGGGAAGGATGCCGAAAAAAGTGATGATTTTGATGAAGAAAACACAGAAGAGGATAAGAGGGAATAATCACTAGAGAACATATTTGTTATTAACCTTAGTGTGAGACCACCGAACATCACGCTGTTATGGCCAGGTAACTTTGCTCAAAGCAACAATCTGTTCACCTACCGTGCGGAGGAGGTGCAAACTTTTTGCCTAAGTATATTATTTTGCACATTGCTGTATTGTTCATACTAAAAATTTGTTCATTCTGTAAAGCAAAGCAAGTGTGGCAAGCAAATGGATCATTGGCTAGAGATGAGGTGTTGTGTTCTCCCTTCTAGTTTTTCATTTATACATACGCCGTGTGATTATTTGATTTGTTTAATAACTTTTAGATGAGAAGGGTAAGAGGTTTCAAGGGACAAGCACTTGTTGTTTTATTTGAAATCAGAATGGATATGATTAATTAAATTATATTACTTTTTATTAATTTATGAATGTTTGTGTTAAATTGTTTATTCTTTAGAATTAATTTTTTAAAAATATTTTTACAACTTTTAAATATTAAATAAATAATTGAGGAAAATTTTATAAATATAAAGTTTATTGGGCTAATATATTTTGCTGTATGAATTTTTATATTTTTAAAATAAAAAAATATATAATTTGTTTAATTACAACAAGTCAGAGACTCCTATAAAATGACCATATCATCCTAAAATTACTTCACTTGTTTTACTTCAAATGAGGACCTAATTACTTCAAATGAATAAATTTTGTCATTGTTTTTAAGTACATAAAAATTTAGGGACTCTAACATTACTATGTCAAATTTCATTCAAGTTTACAAAAGATAGAAAATTATTTATTTATTTATTTTTTAATACAATTTTTGAAATTATGAGGATTATTCTTCTCTTTTATTCTTTAGAAAAATTTATAAACTTATAAAAAATTTCTCTTATGGTATTCAAATATATATTTTTTTATACTTTTGGTTTGTAATTAAAGAATTATAGGGTTAAAATTTTTATTATTAATTCTTAATTTCTTTAATCATTGAGTCAAAAAGTATTTAATATAAATTTTAGTTTTTTTACTGTTTAAATTCTAATTTAAGTTGTAAAATTTTAATATTTTTTTTGAAATTTTAAAATTGGCATTATTGAGATTCAAATCACTGTCAAGTCCCTAAAGTTTGAGCCTATTGATTAATCATAGTGGATCCAAAAATACACATATTTAGTAGTTGAGAGCATGTATGGATATCAAAGAATAGGTATAATGAGACATGTATATGATTTAGTGGACAAAAATTAACATAACCTTATCATTTATGTAATTTCAATCAAAAGAAATGGTGAAAATTAAAGAATTGAGGTGTTTGTGTGTATTCTTTTAGGTTATAGGAGCCAACAATCATTTTACCCTTTTAAAATTTTTAAAATAGGCAAAGAAATGTTAAGTTTTGGTTGTTAAAAAAAATATCCTCTCTCAAGGGACCAAACTGCAAATCACCCATTTTAAAAAAACTTTAAAAAAAAAGTTTTTTTTTAAAGCCAGAGAAAATCGCCTTCTTTTCTCCGTCGCGAGTTGGAGGAGGAAGCAGGCAGTGAAGTGCAGTGGTAACCACATCACAGAGAAAAGACCAAATAGCTTGATAAACAACTAATCGATGGCAAGCAGTAATGGTGGAGGAGGAGGAGAGGAACAGAGCAAAATGGCAGAACTCAGCAAAACCCTAAAAGAAGGAGAGAGAATTTTGGCGCCCACCCGTAGACCCGACGGTACTTTCCGGAAGGCCATTCGGATTCGGGCCGGTTACTTCCCTCCAGACGAAGTTGCCATCTATCAGTCCAAGGGAGCTCTGGTATCAATTTCTTTTTTCTTTCTATAATGTGTCTGGTAGCAATGATGACAAAGTTAGGAGGAGGACAAATTTAGTAATCTGAAACCCTCAAAGATTTGCTCTTTTTGTTTCCTAAATGTTATTAGTTGAACTAAACAATGTCAATTTGTTGTATTTAGTTCCTATTCAATAGAGGTTCGCCTCAAAATATATTCTTTAAATTTAATTTAATGGCAATGTATCAGTAAATGGAAGGAAATTATATATATATACTTGGTGTCAATGGGTCAATGAGTAGACATGGTTTTAAGAGTAAACTTGGGTATTGTTGTCGGTTTTGATGCAGTTGAGAAAAGAATTGATGGCATTGCAGGAGGTGCCTCCCGGTTATGATCCAGCCGTTGAGACAAAGCCCAAGTCTAAGTCTGTAAAGAGAAATGAAAGAAAGAAGGAGAAACGGCAGCAGGTATTTTGATTTTCATTTATGTTAAATGGATCCCATTTTTAAGCTGTATTAATTCTCGAGCTTTGTTTGTCATGAGAATCTTTTTTTTTCCTTTTGTTATTATTAATGCTTTTGATGATATTGTGTGGTTCCCTATTGTGCTTATTGAAGGAAAACATATCCGTGTCAGGTTAGATTTTGTTTGAATGCAGCTTTCAAACTTACATTTTTGTACACCATGGCTTAACTAACCTATTTATTAGAAAAATATATATTTCTGTATAACAGGAAACTGAAAATGTATGTTAGAAAAGGACTACAAAAAGGAGATAGGAAATCCACTGGAGTTTCAAAACTTAAACTTCCTCATCTATGTATGATAGATGTGTATATGGCTAGAGAGAAAAAATCCAAAATCAGCCCCAAGAAGTAAAAACCCTATAAGAGCTACATACAAGCAAAATCAAGTGATAGCAACTTCCTAATTTTGAATGTCTAAAAAGAAAGGTGCATCTTGAAATCTGATGTCATTTATGTCTGCAAAGAAGGCCAAAATTTCACACTGTCCCACAAGGTTGGAGGAGAATCCCCTGAATAATTTACTAAATGTGTTTTTCTTCCTCTCATTCTGAATCATCCATAAACTGGTCACCTCCACACACTTCCGTACAATCCGAACTTCTTCTCTTGACGACAAGAAGCATTCAACAAGTGCAGAACAAACATGAGGCAAAACTGAACTGGAATTGATGTTTTTCATAATATTTACAATATAAAGTAAATGAGCAGAGATGGAAGAGATGATCTGTGCATTTGGCATCCCTCTTATGTGAGGTACACCATTGATGGGAAAGAAGCATACTAGAGAATGTCTTTTGGACATATCATTGGTATTTCCTTTTCTATGAGCGATCGACCAAGCCAATAATTTGACCATTGTTGGAACTTTAGCTGTCCATATCAAGTTTTAAGGCCTTAAGGGAGGTGGGTAAGAATCATCTATGAATCTATTGAAAAATGATTTCATGAGAAGTTTCCAGATTTCCTATCTTCCTCAGTCTTCTGATAGTGATCCTTTTAAAATCTAAAGAAGCTTGGCACAATCGAGGGGTTCTGCAGCGTTGAGATTTCTTTGGAAATGGAAACCCCAACCTCAACTGAAAGTACAGGTAACCATCTATTAACAATGGCATAGCTGCGAGCCTATGACAATTTGTAAAGTCTAGGTAATGAATCACACAGAATGTATGGACCACACACAAGACAACTTACATAGCATGCTATTTGAATTCCAATAGGACAGAGAAAATGGAAATTGTAGAAATGATTTCAAAATGGGGGTAAAAATTTTCTGCAGCTTTCTCTTCAATGCTAGCCATGGGCATATTCAATTGTTCAGAATAGGATGAAATACCATGATCTCCTATGATCTTTTATCAAGCTGTAAAAATACCAATTTAGGAGTTATACAAGGTGGTTGACAACCTAAGATTATCATGATCTACGAGTTCTTTTATCTATTTGTCAACCAGATGGATTATTTTGACAAGATGAGCCATACTTTTAGTGATTGTAAATTACAAGAGGGAGCACTGGATATAAAAATGTGCTACAAACTATAAAACTTTTACGGACATTCCTGCAGCGTATATAAGGTGGGATTAGAAGGCTTTTGCAGCAATTGATATAAGAATAAAAGAGGAGAAAGAAAAGAAAGCGAATAAAGAAGAGACAAAAGAATAAAAGTGAGAGAGAAAAAGAGGGATGGAATAAGGAGAAGTGTAGGATAAAGCATTCAATCTCTGCATAAAATCATTGCTTCCTTACCAGTTTATTTTATCTCTAATCAGGATGATCCTTAAGGATATAACATAAAGGCTATCTATAATGGCCCAGTCCTAAACTAAAAAGAAACTAAAATATGCTTAGCATTAGCAAAAGTGATCTACTTTTGATAATTAAAAGAAAACCCAAAACCAAATAATTAAGTGCAATTCCAAGTTTACTAAACAAAAATAATTTCTAAATCCTGCATAATCCCTAAAATGAATAATAATCTAAGTAAGCAATACCCACAAAATAGATAAAACCCCAATTAGAGAGATAATATTTTGGATCATTCTCTTTTGCAGTTCTTGGAATGGAATTTAGATGTACAGTAACTACTGTCGCTCTGGTCATGAACTGGAAACTGTAAAATGTTGTCGTAGCAATTAAGGAGAAATGGGTTTCACAAAGAAGAAGAAGATAATGACCATGATGATTGCTGTTGCTTTTGTCATAAACCTGAGAATGCAGAATGCTGTAGAATCACTAAAGTAGAAAAGGAATTGCGTGAAAGAAGAGAAGAAAACTATGGTAGAATTGAATTTCTCTTTGCACTAATCATTTATAAGTTATGCAATTTTGAACATCACGTTCCTTTGGACCATTCTGTCATTCATGTTATTAGAGTATTTTAATAAATGAATAAGATGAAGTCCCCTCAGTAAAAGTATTATTTTGGAGTTTTCACAACTTATTCATTAAACAATTATTTTAGCATCTGTAATCTTGCCAACTAAAGGTTGTAGGGGTATGCTAATATGTTAATAATGTAGATTGGTTGGTTTTTGGTGTGTGTTACTTTTCTGTAATGAACTTAATATCATCTATAAATGCTGTTATTCTGATAAAAGTTTCTGGTATTTTCTGTCATGTTAATGCTAGGAAAAGTCTAATGATCCTTAAGTTACTAGTTTCATGTGAGCAGCTTCTTGCCCATTTATGTTGAATGCAAGTTAATTTACCAAATTACCTGTGACAGGCTGCTCTTGAAAAGGGTAAAAATGTAGAAACAGTGGATGGGGAGATGGAAAAGGAAGAATCTATACCTTCTGAAAATCTAGGTCATGGATCAGCATCTGCCAAGTTGTTAACATCTCAGATGAATGATCTGTCTGTTTCTGCAAATAAAGCTGTAGAGACCCCTCTGTCAGATGCAAAGGATGCTACTGATACAGGGGCACCTAGTCAAGATGTTGATAAAAGAATTCGAGCTCTTAAAAAGAAGGTAAAATTTGCAATGTTCCTCAGCTAAACAAATTCTTTAAGGAATTTACACCTTTATCGTTTGTGCTTACATTCAAAAGTGGAGCAAGAATATGATAATTCCTTATTGTTTGAAGATGGAATATATTTTGCAAAGGGAATGTTACTAAGAATCTAAAATTTACAAAGTTGAAATTTCATGACCATAAATTGTGTCACAGAATAACAAAAGATTGTACGTTAAAACTAGTAACATGTAGTCCCAATGTTCTACATTTTATCTCTTAAACATGCAAATTATATTTTGAATAATCATCGTCATTAAGTTCATTTTCATGGTAATGGGTTTAGCTTAAATCATTCAATGGGTTTATAAATCAAAAATGATTGTGATTATTGTCATTATGAGGCTTGAGTGTCTTGAAACTTTAAGATAAAACAAGTTTTAGCTTCCAAGTGTTTCATTATATATGGCCGATGATTTTTGCTTTGTGGTTTGAACATTCCAACTTTCTTGCTTTGTGTAGTAATTGTTAACTGATTCTGTTAAGTCGTTAACTTTGCATGTAAAAATGGAGCTGGGTTCAATTATATACATAAATTAGACACTATTATTTACTAGAAAAAGCTTAATCATAATTTGTCAGCATGTTGAAGTTCATCAAGATTTGGTACATTCATTGACTTGGATATTTGCTAGAAAAATTTCACTCATATTTAGTCTGCATGTTAACATTTTCTGCACACTTATTAGTTGAAAACTCTGTATGAGTGGTTGACATTAATGTTTATTAGAAGAACTCACATAACTGGTCAACACGTTAAAACTCACCAAAACTATTATAAAATGATTATTTTGCTCTTCTTTTCTCAACCACAAATGTCACTCACTGCTTCAGATTTCTTTCGTTTGCTTTACTTGTGTCTTTATTCCTAACCTCTTTCTCTCTCATATCTGTCTCATGATTTAGAATAAAGGATTCAAGAAAGGGATACTTTGTGCATGCATGAGATGGAGAGAGAGCAAGAGCAAATGTTTGATTAGTTCAATGTTCATTATCTGCTTTATAGCTCTAATATGAGACTCACATAGGCTTCTTTCCTTAAACATCTAAAAGACACTTTGTAATCTTGTGTAGGCCATAAATAACAATAAATCTGCAAGCCCAAAGCTTGGATTGAGTGGTTAAGAATTTAACCAGGGGCCGGAGCATATAAAAGTACTTTTAAGTTCTTACTAGCCCTTGTAGTTACAAACTCAAGGTTCTAAGATTACCAACTTCCCCTAGTGGAGATGTTGTCACATATTTTAAACCACAACCCTCTTATGTTATTTTTTGCCTCCATAACTTTCTATAGAAGCTCTAGAAAAATAATCCAGTGTTAACTTTCAATTCTATTATATGAATTTTATTATTTTTCTTTGTAAGAGTATTAAAACAATTTTTATGTACCATGCTAAACTTCTGATTCTTTCAACTTCCAGAAATTGTCCTTGAACTTCTACATTTCTATGATAAGCATTTATAACTCTATTCAGGATATTAAAACAACTATTAAATTTATTTAGTAGTTGTTTTATAAGATGCCTAATACTTCGTGCAGAAATTAGAGTGCTTTGTTTCTTTCTTTTGTATGTTTGAATTTATTTTATTTATAACTCTATTCAGGATATTTAAATAGTTTTAAATTTTTCTCTTAAAAGAATATGAATGCTATGAATTTTTCCTTAAGAAATATATATGTGTGTGTGTGTGTGTGTGTGTATATATATATATATATATATATATGTATATATTAAACAATTTTACTTGATTACATTTGCAAGCTTCAGTTTTTCTCATATGGTTTTTGCTTTTTTAAGAGTAAATGCTTTGTTCTTTTATCTTTTAAAACTTTTTTTCTTTCACTATTTATAAAATTCGTATGTGAGTATTCACTTATAAAATTTTTCTATATGTTTAACATTTTTTTAATAAATATTCTACTGGATGAAAAATTAATTTACCCCTGCCTAGAAAATTATGGCTGACCCTGGATGCAACCAAGTCATAAGGGGTTCAGACTCCTTAGGCGCCCCTACTTGTGTTATAATATCTCACAAGTCTATTGACTATCAAGGTGAAGGATCCAATAATAGTCCTTAGTTTAGAACTCAATGGACTTGTCAGAAGGTAGAGGGATTTTTGGGTATCAAATTATAAATCAGTTAAATAAATTGTAAAATTTTATGCAAGCCCACAAGATAGATTTTGCATGACCTTACTAACTGGAATGATAGAAAATTAATTTTAAGAATACCATTTATTTATGCTAGTCAAATATTGCATTAGACTAGACAATTGCTAACCTAAGATTAGTCCACAATGAGATGTAAGAAAATAATATAAAACTGAAGATCAATGCGATAAATAATATGCAAAAACTCTGTAATTCTTGACCAGATAATCCAGTCTATGCTATTTGCCTCATCTGCCTCAAGGTGAAGGAAATCAGGCCCGTGAAGTTGATTTTATCACCAGCTTCCTATTGTCTCTGAAACAATTAATTAGAACTGATCTTCATGTAGAAATGGAAACTGAAATGTAGTCGAAGAACCTTGAATTTTCTAATCCTTGTTAATATATGTTATACGTGCCAATAAGTTTAACCATATTCCTCGATAAGCTATGTTTTTAGTCATGCATAATTAGCCATATAATCAGTTGGTGTCAAAGTTGCCATTTACTAACCCATATTGGCTTGAAGGTAACTGCATGTTCAGGATGCCCTATGAAGAACATGTATGGATGTGATCCTCTAATAGAGTAACAAACAGGTTGAATTGTTAGCCCAGCAAGTACTATTGATCATACAACGATAAAACTTTTTCTGCCCAACCAATTGAGGAGGATGGCTTTGATAGTGTGAAGACTGATGCCCAACAATGAACAAAATGGTATTCTAAAAATGTTTATTTGATTTAGAAGGGACAGTTTCTTGTATGACCCAATCTAACTCACAAAATTATGACTTTGGCCTGCCTCAACCTTTCATTTAACTTTGTTGTTTGAATTTAATTGTGTCATCTTTGCACTAGAAAATTGACACTCCAGACATAAAATTTATTTGCAATGCATATTCTTAAGCTACTTGTACCAGGCAGAAATGAATTAAAATTCATTTCCAGAAGGGGAATGTGATATAATGCTGATGCAGGTAGAAATGCTAAAAAACATGAGAAGCTCTTGTTTGGTACATGAATACAGTGCTAAAATCTGGTAGGAAGAGATGAAATTCACCTTCCTGATGTTTTCACAAGCAAAAATGATCTAGGTTTGGGGTGTGTAAATGGTACCAGTTGATATACCAGTAATATGAGACGTTTTTTAGGTGATTATTATTCTACTAATGTGCCTTTCTACATAACTACTTTATCTTCTTTTTTCTTCTTGTTTCCGTTATTTCCAATCTCTTTTGGTCGGTGCTAATGCATCTTTTTGGTTTCATGGTACTTATGAAAAGTTGCTAACATTCAGATTCAGGAAAGCTAAATGCTAATTTATACTCATTTGTGAATTTCCCTTTTGGTTGATTAGTAGCCATAATGGATATGATTTGTGGCTTAATGTCATTTGATTTTTATAAGTTACTGTTAAAATTCTTTTGTTCTTCTTCTTTACTGGAAGGATCAGTTGGGCAAGTGCATGGAACAAAAAAAATTAGTGACAGATAGTCAACTTCCATTTTTCCAGTTTTATAGGGAAAGTTGAAAATGGTTTGGTTTAGACAGTGGTTGCAATGGTGTTACTGAGTTCTTCACTCCTTGAGTTTCTGAGAATGCACTTTCTGCAATCTTTCTGTATCTTCATCAAATTGAGTCACCATGTAGCCTGATCCAAATGCAGTTACTTTTCTCAATACCTAGCCCTTTAAAACGGGCCTTTTGAAGCTTTTCTTTGGTCCAGCTAAAGGGTAACACCGTCTAAGGCACCAATTATATTAACGGCTGCTGTCATTTCTTCTCATCTTCCTTTTCTTCTTTCTTAACACTTGTAGAGAGAGTACGTTTGGTTGGAAAAGATTAGAAGAATACATTAAGATTCTTGGGAGCAAGATTCAGATCCTTGTGGGATAATGCCACTTTCTTGCTTGATTATAGGCTTCCGTTTCCATTTGATTCAAGGATATCACCCTTTGGTTAAGGATATTTGGATGCTGTTTTAGATGCCTTTATTGATTCATGATTACCAGATTTTGTCTTCTTGTGTATTTGTTATATATATAATTTGATATGGAATGATGCTTAAAGTCCTCATAATGCATTGGGAAGAAAATCATGCTATCTAATAGCATATATGCCATGAACTCATTGGTTTAAGGTGGTACTGTATAAGACATGTATTTATAGATTTTCTTGCCAATGCATTATTGAGGACTTTAACATTCTACATAAATTTGGTGACAATCTGGAATGTAGGATCAAGCATGGATGTTCATTGTTGATAAATTACATGTACTAGAAAAATGTAGAGGGCATGCTAATTATTTATTTTTGTGTCCATCCCACTAGAAGGATTTTCTGAACTTATACAAAGTAGTTAAAGCTCCAGAAATGTGGTTTAATTTTGTGAAAACAATGATGGAGGATGTGGTACTAGAATGGCTCAAGGGTCACCTTATTTTCCCTTCATAAAGAGCATGCTCAGCTTTGGTAGTATAGCCTAATTTTTTTTTATTTTGGTCATTGCTGTTCATTTTTTTCTCAGTTCAAAAGTCCTGCAAGTTTGTTGGCCACTCTGCTATGCTGTGTTGTAAGGTTTACCCAACAAATGACTAGAGTTTTACTATTGGTAGCAACCAACAAATGTGAAGAAACATCAGAAGCAACTGTAACTGGAACAAATGTCAAGTTTATATATTCATGTATCTTTGGTTCGTGGCTGCAGATTCGACTTGCAGAAGCTCAACAGCAGAAAACTGGGCAGCAGCAAGAATTGAAGCCAGAGCAGTTGGAGAAGTTGTCAAAACTGGAAGGTTGGCACGAGGAGCTAAAGTTTTTGGAGGATAAAAAGGCTGAACTGGCAGCATTGTGATTTCCAGTGGTGTGAGTATGAACAAAAAAAACTGTGTAGTTCTCATTTCTGTGTTTGCCTCTTGAAGATGTAAACACTGGATTGTCGGAATAGAGGTTCATCTATCAAGATTTTGATTTAATTGTGGTACTTGAAATGAATTTGCATATGGCCATAAGGGGTTAAACCCACTGTCCCTCTGTCTTCACCAGAAAATATTTGTCATTCTGATTTCCCAACTCCAAGCTTTGGAATGATCTGCATCAGAATTTCAAATCACTTTTAAGCATTCTAGGACTATCCAATCGACTGATGCAAACAATTTGGGGGTGGTATTCTGCTAGAATGTATTGCATTTGGTGCAAGGAGAGGATTGCACTGGTTTACCAATTTTAGTGGTAATAATCTAAATGTTTCATCTTTCTTTTGTAAATTGAAAGCTAAATTCTTAGTAAGTTTGTATATAATCCAAATAATAGTTAGAACTTTTTCCTTTCTGCAAATTATTGTGTATTAAAAAGAACTGTAGTTAATATTTAACAACTTCTATAATTAATATAATTCCTTATATTAATAGTTTTATTTTATAATTTTAAATTATAATCATTTTATTGTAATGTAACTTGTCCTTGTTTTGGTTTAACACAATTCAACAGAGTTTGCATGTGACAATTTAATTCAAATTAATAAGAATTTGAAAGAGAAGTTTGGAGTTTGTTATATTGCAAGCAATAACCCCACTGGGAATTTCTCAACTTGTTAATGGAAAATATGTGCAAAGTATTTAAAAATAATATTATATTTTATAATTTATATATAGATTTTTATTGTAAGCAGTGATGTGGCTTCCAATAATTAGACTGTGAAATGGGCCAATTTATTAATTATGTTAAAAGTTATAATGTCTTATCATCGAAAATCATCTCATTAGAAAAGAAAATCAGGATAATACTCCATTCGAGTGTTTAAGGCTAGTAATATTGCCCACATAGCTACATCAGTATTAATCTCAATAAATTTTTAAAAGATTATAAATTTCAAATATTTTAAATTAATAAAATATATATAAGTTAATATATAAATAGATTTACATAAATAATTATTGGATTTATAGATAAATTTAAATTTTATTGTGTTTTTGGATATTACGTCGTTGTTTTTGTAATTAAAATTTATTATGAATTAATTTTTTTAATATAATTTTAAATTAAAAAAGAAAATTGAAAGAAGATTTTAAAAGGCAAGAGTGGGATCACTCATAATTTTAATCGATTAAATCCACAACTCGTTCCGTTGGTTAGTTTTCTTCAATTTGATAAATTCAAGACAAAACTAATATTAAGGTCGGTTGGTTCAAGGTTTGGGTACAAATTCATTCAACGCGTAAGCGGGAAAACTCGAACCGTTTGAAAAACCAAAACCAAAACAAAAAGGAAAACAATAATAATAATAATAATAATAATAAAAATCAAATATCAGAATCGAAATTCGAAACCGTAGCAACTTTCATGCTGTACGGTGAACCCGTCTACACAGAACGAAAGATGAGAGGCACAAACAGACGTCGTCCAACGGAATCTTTCAATCCACCGCCCCCACAACCCACGCCGGATCTCTACGGCAGTCGATTCGGCGGTTCGCGTGATTCCGATGCTAGCTTCGCCAGCAGCCGGCCCTCCTCAATCGGCATGGGACGCCCCTCAACCGCCGCCGATCTCTACTCCGACCGTTCTCACCAGAGCTCCGCGATTCGCGCAATCAATGCCTACCTCTCCTCGCACTCGTTCCACATCGCTCTCCCGCCCAAACAAGTCCCCTCAGTTAAAGACATAACGGAAGTTATCAAGTTCCTCATTTCGCAGCTGGATTATCCTTCTACGACTAAATTCGAAGAGGATCTCTTCATTGTGTTGAAAGCCCTAAATTGTCCTTTCAAAATCAATAAATCGACGCTCCGGTCCCCGAATTCGCCTCATAACTGGCCGTCTTATCTTGCTTTGATTCACTGGCTGGTGCAAATCGCGTCTTACAACAACCATGTGTCGAACAATTCACGATCGTTTGTGGAGAACAACAGTATGTATATGTATGCGCTGGAGAGTTATTTGAATTATATACGTGGCGATGATGATGCTGTGGAGGAATTAGATGGGGAATTTATGGGAAAATTAGAGAAAGAAAGAGATAGTGTGAGCAAAAATGTTGAAGAATTGGCAAAAAGGGTGACAGAGACGGAGGGGGTAAGAATGGGACCTACTGAAAAAGAGAGACTAGAGAAAGAAAAGGTTGTGTTGGAGGAGGACTTGAACAAGTTCAATGCGATAATTGCAGAGTTAAATACAAGGATAGAGAAGATGGAGAAGGTAGTGGAGGAGAAAGAGAAAGAAATTGGGGAGAAACTGGAGGAGCATAAGAGGATTTGCGAGGAGAATGGGGAATTGAAGAAGAGGGTGGAGTTACAGACATTTAATGCACGTGACGTGGAGAGGATGAGGAGAGAGTTGCAGGCGGTGGAGAGAGATATTGGGGATGCTGAGAGTGCAAGGAGTTCTTGGGAGGATAAGAGTTGGGATCTTGATGCTACTTTGGGCCATAAGTTTAAGGAGCTTGAGGCACTTTCTATGGAATGCAATCAAGCCATTAGAAGGTTTTGTCTCTTTAATTCTTTAGTATTTTAAAATCCAATACGTTTATTAGTGTTATTTGTTATTAAGTTGTCTATGCTAACTCTCATTGATCTATTTTATATCCTGTAAAATTTAGAAATTGAGATCGTCTGGCTGGATATAGGAAGGTTAATGTAGTCATAGTTTATAATTGGCAATTTATGTTAAAAGAGGTATTCTACATGCTTTCTTCATCAGTTATAATTCGTCATCTTTGCTTGAAACTTAGGCTGAGAAATGTTGTTATTGGCCTTACGTACCTTTCATTTGGATGATGTAAAAAGGCGTTTGTTAGCAGATAAATACATGAATTTCCATGGATGCGTTGGACTACCTAGCCCATGGTGTTTTGCTATTGTTTTGTTACCTTTGGACCGAGGCAGACTGGAGATGAATATGAAAGCCATTTTCCTCATAAAACACTGATGCAAGGAAAGGCATCTTCCTATATTAGGAATGAATAAGCTAATTGTATTCATTCAGTTGCAGCTACAAGTAACAGCCTTAGACAATTATAAGTCATGTCATATGTATACCAGTGGTTAACATTTTGAACATTTTTTTTTCTTTTGTTGGTCACATGCATTATCTAGGAAGCATGCTGATCCTAGCTGTGCATTAGTGCCTGACTTAACGTCCTTTTGCAGTTCACTGAATGTTAATGTTCCCCATGTCATGTTAATATGAATGGAGTAATGCAAAAGTGTTCTTTCTGACCAAGATAAATGATTTTTTTTGGAGATGTAAGATCTATTTTAGGTCAGGTAATTTAATATCTAGGCATGCTTTATTTACCTTCTCCACCTTTTATTTTAAATTGTGGTTTTCTTTTTACCCTATGTTATCTGAAGACAAAGTGATATTTGTTAACCATGTGATAAGTAAGATATAGCTCTATTTGCTGCAGTATTGTTTGCCTTTCTATGTTTCATATATACATGCTTTTGTGTATTGATGTGCCGCCTAAAATTATTAGCTCTGATGCAACTGCTTTTCTTTTTTGGAACTAGGTTAAAAATTGCTAATGATATCCAGTATTTGTTGAATGCTAAAGGGTCTACACCTGCTGAGGTAATGGGTATTGACTATAAACCTAAACTTAAGCCTGCCCTTGAATCCTTTGCTGAGGATATAAAGAAAAGCTCAATGGAAAAATTGGAAGAGTTGATTTCCCTTCAGCAACAGTCATCTGAAATGGCTGCCAAGATTGAGGGGAAAAGAAATCGTATTGATGCACTTCAATCCTATATTGTTGAAGTAAGTGCAAAATGGTTGGTTCTTCATACTAGAGTAATGCATGTGTATATCATGCTTTGCTGCATTTCATTTGTAATGGTCTTGCACTGACATGCTACATTTTTGTGGCTGTTGGGCTGGATGCTTACTTTTCATCCTTTGTTTCCATAAAACCTTGGTTCAAATATGTAATCAGTTGGAATATAGGGGTAAAATCAACATAATCCTGAGCTGGTGGAATAATGTCAGACGTCAGATATGATTGAAGAAATTAATAGAAGTTGTTGTTTCAGGATTAATCTGTTTCAGAATAAAATGGATTTTGAAAATTTCATGTTTTAGAGCTAAAAGTGTACAGAGAATATGCGGATAATGTTATGTAACAATTCATTTTATCGGAGTAAAGTGGACTAGATAATATCAGCTATGTTGTAATCATTATTAATAACACCAAAAATACGTCAGCTCTTTAAATTTATTTGTTTATTTATTTTTGGGTAGAAAGAATGTTTATTGGTTCACTTGAATGATCCAATTTAATGATTCAGGTCGCTGTTATATTTACCTTTCTAAATTGTTAGTTGGGGGCATTTGGGTAGTGTTGTGCTGGGTAGTTGAGGGCATCTGGGCGTACTTTGAAGTTCTAAGTGAAGACTGGATGGAGCTTGATATCTGCATCTACACACATTGAGGAGGTATTAGAAACAAATAGAAGAGATGATGGGGAAAAAGAAAAGAAAAAAGGATAAAATAGGATCCGATGGTGCATTTGGCTATTGAAACATTCCTGATTTCCTGGTTTTCTTTTTGATAAATATGGAAAATTTATCTGGGAACAAATACATTGGTGGGATGTATGAATCTTTTTCTGTCTAAGATGGGAAGACTTGAAAGTGAAAATATGATTTCTTTTCACTTATTTATTTCAAGTCCAAAAATAAAATAGTGTTCTTAATCAAAGATGTCCTCAGGTAAAGACCTGAGGACATAAGAGAATCCTCCTTTGCTCCCTCTCTCTCTCTCTCTATTAATCTTTTTCTGTCTATTTGTGATACATTGTCTGGGTCAACTCAGTGAATTTTGGAATATGCCTACTTAAGATATATAACAGCTGATATCTTTGCCCTTTTACATAAATTATTGGTGGTTTATTGAATGGGATGTATCTATCTATCTATCTGCCTATCTCTTTCTATATCTGTAAGTCTATTTATTTGCGATTCATTGTTTGGGTCAAATCCATGTGAGGTTTGCACTTTGACATAATGTCTGGTGCCTATTTAGGGGACTTAAAGGCTGATTAAAATAAAGCAGCTATATAAGGTACTTGAATGCTGATATAGTGGTTCTTTTTCATAAACTTTTGTGGTTTGTTGATGGGATATAGAAGAAATAATATTCCCCTGCCCATTTGTTCGATACATACACACATATATTTTCTGAATTTTGAGTTTTATCCTTTTATTTTGGTTTCCATATGTTTGTCATGCATGTGACACTGTGACTGTTGCGTACTAAAAAGCTGTTCTTTTGATGTCTGTTTGTGCAATTTGAACGATTCTATTTTTTTTTATTCTTATTAGAGCCTTGGATATGTCCATATGATGAAGGAAACTTCTTATCCTGCATTATTTTTGCATTCTATCTTTTTTTCTCTTTGTAAAATGCATTATGCATATGATGGGTTGCTTACCACTTCTATAGGAAGAGAAGAAAAGATTTATTCCATATTATTTTTTTAGTTCTTTGGGTATTTCATAGCAGTCTTGATAGGGTTAAGTTGACGTTAACTCATGCCCAGGTAAGGCATATGTGTTAGCATAGTTTTTTTGTCTGTCTTTAAAGACATGAATTTTTTTTCTTTTACATGTGATTTCTTTTTAAATGATTTAATGGAAAACTGGCTCTTAGATTTTTCAGCAAAATTGTAATCACTTGTGTGCCCTTGATTATTGAAATTAAGTGGAAACTTTTTTGAACTATGAGATACACACATTTGCTTTACTTGGTGACCTAGGAAGTGATTATAGGAAACAAAATTTGGCCTGCTTGAAAATATGGAAATGGGTGAAGCCAAAGTAGTGCATGCAAGTAGGATATGAAAGTAAATCGAAAATGGATAATTATTGATTGCGAGGCAATGAAGAAACAAACCCCCCTTTACTCTTCAGGTTTTCTTGTGTTTCTTTTTGACATGAAGAAATTGTTTCATGCATGTTTCTTGTTGCTTGAAACAAATAGGAGAAAATAGGACGGGGTCTTATTAGATCCACTTGTACTTGTGAGCAAGAACAACAGTATTCTCTTGGGATTGTTCATTGTCTAATCTTGAGCATTCATGTTTTTGATGCTGCATATCAAAATGGTATCTTATACTTGTTTCTATGAATTTAATTTCTTAATTAAGGTTTCATTCCTAATTTTTATGTCCTGGACAAGAGGAAATGCTATTGGGGTATATAAACCAAGCTGTGTCTGTTTTGCTTTATTTTATTACTTTCATACTGAAATTATTCTTATGTGGAGAAACAGAAGACTTGGTAGCTTCCACGCTTATGCTGTTTTATTAGGAATATGGCATTAGCTTTATTGATCATCTGTTAATCTCTTCCAACAGTTGGAAGCTCATTTGAACTTGTTGAGGAAGCAGATGCAAGAGCACTCTTATAGATGTGCAACAGAAGCTAAAAAGATGGTGGATGATGTTCAAATAGAAGCTCATAAATTGGATATGGTTGAAAGAGAAGCAGCTGAGGTTTTAAAGGTATGTCTTGTTTTATTAAAAATGTGGAAAATGTGATGCTAAATGATTGTCAAGATAAATGCTATGAATCAAAGAGTAAATATATCTTAATTTTGGTCTTTTCCATGTCATATTACTTTCTGAACAATCATTCTTATTCATGTTCTGATGCAAAGGGTTGAATTTGTTCTAATCCACATGTATGTTTCTGTCAAGGCCTCTGAATTGAAGTTGCAGGAAGCCATCAGCCAAAGTGAAGAAGAAATTCAGATTCGTGCTCTTGAACTCTTTAAATTGGTTGATTCAGTGTCAAAATACAAAGAATACATGGAGTCCAAAATTTCAGATATGAAGAACCGTCTCTCAGAAACTGCCATAACAGTCACGGAAACTTACAAGAATTCCTTGCCACCACAATTTGGTATGACATTTGATGCAGGCCGCTAATCACACTTCCTGCATTTAAGCTTCATTGCTCAGTTGATATCCTGATGTTGCCGCAAGAATTGATATGGCTTTCCAGAATCAATCAAGTTTTTCAAGTTCTGTTATCTGTTTTGACTGCTCTTTCTGCTTCCTGAATTGTGTTAATTAGATAGTAAACTGTCAAATGTCTAAGCTTGTGTAAATCAATCAAGGTTTTCTTGCAAGCGTAGTTGAATCTTCAGATGGAGTGAATAGAAGTTGTAAGAATATTTAAGATAATATCAAAACAATTCAAATTACATGTTTGAAACTTCATTAGTCTTTTGTTCTTTTACTTGTAAGATTGGTACAACCTCTCATAAGCTACTCAGGGCCTGCATAAATTCCCATAAGAACTGAGTAGTGCTGGTTGGCTTTGCTCAAAGTCACGGGAGGAGAAAGAAGGCCACATCACAAAATCCATTAAAATTACCATTTTCTTTACTGTTAGGGCCATCGAACAAGACATCGGAAACCTTTTACACAACACACAAAATGTGCAGCACTGTAACTAAAATGTTAATTTAAACTCCCATGCAAAAGTTTTAAACCTGAATTTTAACTGTTTGGCACTTGACATCTGAGTTGTAAGATAGTGAACCCTTGAGATAGCCATGAACGAACTCTCCTAATGCTCGATTAAGTTTTGTGAAAGCCAAAATAGAATATTTAATTTTCAAGACTGCCTAAAATTTCACTATGAGTCTGTCTTCGACAAAAATATTTCAATTTTCTACATCCGTACTCCTTCACATGAACACATTCACATTGCCTAGAAATTAAAACACATCCAGAAAGTTTTCTTTCTGAATTTCAGAAAATTCAAAATATATACACATTTTATTAGCACTCATCGTTTTCAAAATAAATTATGTACAACACCTTGATATTTGACAATTTTGTCACAAACTAGATTCCAACACTTATGCCCTACCTTATATATATATATATAGATGTAAAAAAGCAAAAAAAAATCATAATAGAAAAAAACTTGGCCGCTGTAAGATATGGAAACCTAGCATTCACAGACCAATCGTCATCTGAAAATCAATAATCCATGAAGGAATATGCACACCATCACAACGGGAGGATCTAAAGCAATATACATGCTTGGATTTTATAGCACGACAACTTTTGTTGGATGAATTCTATCCCAGAATGCACCTTCTCAATTTTCAATACCAATTAGCAGGTAGGTCCAGCAACAACATGATTGGCATCTCTAGAAACACCATCTCTGCCTTCTCTCAATGCTCTTAAACACTAGCAATAAACCTGGCCACATCGAAAAACAAAAGTCGTTAAAAATACAAACCAGCAATAAACAAATGACGTCATAACCATGTTGACATATCGGTTATTCTCAAAAAGCAAATAAAAATCATGAAAGAAAGCTTTGGATCTGCTTCTAATGTGAAAATCTCTTAACAGTTTTCTGATTGTCAATAGCAAGGAGCCACAAGAAAGCATCAAGAGACACTTCTATAATTTCAAGAGCACCATAAATTACGGAGTCACCAAGACTGTCCTTAGGAAAATGTATCACAATGTTACTCCTCTCCCCTTTCTTTGTGGCACACAAACTGGAGAGTGGGTGCCAAGGCCAAATGAATAGTTTTTTAAGTATAAATGACTTCAGTACGTCCATGGTGTTAAATCAATCCGAAAGGTTGATGTTATACTGAGGTTAAAGGTTTGAGCTGTTGATTACCTCCGCATAAACCCAAAAGGTTGATCAGAAACTATCAAGACTGCATGATGTTATACTGAGGAGAAGAAGGTCCCCAGGAAGTCTGCAGTGGCCTATTAACAAATGGATGGTCCATTAATTGAGATGCAGTAGGCCGATCACTTGGGTTAACTTGTAAGCATGTAAGGATAAAATCCCGGGCATCTCTTGATAATGAGTTAGGAACTGGAGGCAGGTCACCCTTGCCAATTCTGAATAATGCTTGCATCTGCCAACACAACAAATTTGCCATTGGTAAATTGCATATCCAACTTAATGCAAAAACTGACATCTATAAACTTTCAAGTAGAATTGATTCTCTTAGAAATAATAATAAGTAAAATTGGTTGGCAAAATTTCTACATGAAATTAAAAGAACAAAAAAGAAAAACTGGCATTTGACGTATATCTTGCTGCAAGTAGCTGAACATATAGGTTCCTAGATTTAGAGTTTAGAGTAAAAGCTCTCTCTCTCTGAAGATTCAAAATTCTGGGACTAGGAATCGCAGACATAAAGGGATCTTCTGTAACGATTACTTAACCAAAAGGAAAATTAAATTTTTAATTAGAGAAGAAGATGTGTGGGAGAATTTTGGAAATGTCAAGTAGGTAATGTCCGCCTGCAATGTCTTGGGCAGGGACCTGAACTGAGACCCACAGGCAGGCTATCACGATGATATGAGGCCCAGGTACCAGCATCAGAAGCCACAGGCCCAGCAACAGAAAAAAATAGAAAAAGTAATGTAATTTCATATGAGACGCATTTTCTAAAATGCAGTAACAGAAAATATACCAGTAGCATCACTGAAATCATTTTTTTCCTCTAAGCATTATTTTTGGGTTTCTGTGCATGAAATGTTCATTACTCCCAAGTACAAATGCCCCCATTGCACAATGAGAGGAAAGAATGACCAACAGAATATCACCACAATCCATTTCCATCAAAATGACAAATAGGCATGGAGATGCATGGGAAACTGTATACACATGGATTATCTGAGGCCCCAACTAGAGCTCACATTATTTTAAAGCAGAATTCTAAATTCAAACACCTGTAAAACTTCTTTGTCTAGAGTTCCTTCTTTTATGAAAATATAGAACCAGAGCATCCACATGATGCTTAAACAGAAAAGACAAACAACTAAAAGAAGCAAGCTAACTACAAAATATCACATATCCAAAATCAAATGAGCTGGCAGTTTGTTAAAATGCAAGGTTTCAGCAAAAGTGCCTGTTGGAAAGAAGTTGCTTTAGATATTTAACAGTAGCAAAGTAAAGACACAATGCTTAGCATTGGCATCAATAATTACCGGACGAATAAAACATTGGCTACAGTAGGCTTAGAGGTGACAATTTTTGTAATAATTCATGAGATCAATACGAATGGGACAAATTTTCATGTTCGAATTGACATAAAATAATAAGATTATTAAATAGATAATACGACACAATGCAATTAATAATTGTGCTAGAGTCAAATTATAGTTCTTGACACGTGAGTTCGTTTATGATATACTTAACTATTTTAATAATTCCAACATACTACTTTATTTATGATTTAATAAATTTTTTTAATTTTTACATATTTTTTAAAAAAATTATATTTATCACTTTTTAAAAAATAGTTAGATATTTGAATATATGGTACCATAATAATTATAGAAATATATTACAATATACAAAAAAAATATTTAACAAGGGACACAATTACAACACCTTTAACAATTTAATAATCGTGTCGAGTTAGAATTTTAAATTCTTAGTATGATTATTAAACAGTCATGTTCAATTTGACTTTTATTTGACACAATTCGAATATAACATAGTACAATAACCAGAATTGACACCTTACCTCCAATCATTCTCAGAAAATCCTAAATCTTTTATTCCCACAACAATGATAATATACGTGTTCATAGATGCCATCATATGCAAATAGAATTATATGTCAATGCCCTGAAAATTCAATCAGATTCATATGAATACTACTTTGATTGTCAAAATAATTCAACTGATGCCAAGTTTCATAAATCAACAGATTTAACATCAGCAAACAACAAACATATACAACAAGAGAAACGAGGAAAAAGTAAACCAATATGAATTTTGTCAAATTGCATACGTACCTCTTCCAATTGAGAGTATGGATGCTGACTGGTTAACATCTCCAACACTGTGCATCCCAGGCTCCATATATCAGCAGCCAGTCCATAGCCACAGTTTTTTAAGTTCACAACCTAAAATTGGACAACAAATTTTGTCAACATGAAATGTCTTAGAAAAACAACAAGCTTTTGGTTTGTCTCTTAATAAGATACATGTGAAGAGAATCTAAAATTTGAGAAGCAAAAAATTCAAATAAGCAGACTTACTGCAGACAAGATCTTATTAAATGTCAAAAAATTTACAACATTAGCAGCACACAATTCTCAAAATAGTGGACCACATTCATTTTCACAAATGGGAGGGAATAACTGGTTATAACAAATTCTCAAGCACAAATTTCTCTCCATTTTGCAGAAATATGCATGCATCACAGCTTATTAACCATCAAAGTTTTAGATGACCACTTATCAAATAAGATGTGCATCACATAATTGTCACTTAGTTACATATAGAACGGTAAAAGTAATACAAATTATGACAATGTTGGTAAGTTTTGGAGATGAATTTAGACCAATTTTGAGAAAAGATAGTTCTGAAGAAGAGACACTTGTATATATTTTTTGAGCGTTTGGATTTCTTTAATTTAGCACTTAGTTAAAATTTTATTGCTGGATATGTTCGGCTCTTTGCAGTTATGAGGTTAGCACCTTCTACTGGCTATTGTGTATAAATTGAGTCAAGTGTGAGCCTTTAAACAATAATTTTTGTCCCAAATTCTTAGATAAGAGTCTCTTCTCAGATTACTTGAATAAGGGGCATGCTAATTATCTTATCTAACCTCTTAAAAACTAAGCTGAATATGTCAATTCCAAAAAATAAACTTTCATAGTGTGAAGAAATCAGATTATATGTGATGTGGAGCTTCCAGACATGGGCAAAGAGAAATATATCAAAATCTATAACGGGTAGATCAGTTACCCTCGAGATTATGCGAATTTGGTTATGATACTACGGATGTTTTATAGATTGATCAGATTTTCTTAATATAAATCAAATTACTAGGGAAGAGGCAAACCTCAGGGGCCATCCAGAATGGAGTTCCTTTGCAGGATTTGATGTCGTTCATTTTAGTTGCCTGCAAAGATCATATATATAACATTAAATAAAATAGCACTTATGACTTCTATAAGCGTGTTCGAGAGAGAGTGTGTGTATCTAACTACCTTTGCCAACCCAAAATCTGCAAGTTTTACAGAACCATGTGCATCTGCCAGTAGATTAGCACATTTGATATCCCTTCAAAAAGAAAAGAAGATAAATTTTATAAGCTATAATACAAAAAAGTAGTACATACAATAGAAACTTTTCAAGAGTCACTTCCAAGTTCCACAAACAAAACGGTTCAACTTTCAAGCAGAAAAGTAATCATGTGGTAGATGCAATGCAAATGGAACTAAGGCTTAATTTAATAAACTCTAATGCACAATTTCCTTTTTCCCAAGACTAAACCAGTTTATAAAGTCAGTGGCCTGGAAATTGGTTTTTATTAGTTTCTTAAAGTAAATTTATAAACTATTTTACAATGTGCACATGCTTTTCCTCAAAAAATTAGAAAACTCTCTGATAGACAACTTTCATTTATCCAAATGAATCCATTGTAGTCAGTTCATAGTTTGGATGGTTGACTGTGTAGAAAGGTAAATTTATTGCCAGATATAAAATAGTAGCAAAATACAAGTCAATGTCTTCTTATGCCAACTTAATAGGTAATCAGAGTTCTCTTGTAGGAGATGCATCCCCAAATTTCATCCCTCACAAAGAAATCAGAATATTATTCAGTTGAAACTATTTATAGCTAACTAATTTATTGGTAACACTTACAATACCATGAAGTCGAGAAAATGTTCCCAATAAAAGCTACCTATTGACTACATATTGCAAAATAACATATGTACACCCCAAACAGTAGATGAGCCCCAAATTTACAGAAAATGAAAGGAGTCACAAAAAACAAAATTGAGTCAAGACCCCTTTCCACTTGAGATTGATGAAGAAGAGAAGGGTCGCGCCCAAAGAGAAGAAAAAAAGGGGAATTTTAACCATAATCCGAAGGCATCTTCTTCCTTTTTTTCTTAGAAAATGCAGCTATTTTTTTATTGCCAAATCACCCATCTAATAAAATGATGACTGCACATTTCCATAAAGTCTTAGCTGCTCTACCTTTTCAAGCAAACTCATTCTCCATTAATTAGGCTTCATAACAAGTTCCAGTAACCCAAGAAGTCTCAGCCTCTTTTCACAATTCGAGCCCATAGAGAAGATAAGATTTTTAAAGGAAAAAAGTGAGGTGTTTTATTGCCTCTCAATCCCTATTACACATAATGCGCCAAAGGGAAACACTGACCTTTGGATATCTTCTTTGGATTACACCCCTAATATTGATTCTTCCACAAGTTACAACCCATGGAAAAACAGGATTTTAAGGGAACTTTAACTTTCCAATCATATTGAATTGCTTGAAAAAATAGGAGATGCCATCTTAAGTTAATATCAAAAGGAAAAAGAAAAAAATTTCAACCATAAATTCTGAAAACTTCAAGCTTCCACTCCTATCTTATTTCATGTCATCGTAAGTGACTTGGTCAAGTAAAGATAACAAAGCTATGTAGTATTGAGCTTTTCTCTTTTTCAAAATTTCTTTAAAAACCAAAATTCCAACTCCAATCACTAGAATGAAGGGAGATACCCTAGTGTTTATTAACACGTTCTTAAACTAACTTAATGCATAAAGACAGGGAAACCAGATAACCTAAAGCTCAATTACCAATGCTATCTTTCCCAAGCCGATATCTCGCCATTACCCAACTCAAAAGCCACAAAAGAGATAAAGATAAGATATTCCCTGTAGATGGCCCCAGGACTTCTATCAATTTAACCTTGAATGGAAAAAAAATTGATCTTTTGGCAAACTGAGATTGTAATTTTCTGATTATATCCCTGCCAGATTGAAATGTTATTGAAAATAAATTTTAGCTCATCCAAGGAAAAAATAATTCTGATTATATCCCTGCCTGATACCACTAAAAAAATTGTCATACCCGCAATACCAAAAAATATCAGCAATACCTACAGGTAAAAATATGAATATTCCTAAACTAATTTGGACATTGGAGCTTGAAAAAGCTGCATAGTTTAGTAGGAAAGACCAGCCTATAAGACTACGAAGTTGCTGACAAACAGCAAGAGAATGAATAGATTTGCTATATGAGTCATCAAGACAAAAAGAGTGCATCTAGTTACACTTGATATCTTCATGGCCCAAACAGAGAATATAAAAACAAGCAAATTATGTTGCAACTTTTATCAAATTAGCATGTTAGATAAAAAAATGAAGTATTATAGAGACACGTGATGATAACGAAAAGGAAAGAATATAGCAGTAAAATCAATTTTACCACCTGTGAATTACATTCTGCTCATGAAGATACTTTAAGCCATTCAGGATCTGCCTTGTGTATACAGAGACTTGAGAATCCCTCAAGTGATACTTTTGATATAATCTTGCAAGTGAACCTTTTGTTACGAGCTCGAGGAAGATATAAAGTGTATTTTCATCCTGAAATCATTTGATGAATTAGAATAGAAGAGCTAGGACTGAAATAAGTGCAAAGACCTAAAGCACTGGATATGTAAACTGACCCATATGGTGTAAAAAAATTTCTACTTTACCACAGAAGAATTCAAAGGATAACCATTACTCAATAAGATAGGCAGTGAACATTAACAGAGAAAAATGCATGGGCATGACAAAGGATACTTGCTCTACTGCAAAATCCGAAAATATAAGGAAAAAAAATGAGATTGATAGAAAATCTTGAAAAGAAAAATGTACAAATACCAGCAAGAAATTCAATTAAAAGTCACAAAATTAGTTAACTGAGCAAAAGTTAAAACACCTGAAAATTCAATAAGACAACATGGTTAACTTGGATGCCACACAAATCGTGCAACAAGGCAGAAATTTGCCTAAAAATTGAGGATTACATGGAAGATGCTTATTTCTTAGACATTTTACCACAAGAGACAGCTTTTTCCCACACTGGGGTGCCACACAAGAATGCCTTGCACAACTTCTTGTAGCTGGGACAAACTACAGCTGGCAAAGAGGCACCATACATATACAGATAGATTGGCAAATGGTAACAGTGGCAATATATTACATACAACTATGTACACTGGCAATGGTATTACATTAACATCATTGTTGTTTAAATATTTGTTTCTAAAGCATATCTTGTCACTGGCATTCCTTAATTAAGCATTCTAGTAGAATTTTGCATAAAAGAAAAGTGTGAAAACAAATTAATGTTATAGTTAATAACATGAATAAAAAAAATACAGTATTTCTAATCCAGCAATATCACAGATGCCAGGGTCAAGAAATGGCAGTACAAGCACACAGTTCCAGATCTTAATGTATAAATATTACAATGCAGAAATAAAAGAAAAAAAAATCCTAGAAGTGATATGCATAACTTGTCTGTGCCAAAATATCGAACTATATTTTCATGTTCAAACTGACTCAAAAGAGAAATCTCCTGAACCAATAAACACAACATTAGAAAAATGACAATGGGCTTCCATCAGCATAAGAAAAATATTGACATGCAATGGTATTCCATCAGGAAAAGATTATTTTTCCCACCTGCTCAAGTTGGAGAATGCTCTGCTTTCCCTGAGTTCCTTGATCCTGTAGAGAAACTTCCTTTACAGCAAAAAAGAATCCATCACTGCAGAGAAACAGAAAGCGTGAGAGAGACTACAACAAGATGTATCTATAAGAATAGTACACACTCACACAAATGTATAGTAAAATCGATCTATTTCAGTCATACAAGCAGCAATAATTTCCTAACCCCCTAGCTTTTCAAATACCACAAGGATGGCTAAACATTAGCATAGTAAATAAACAATTTATTTACAAATAGTCCACTCAAATGAATCCATTTGATGAGGGGTCCTATATTATTCAAATGCTGGCATTGCAATCTTCTTACTTCTAGTGTTTACTTGATCTTACATCGACTAATGCATTTTCAGCCTAAATTACTTTTTGCAGAGAACCAAAAAATCAGCCCATGGGATACATCAATGTCACTATGGGATGACATCCAACTACCAAAAAATTTAAGTATTTTTTTTTCAGTCATAAGTTTGGGAAGCATCCGCAGATAAATAATTACTAATCTCATTGTAATAGATCTACTCGTCAATGTCGTTGATCTTTCCCAGTGATGACTCAAAAAGCTGAGAAAACCTTTCTCCTCTTCCTTTTAAATCATAACTAATTTCATTTTAATAAACTACCTCTTCAATGTCATTGATCTTTCCCAGTGACTATAGGTGGATAAGCCACCAAGATCTTCAAACAGATGCAAAACAATTAAACAATAATCTAAAGCAAGGCTTAGTCAATCAATTAAATCTACTCTGATCACATGAATATAATCCTAACCACCTTCATACTAAGGAATCGCTGTAAAACAATAACATAGCAATCAAACAACATCTACAAAATCTTCAGAGTAAGAAAATGAAATAAAAAGTTAGAAGCAAATGGTAGAAAAAGTTTGCCATATTACATAGTCACAGTTAGTCTTAGCTCATCATCATCAACTTTCTCTGCCTCAACCTTTTTTACTTCAGAATTTCTTTACAGAAGTTTGACTTCATCTTGCATGATTTTCTTGAGAAAAGAACAGAAATAGATTTCACTTCAATATATATATATATATATATATATATATAGCCTGAAAATTCCCATGGAGGTTTGCATATTGCCTATCGCATATGCTTTACATAGTTCAAAAAGAAGTAAGAATTTTCAAGAAATTCCTAATATTTCCTTTCTAGCCTCACATTATTTATCCTTTTAACTTGTTATTACTTTCAGCACCTAACTCATATCAATAAAACAATGCAATCAGACGGAAACTCAAATGCAATCAAAACTGCATAAATCATGAACACAAATAAATATAAGCTGCAAGCATATCAATAGTACCCACCAAAAATACAAAAAATAAAAAGCTTACTCAGTGAAGCCTTCGTACACAGTCCCAAACGACCCACTTCCCAAAAACTCACCCTTTTGCCATGACTTAATTCTTCTTCTGAATATTCGGTCCGGAGAAACATTATAAACTGGTTCCATAATCACGCTAACTGCATGAGTTTTATCATCAAATTCATCATCATCATGATTGTCGTCGTAATCATCATGATTTGAAATGGACGGACCAGATTTTTCAACAACATTAGTTTCCCCAGACCTTACTTCGACAAGTTCATCCAAAGAATTAACAAACCCAACTTGAACTGGCGAATGCAGAAAATCTTCATCATCAGATTCTGGAGCAAAAGATTTCATTAAATCCCAAGTTGAGCTCATATCATCACCCATAGAATCCCGAAACTTCATCGGTGGCGGCGGCGCCAAAGCCGGTGGCCTCTCTCCGTAAATTCCGGTACTGGGAACCGCTCCGTTCTCAGTTTCAGCTAAGCCAAAACCTTTCTTTGAAACAGAAAACTCGTTTTCTAGCTCATCATGCTTAATATATGCTTCAAATTGAGTCTCTGGGTCCTGCAACTTCATCGGTGGCAGCAGCCCCGCTGCTGGTGGCCTCTCGCCGTTGATTCCGGTTCTGGGTTCCGCCCCATTCTTAGTTCCAGCTAAGCCAAAACCTTTCTTCAATACAGAAAACCCATTCTCTAACTCATCAAGCTTAATATTAGCTTCAAATTCAGGCTCTTTGGCTAAATCTAATCGCCTATCTTCGGGTCCAGAAAAGCCCAAGCTGCGAAAAATAATGTCGAATTCGCCGTCGATTCCTTTGACTCGAAAGCTGGTCTCATGATCGGTCAAAGGGGAGATGTCCAATGAGCGAGCACGGAGAGAGCCGGACAACTGGTCGTCAAAAGACAAGGTGGTTGAAGACGACTCGTAATCAATGTTCTTTGAGGCGTTTCGGCGGTCGAGTCTGGGTCTTGGGCGAGGCTCCAGCTTAGCATCCATGAAAGCCCCTGTTCTCTCTTTTTCGTATAAAATGAAAGCGAGAGAGAGACGCAAAACGGGGAGCCGCAAACTTGACCGACAAAGAGTCAGGACTGCCACGCACTTTCTTGTCCTAAGACGGCTGTTATCTCTATTATTACTGCAATCATTTTCATTCTTTACCCATTTTTGTTGCACGTGTTTGGCATGAGCTATTCTGTCACTTTCCATGCAATTTCCTTCTTACTTTTAAGGACTTGTGCGAAGAAAAAGTTCGGCTAATTAGCAAAATTTGGAGAGAACAGTACATATGAACCCTTCTAATTTGGCAAATGTGACAATTAAGTCCTTACCAGATCTAAAACAGTTTACGGTGATAAAAATAGAATACGATTTCGGTTTTTTTTTAATTCGAACTTTTTACAATTTCTTAATTACTTATAATTCTCAAAACTCAGCACCCAAGAAATAAAAAGGCCAAGGAAAGAAGTTGAAATTCTTCCGGTAGCAGTAACATCCAGACCAACAGCAACAACCAACTAACATTCATTGGCCAGTAGCAACATCCAGACCAGTAATATTCAGCGGTCAGCAGCCACCAGTCATTTAGGATGAAATTTTCCAATTTTCCACGATTATATCTATTATCAATCAGACCATTTTCCATGCTTTTTATTGGCAATAATATTAATAAAATGGCAAATGCAGAACATTGAAACATTTGGACAGAAAATCGGAAAGTGGATTTGAACCATAATCTGCAAATTTATGAAACATTGGCACATATAATTTGATTAACAAGACATTTTGAGTTTAGAGTTAGGACTAAATTATCACAAATAACATTAATTTACTGACTCTTTAATGTCAGAATAATGCCATCAGAGATCCCTAACACAGATCCGCCATTAGAAACTCTTATGGGTTTTAATTATGTTACCTTTCTGATTTGCAAACAAACTTCTGCCTAGCTAATATCATGCCTTATCAAACCATTGTCACCCTTTATGTTGTTCATCATCATTTTAATCCTCTTGTTATGAAACTTTCATCAAAATCGTGACAACGTATTGCTTAATTCTTTTATTTATTAATTATTATTTATGGTTATATGAAGCTATCTAACAAGGATAGATTTAAACTAGATTATAAAATTTCCAAGTTTTCCTAACTTAGTCTATAAGTTTTTTGGGTTGCAAAGTTCATCGACAAACTTATGCTAAGTTGCAGGACCAAAGTAAATAATATCTACTCAATTATCAAGAGATTATCACATTACATTGCTAGAGGAAATGAGTTTGAGTTGGGTTATAAGTTAAAACTTAGTAGATGTATTTGGGATTGTAAAGTTTAAAACCAAATCCATAATGAGTTGTGTACTTGAGATAGATAATGTTTACTTAGCTGATAAGCCTAGGTTATTTGTTGTACCAAGGATTTGCAGACACTGCGTAGGATTATGAGAGAACTACCATCAAAATTTTCAAGTGTCTCAGAAGAAAAAAATGGAACAAAAGTCGGCTTAGCATCAAGCATCTTGGTCAAGTCAACAAACTGAAAATAAATGTTAGGTCATGATATTCTCCATTAGGTCCATATTTGCATAATAAATTGCTCCTTATTAAAAAGCTCTCTTCAACATAATTAATATCTTAATCAAAAGCCCTTCTAGACATAATTCATGTCCTCATTAGAGGCTCTCCTCAGCATATTTCATGTCTTCATCAGAGCTCACCTTAGAAAAGAACCAAAGACAAAAACTAGATGTCTTCGAGACATATTTATGAGGACTAGTTTAATAAGGTTATAGTTTTAAAGATTATCTATTAACATAACTCTAACCCTAACCCTACTTAAAACAATAAAGAATGTGAAACTTATTAGAATCTTAGGAAAGGTAAATAATAGATGAATGGATGATTGATTGAATTACATTCATCAAACATCAAACATGAACTATTCAAGCAGTTTAACAAATACTTGGATTGCTAATATTACATATATCACATATATGCAAAATATCAATAAATGATGAGTTCATTTCTAGTTTAAATTAATTGAATGATGAAGATATATTTTCAAAACCATGAAAATGCTACAATCTACACCAACCAACTAAAAGAGAGAGTGGCCAAATTTGGGAGAGAAAGTTAAGATTTATGGAAATTTCTTCTTATGAAAATTAGTAAAGTAAGGCCTTTATACATTTAAATATATCCATTCCTTTCTATAATTACCCTTACTTTAATCGAACGATAAATACCTAGCATGGACAAAATGGTAGTCTCGAATAATTGTAATTTTATGCATTTTAGTCCTTGTACTAAAATACAAAATATAAATGCAAAATATTCACTTCACTATTGAGTAAATAAAATTAAGTATAATATTAAGGGATTAAGCATAATTATTTAATAATTACACATTTATATTTAGATCTTTTAATAATTCATATTATCAATTTGACTATATAATTTATATTAAATTATATTATAACACAAAGTTAAAAAAAATTTAAAAAATATAAATACAAATAATATTTATATATATTTATTTTGGTCAATATATTATCTTGAAAGTGTTAACATTCTTGTCACTATTATTTTTTCTCTCTCAAATTTAACTGACTAACTTTGGTTATTTGTGTGATTATATGGGTTCATTGTGGAATATTTGTAAATTTATTTTAAACTTTTTAGATTTCAAATTATTTGAATGTTCAATTATTATGATTAATATCTAGTAATGTATCATAACTCCTACACCACAATAAAATAGTAATTTATCAAATTTTATCCCAATTGTACATATCACGTGGGTAAAATTTTTCTATTGTCCAATTCTAATCAAGTAAGGGTTTATGATTTGTCAAATCCCTATATCATTATAAATATGAAGATTGATCAATATGTACTGAATTCGTTATTATAAACTTGTTCATATGATAGTTAATTACTTTGACTAGAAATTTATTATTTTCATCATTTATCAACGTTTGTTTAAAACTTGAATATGGATCAAATTAGTGAAAACTTCAATCACATATATATTGAGCCAATAAGTTCCTATCTTGACCATTATTTATTTTTAAATATAAACAACACATGACCACATTAATTCTATCATATAAGATATGATTAATCCCATACTTATATACCATATGAATCATGTGCATATATACCAGATTCAACTATGATGTCTTAGGTCAAATAATAATATTGTACACTAATACAATTATACAATAAATCATTGATTACATGTATTACCATGTGATATATCGTTGTGTGGTCATGCTTTAAAAATAGTTCTCTAACTATTGGATCCATACTAATGTTCTAATAATATGATTTTCATGGATTCATACTAATGTTCTAATAATATGATTTTCATGTTACCTTTGCTAATATCATTAATGATATTTATTGAAAATTTTTAGTATGCCTATTATGTGATATTATAGCTCATTTGATATGTCGTTTGTAGGGAACGACTTTAATAATATTATTTATCAATTAAATAAATTATTCGGACAATTCATAAACATATTTTATTCATACACATAATAAAATAAAGAAAATAACTAACATTTGTGAATAAAGAATTTTTTCTTTTATTAAAAAATAAATGTACGTACAAAATAAAATATCCTTGAAGACAATAATGCAAATGCATTCAAGGGCATATCCTAACAATACAGTCCTATTAAATCTATTTTTGGCTTTATTCCAAGTACAACAAGCATGTTTTAAAGTGGATAATACATTGCAAGTGCCAATAGAATCATGGTTGAGAAGAACAAAAACGATGAGCATATAAGAGAAGAATTATATGCATCTAAGATTACTGTTTGAGTTAAAATAGCCGAAAGTTATGCAAGATACATAAACACAAACACACACGCACTCACAGTTCAGTTAGGTTACTTATCTTACAAATTAAGTGAAGTCTTTCTAATCTTGTTCTTGACTAGTTGATTTTGAGGTTTTCCTCTTAAATATTATGCAGCTCATGATTTGTTTCTTGTAACATGTATGCGGTGAATAGGTACGACTTTGCTAGCAAATGATGAAAGTTAAAAGGGATCTCTTTTGTTGCTTCTGCTTGATGACGTACAACTTTAACAAACCTTTGGACTTAAAAAATTCACTAGACATGCAATCATGTAGATGAAAGTCAACACATTTTCTATTTGTGCTTGGATGATATGCAATTAGAAGTGGGCTCTGCCTCTCCCCATTTGTTACTTCTTGTACAGTTGCCATTTCTTGGTTCATTAAGTTGGAAATCCAAAAGTAACCATTTGCTTTGATTTGCTATGCTGAAAATAAACAATATTATTGAAGGATTTGTCTTATATCTCAAATGACATTATTATCTAACTAAATTATAACAAAATACTCACGAAACATAATATAAGTTTTGATAAAAATATCAACTTCTTAACCCTCATAACGTTAAGTATTTTAATATTTTAAACTTAATTATTTATCTTAATAGTGTTATATCATATACTAACTAACCTTTAATTTTTGATTTTCAATAAATACAATATATTTTCAAATGTTATAAAATTTTTACAAAGATAATAAAAACATACGGAAAGTAATTCATTAAATTTTTTTGGTTTAAAATTCATATTTAAAACCATTCGAAATAAATTTTATTTTTAAAATATTAAATTTTGTTAAATAAAAATTGACAGTTAATTATTTTCATTCAAAATTTTATAATAAATCAAAAATATAGAATTTGATCATGAAATTTTAGTACGATAAAAAAAGATATAATTAAAAATAAATATATAAAATTTTGTAATTGTTAAAGAAAATTAGTTAATTAAATCATCGTATTCTATAAAACTTAAATAATAAATTTTTTTATTAAATTAATAAACAAATTATTAATCTAAAAATTAATATAAAATAAGAAAAAAGAATGCTATTTATCCTTTGTCTCTTACTCTTATCCTCTTTCTTTCTTCCAAATGCCTTAAAACCTTAAACACAGATCAAATTATTTATTTATAATAATATAAAATCTCAATTCAATCCCTAATTTAATTGTTTCTATTTATTCGATCGTAAACTTATAATTTATTCTTAAAATATTCAGTTATTTCTTAAATAATATATATCTCCAAAAATATAATTTATTATTTATATATTTTCTTAAACTGCATTGGGATTCAGTTGCCTGGATTGCTTCGATTCGGATTGTTTTTCAAGTGCCATGCATACATCTCTGTAAATTTGGTCCTCCAAGCCCTAATGCAGTGTATTAATATGATTCAAGTAAGATCTCCTTAAATTTTTAAAATACAAATATTAATGTTAGAAAAAATAAAATTAAAGTTAAAAAAAAATTGTATCCACCATAAACTTGAAAAGGCCAGGAATTATTTATAAAAATATTTTTAAAAATTCTCTCACATGGGGTCAAGGCAGAGAAAATATTATATACACCAATGTGGAGTCAACTCTTTTGGATTCATTTATATATAAAACAAATTATTTAATTAATAATTATCCCAATCGCCTAGGGTCGATTGGTTATGGGTAGCCTAGCAAATATTCTAAATGCAATAATCATATAACCAAATTAACATCACCATGTACAATGTATTGATGGTTAAGGAAGAAAAAATAGACTATGAGGAAAAGAAAAATTCAGATTGATGTAAAATCAATGACATAGATGTTGACATTTCATCAGCTTCTTGAATTTCTTTTAAATTCTTTAGGATGGTTTCTTTTTCATTGCAATGATCAAAACCAAGTCACTTTAATCTAATTATTCTACTAAATGTTAAAATATTTTAAATGATAAATAATTAAATTAAAAAATATATTACTAATTGTTACTTTTGATTAAATTTTTACAGAAATTACGAAATATTTCATTTGATTAAAAATATATTTTATTTTATTTATTTTTGGCATCAAGTGATTTCATTCCACAATAATTGTTACTTCTTAAGTCAAATGATCTCAACATCGAACAAAGTTTTAGTTAATTACGGGCCAAGTTTTAAAATAAAAGTATTAATAGTAACTATTTAGTAATATGATTAACTAAATAATTTAGGAAATTAGAACAAAATTAATTAAGATTTAATATAAAATTATCGGCTATAAACTTCTAGCAGATAAGAAACCTTATTTTGAATAGAAATATAAAATAATGTGTCACAGCTTTGTGTTTCAATAGGTAATATTTGTTTATTATTTTTTCAATATTTATCATGTTTTATTTAAAAAATAAATTTTATTTATTATGATTGGGTCTAGTATTTTTATCACCTGTTCATATTATAATTATTTTGTCAACGAAACGATGGTAATTTAAACAGAAATAATTTAGTTTGAGTCAAATAAAATTTTAGACAAAATACCGAGTACTAATTGGATCAACTACTAAAATTTATTGAAATATTATAAGATTTCTAAATTGAAATGTTGTCAAATTAGAAAAAAAAAGGATCTTGCAGGAAATACAAATTTCAAAAGTAAGTTTGAATGGAACAAGAGTACTAGGTAGCCTTAATTTAGAGTTAGAAAACTGATCCAGACAAAACATTTGAATTTCAATTGGAAATCGACCAGTAAGTCAAGATCAAAATCATTATTCGTTTTATTCTTGTAAATTTTGGACAAGTCTTTGGCTTTGACAATTGTCTCCATTAATTACTATTTAATTTTGGACAAGTCATTGGTCAGATAAGAACATCAGACTTCTTTCTCTTCAATTTTATTACAACTAATATAACGTGAAATACGGACAATTCATTAATTAACTAAAGTGAGAGACTTCTTTATCTTCAGAGACATTAAATTATTATAGCGACAAATGAAAGGCCAGCGGGAGAAACAGACGCGGCGTCTCCTACTCCCAAGCAACGAGTCCACGCGTAATTCTCGTGCACGCATCTGCTTGATGTGAGACAAAACATTTAATTAATTGGCAACTTTGTTTTAGTTGGTGGAGAATATAGCTTTCAGAATAACAATATTATTATAAATTTCTTTTGGGTAAAACACGAAGAATTGGTCGTTCAATCGTGCTAAAATATATTTTTTAAAAAACTTTAATTTTTTATAAGTTTTGATATTTATATTTTAATCCCTCAATTTTTCAATTTTAACTTCTTTCCCTAACATATATAATATTTGAAATCAAGTGTCCAACTTGTTGCTTGTAATATACAATGCTTTTCCTTTATCAATTGTACATGCAAAGGAGGATTAAATTAAAAAAAAATTAAAATTCATTATGTAATATGTGAGTTAGCAATTTATAATATTGGTAAAAATGGGGGCGTGTCGTGGGGAGGAATCGGTTTAATTAATGGTAGATTGGTTGACAATTCGAAGATCTGATCCCAAGGCCTCTGGTTCTCTTCTTATTGTGGGATTTCGTACGGGATTCACATTCCATTGGAAAAGGATGATGTCACTATTAGGTATTATTTTATTTAGGGACAGTGTCCTGCGGTTGTATGATACGACTCTTCTCCCCTCCCCCACCCCCTCTCTCATATTTTATTTATAATTCTCCGCTCTTTCCTCGTAATTTTTAATTTTTTTTAATCAATTTTTATATAGTATTATTAATATTCAATTAATTACTTTAATTAGGTAAATTAAACCAGTGTCAAGACTACATTTGCGTCCCAATTGAACAGTTGGAAGTTGGAGGGTAAAAAATTAATTAACTAGAAGCCCGCCATAATGTTAGGGGAATGTAAGAAGACAATATAATCCACTATTGAGGCGAAACAAACAGTCACTTTATGGGGTTAACATTGTCTTTTCGGACTGAACACAAAGCTCAAGAGAGATGGGGAAAGGGAGAACTCAAGATGTACTAAAATGCTATATGATTCTTGGTGGTAATTAATTAATTAAGAGGATTTAGTTAATTTAATGAAATGAAATTAAAGTCAAGGTTTAGATGCGTCCTAGTGTGTATAATACTGTGTCTTTGAGATTAGGGAAATTGACTTTGGTGCCTCAAAAACAGCATAGAAGAACACAGAAATTAAGAGAGATTCTGCATCTTGTTTTTCTCAATGAATCAGAGAAATAATCATCGTCGTGAAGAACAAACTGGAATGGACATTGATCTCTCCCTCAAAATTGATTCCACACTACCAGAAGAACAAGGAGAAGCAGAAGAAGGAGATAATTATGAACATGAACAAGAGAAAAAAGATGAAAAAATGAAACAGGAATCAGCAGTAGCCGCAGCAGAATTATCATCCTTGGAAGAAAACTGCAGCAAGACAGAAGAGGTAAATTAAATTACAGCTGCAGCTCTCTTTTTCTCTTTGTTTTCTTTATAAATTACAAGACGTAAAACAAAGATTTTGGGTATGTTTTGTGTAATTATCAGTTATCGTCGTTGCAAAAGAAGATGAATCGGATGAAAGAAGAGAATAATTTGTTGAGGAAGGTAGTAGAACAAACGATGAAAGATTACTGTGATCTTCAAATGAAATTGTCTGTCATGCAGCAAAACAGCCAGCACAAGGTATGCATATACATATATGTATATATTGAATCAATAATTTCAGTACTTTTGTTTGGATCAATTTTGGTCATGAAATATTAATTATTTTGCTTAGGATCCACATGTTTTTCTCTCACTACTGCATGGAAATGATCAAAGAGCTCTTCAAGATCCAAAGATGGCTTCCAAACTTAAACATAATTTTTCTAAAGGGAATGAATTAGGGTTATCACTGAGGTTACAGACAGAAACAGATATGAATCAGACAGAAAGCGAGGTAGATAAAGGAGAGATCAATCACAATGCAAGATTTACGGCATTGACTCAAAAAAATAAGCAGCAGCTTCAAAGAAGTGAAATGTTGTCAGGAATTACAAGTCATGTTTCCTCACCGCACAACAGAAAAGCTAGGGTTTCAGTGAGAACAAGATGCCAAGAAGCAACTGTTAGTTGATCATTCAAGCTTTGGCTAACATTCTTCCAAATAATTGATTACAAAATTTTCAGTTTTAATCTTTACTATTATTATTGCAGTTGAATGATGGATGCCAGTGGAGAAAATATGGACAGAAAATAGCTAAAGGAAATCCTTGCCCACGAGCTTATTATCGATGCACAGTAGCTCCAGGATGTCCGGTCAGAAAACAGGTACAAAAGTAGTTTATAATCCCAGTACTAAACCTATCTCAATATTTCTGAATCTGAATCTCATTTGTTCGTTATTATGTTTAGGTGCAAAGATGCCCAGAGGACATGTCAATTCTGATCACAACATATGAAGGAAATCATAATCATCCTCTTCCTGTTGGTGCAACTGCCATGGCTTCGACAGCAGCATCTTCGACAGCAGCTGCAGCTTCATTTACGTTGTTGGATTCAAGCTATAATTCTGACCTCCATCATCAAACTGCTCAGTTAAACTCCTTTTTCTCACCCATCAAGTTTCCGAAATATAAACCCCAATGATCCTTCAAAAGGGATTGTTCTTGACATCACGGCAAGTTCCTTTAATCATCGATAATTATTGTTCCCAATGGCTGCTGCTAGCTCTTCATCACATTCATTTTCTCAATCTGGTTTCACTTGAATGTCAAGAAAGAATTAAATTTGAAGATTACATTATGGTAATTATACGGCTTTTCTATGCAGTTCTAGAGTTCAGATACAATAGAAGTGTCTAATAGTAACCGTTCCAATGGGTAAGATATTTCGAACGATCATACAAAGAATTTACAGTTTGAATCTGATTACGTTTATGCAAGGGAGTCCGGATTTGCTCCGTTATTTTCAAGAACCAAAAAGAAAAGAAGAGATTGAAGGTTTGAAGAAAGGAAGATTAATTAGAGAGTTGGGTGAAAATTTTACCACAATTAATAAACTCGGCTGCCATGCACTTCTCTTACTAATAAAGAAAAGAAAAGCACTTAGGTATACAACCACCCATCGGGTGGGACCTTTATAGGGCAGCTGTGGTGACAACAATGGCCTATTGAAGAATATTTTTAAAAAAATAATAAATTAATAGAGAAATTTATTTCATTTACTTAATCAACAAATCCATTGATTATAAATTAATTAACAATTTATATTCCTATCGTATTTTTTTGTTTAAATTTGTTTGTACATTTACTCCATACAGTAAAAAAAAATAATTTTATTATATATTACGATGATAATATTTATTTTCATATTTACTATTATACAATATTTTAATAATTTTATGTTTCCCGTTTGTTAGATATTTTATAATATAAAAGTTTCGACGAACAATTTTATTTTGATTAAAAATTACAAGAATTAACGTAACAATTTGTTTTTTTTTCTTCTTAAATTATTCTAATAATATATTTTTCTTTCATTATTTAAAAATATGTTATAAATACAAAATATATTTTAATTTAGGAAAGGATTGAAGTTTGGGGAATAAAAATTTCAAACAGTATAATTGTGCAAGCTTGAGTTACTGCAAATTCTGGGTGGACGAAGTAATGCTTGGAAGGAAGTTGTATCGGGGTTAGGGTTGTAGTGGCAGGAAATATAATTAATAAATTTGGTGCCTGGAAAGTGAAAAAGGGTGTGAGGCAATTAATGGTTGGAAAGTAAATTTGTTACAAACAGTAGACTTCTTTGAGAGCCAAGAAGAAAAAAAATTGTAAAAACTCTAAAAAAAATGAACTTTTTTTTTAAATAACAGACTCAATGTCAAGGGGTTCTTGGATTCTTTGGGAAAAAAAAAGGAAGAGGGAGTCAGTGGATTAGGTTATAAAAGCAAGGGGGAAAACTTAGTTTGAGAATCTTGATCCAAACTTTCAATAAAATATCTTTTCAGTCTTTAATAAAAATAATCTTCTTGACTTGATTAATAAAAACTGAGGAGATTGATTCTAGTAATTGTATTGTTATTCAAGTTAAAAGAAGTTATCCAAGTCTCAAGAATTGCTGCTTAATGATTCTAAGAACATAAAAAAGAAAAGTTAGTCAACTTTTACATGATATTTTATATCTTTTTTCAAATTTTTATGCACTATCTATTGTTATATTTCTCTCAATATAACTTTTAAATTGAACGTGAGATTACTCATTTTTTTTTAACTTTTCGCACATCAAATTCATTTTAAAAAATAACAAAGTTAATTTTATTAAATAAATTTCTAAGTTATCTTGGGCAAGTATTTTTTTCGAAAGAATAATTGGTACGACGCAAAGTCTTATATAAACTCTTTCGTTCAAATTAATGTTATAAAATTATATAAATATAAGATATTTAATATAATTTATTTTTTTCTTATATATTTTTATTTACTCTAGTAAAAAAAATATATAATAATAATAATATAATATTAATACATCAAATTGTATAAATGACTCTGGTAAGTGACTTTTTATATGTAATACTATTGTTTCTAAAAAAATTATGCTTAGAGAATTATTTCTAAAATATAAAATTAAATTTTTTTTAAAAAAAATTAAACTTTAGAAAATATTAAATGGTGTAAAGTATGTTCGATTTTATTTTTCAATTATTGCTTTCATAAAAGAAAAATGAAAATGAAAATGGTATTTTTCTATTATTGTATTATGAATTTGAGAACTTATTTTATATTATTTTTTGAAAATTGTATTATAGAAATAAAAATGATAAAAATATGCTAGAAAAAATGTAATTAAAAATAACAAAAACAACTGCAAACTCCCTTAGATTGCTTGACTTAAACAAGTGATTTAATATGTCTATTTCGATTGTGAAACAGCATATTAACAACACCAGAATCGTTAACCATATCAACACACTAAACTAAGCAATTGTAACATTATTGCACGTAACTCCCAACTCATATAATAAATAACATAACGGAGAAATTTCTCCGTTATTGAAAGCCCATCCATGCAAACACATACCAATGATTCCACGGTATAATATATGTTAAAAACAAAAGATATTATCTGATTTGTTCCTCAACTTCAAGCAGGTTTGGCTTTCACTGGCTTGCGGGCTGTTATGGTTTTTTTTTAAAAAAAAATTAATAATTTAAATAATAAAAAAATTCACAAAGTGGCTCGAGCCCGAACCTACGACAGGTACTTTTTCGGTCCAGTCTGAATCCAAGTTTTATTGTTTATGGTTTAAAGGCCAAGCTCGGGCCAGCTCGACCCTTTTTGTCAACTCTAACTAGAGGTGTCAACTTGTGTTGGGCCGAGTGAGCCCACCAAAGTCTAAACACAGCCTCTGCATTCACCCTTTTTCCCTGTCTTTGCTTGCTCCCCTCACGAAAGGGTTTTCTGAGGCAGAACAGAGCAGGAAGCTTCTGATTTGGGTTTCAGTAAAGCAAGTTAGGTAATTCTAATCTAATAGAACGCCAAATGGGAAGCACCGCAGTCGAGAAGAGTGCGGAAGAGCTCCAGCGGGAAATCGATGAGCTTCACCGCCAACAGCGTGAGGTTTGGTTTTTCTCTGTTTATTTTGTCTTTCTTTATCTGCTTCTATAATTTATCCCGGTGATTAATTTTCTGAATTCCATAATTTATTCCAGTGATTAATTTGCTGAATTTACTGTAGATTACAGAGAGGCTTAAAGATCCCAGGGGACTCCGCAGGGGAGCGTTACCGGGGCCGGGCCCTCGCAATTTCGCTGCAAATGGAGGCCGCCAACGTGGCTTTGTTCGACCCGTAATTTCGAACATTCTTGCATGGTAATTTCCCCCATTTTTTCCTTATATTTGAAGTTTCTCAAGTGGGAATTTGTGCTTGATTGATTTCAGGCGGATAGAACTGACGTGGAAGATCAACCTCCGGCCAAACGGCGACTCCTGTCAGCGGTTGTCAAGGTTATTCATTAGTTCGTTAGCATTTTCACTGTTTTTTTAATGCTGTTTATATCGGAAAATATGATATTGAATTCCGTGTTATGTTTTGTGTAGCGGTTACGTAATTTGTTTTCTAGATAAATGGTGAATTATCTAATTCTCTTTTTGGTTAAAGAGAAATTAAAATGGGGTTTGGTATTTTCTTTCTCCAAATTATCAGTCATTTATGCCAAATAAGGATCCTAGCATGAGTTGTAGGTTCGGTTGAGGAAAAGCTATGATTTTAACTTTACTTTTTCTTTTTTTTAAATTCCGTTGGTGTATATTTAATTAGAGTATAACTGTATGATGTCTTATTTGTAATGAAGTTGGAGGATGGAGAGATCATTGAGCAGACTGGGGAACCGAAGAATGTGAACGATGATGGTGTAGAAGAAATTGGTGCAGTTAATTGGAGCGATAGGAGGCCACATAATTTGCAGCAAAGTGGATGGTCTAGGAGGGATGGCCATCAGAAAGCAGCAAAGATGGTAAATTTAACATTTTATCTCATTTCATTAAAAGTTGATTTGAGACCATAAGGTTGATGTTTCTGTTCCCCCCCCCCTCTTTTAAGGATAATGCAGCACCAGTAATGGAGCATGTTCCTAGGGTTTTGCCCAAGGATGAGGATCCAAGCATTGTTAATAGAAATAAAAGAATGTTGGGACGACTTTTGGGGACTTTGGAGGTATGCTAAGTAGTTGCTTGAGCTTGGCCATTACAAAGAATTAAACTCAATTTAATTTGACATGGATGTTTTGTGTTAAACGCTTACTCCAAGTTATTTATTAAAGCTGACTTTCTACTGATTTCACTGGTTTCTCATTATGTTAAATTTTGTTGAAATCATTGCCTGAAAACCTGTGTTTGTACAGTCAGGTATATTTTACTTAGACTGGCCTTTGGTTTGCTGAGTTTGTGTAGAACACAAGGATTAGTTAAATTTCGGTAGCTGATGAATATTTCAGCTCATTCCATATATTAGTTCATGCTTTAACTTTTAATTGACATGAATGATCTTTATACATGGAGAATAAGAGTCTTAACATGTGCACAATAGTCTTATCTTGTTGCAGTCTATTGGATGAAGGGGTCACAATAGTCTTAGCTCTAGTATTTTTGTAAGGTATTTAATATAGGGCATAAATTCTAACAATACTCAAAAGTTAGCCGCAGATAGAAATTCAACATTATAACTGAAAATTTTGATGAAAAGAATCATATAATGAATATATAGCTCAAATACAAAATCTGGAATTACAAGAGCTAAAATAAATTGTAGAAACTCATGTGAGCTAAATCCATTGACACAGCCTTAGTTGCATGGTACATTGTATGAGTATTCTTGAGAACTATTGAAGGTTTTTCTAAACAGTGGAGTTTCCAACACCCACACTCTTATTGTGATAAGATACTGTGTCAAGCCTAGTAACAGTCTTCATGGTAAGCTACCCGGTTACTACTCCATTATGAGGTGTTCATGAAACTAAGAACATGGTGAAGTACATATAACCAATCCTCAGTTGCAATTGATAACTTGCATGCACTAGGATGATTTATGAGCAATCCTCTGTAACACCTCTATGACTGCAACACTGAGTTCTCTTTTAGTGTCTAACTGGTGGGTTTTATCTTGAAACTTGTCAATGAAATGTTTACTGAGCTACAGATTCCAGTTTTGAGGCATTTTTATTATGAGCAAGTGCTCCTTTGCATCAACTTAGGCAAGGATTAGCAAAGTTGCAGTATTGAAATGATCTGCATTTTAAATCCATGCAAGTCATAAGGAGGTTGGTCTTTTTAGATTTTCAAAAGAATAAAAGTTTCTCTGCTTCTTGTTCTTAATTTTGTTGGGGTAGTCACAGATGCATGCACTTGAGTACTGATGCGAATTTTATCGTTGTCTCTGTATTTTTATATGCTGCTTACATTTTTTTCCCCTTTTTGGTGCAACTGTTCCAGAAATTCAGGAAGGAAGATATGCAACTTTCTGGATCAGAGGCATACAAGCAGAGGTCAAATGCTTTGCAAAGAGTAAGGTCACACCAGCACATATCTTCATTGAAATAAAAGCAACTAGTACTTGGTGGGAATTATAATAACAAATAGTATCCCTGCAAGGAGTTCTGTACTTTTTGGCAAGCAGTAATATGGACTGTAGGTTAAGAGTGTCTTAGTATCATAATCTAAGCAATAAAATTTTTGGAAACATTTTAATTATGTTGTAATAAACCTCATTTTTCATCTTAAAACTTCTTAGGCCGAGCAACGCGTACGTGAAGAAAGTGAAAGGCTGAGGCAACAAGAGCGTGAGCAGATTGCAGAAAAGAGGAAGAGAGATCTGGTTAGTTGTTAATATACTACTCAAATTTCCTTCAATAAAGCCTCAGATGTTTCTACATTTTCTTTATCCTGAAAGTAAATGATTTCCCTTTTCCACATCAGGTACTTAGGGCTCGTATTGCAGCCAAGGCAGAAGAAAAGAAGTTGGAATTGCTTTTTCTTCAGTGGACTGAGCATCATAGAAAACTTAGCAATTTTATAAGGTATTCACTTCTCTGGTTATTAGTTCAAATTTTTTCGTGCTGATGTTCACATTCTGATGAAGATCCTGCGATGTACACATTTTCTTCTGCAGGTTATTTTTAATTTTGGTCCAAAAGTGTCCATATTCACAATTGTATTGAGACAAAGATAAGTTTCTATTCATGTGTATAGCAGTGTTAAACAACTGAACTAAATGAATATCTCCTGCTTCCTTGCAGGATCTTAGGTAGAAGTTGAGATTTCGTAGTTGATTATTTAATTCATTTTTATTGCTCTTGGAATGTGATTTCAGGACCAAGACAGACCCCCCAATCTATTATTTACCTGCCAAACCACTCAAGGATGATCCAACGTTACTTGAGAAGCTTAGGGAACAGGTGAGTTGTACTTGTTTTCTGGTAAGTATGTTGTTGAGCTGTATTGAGAAAATGGGCCATCATTTTGAATGAACTCAATTCTTTCCTACTTTCATTCAAGTGGCTGGATGGTTTGAAAAATTGGCCTATTTACTCTTCATATCTCTTTATTCATGTTTATATTGTTATTCTTGTATTCTAGTTGAATAGAATGGCAGGGGCTTTGTGTAATAGTATTGTGCTCTAATAAATGCACTCTCTCTTGAAGACTTCCCTGCAAAATCAAATCAATTTTTTAGGAAACATGAGTAGTTTCAATAGTCATATTTTCCACGTTAGAGTTCTCACCTTTTGCTTTTCAGTATGCACCTTTTGCTATTAATCTCCCAACATCTGAAAAAAGAATAATATAACAGCAATATTTGCAAAAATAGGTATGCTGGTGTACTGCAGTTTGTGACCATAATCCATTTTCTCAAATTCATTTATCAATACTGGAAAACAGGAATTTTCAGAGTGGAAGGCTGCTATGAGAGAAGAACTGTCCAAATATCAGAAGCAGATTGAGGAACAATATGTTGCCAATGTTGAAAAACAAATGGAGAAGTGGCATAATGCAAGAAAAGCTAGGAGAGCAAACAATGATGATATTTTGAACTTGCAGGAAACAATGGACAAAGAATTGGATACCCATAGACTTGAGCACGGTCCCAAGCCAAGAAAGATTCCCGGGGGAAGCAACAATGAAGACGAGGATGATGTGGAGGATATCAATGTTGGAGAGGATGACGTGATGGATGATGTGCTGGATGTTGATGAAAACAGGATAGGCGATGAAACTGTGAGGCTGGAAGCTGGTAATTGTAGTCCTCCACCACCGGAAAGTATAGAAAGTGGTAATTGAAGCCGCCTCAGCAGGTCTCAAATCACCTTTAGGAAGACTATTTTGTATCGTGTAGCTGTTTATCTATCTTTAGTAGGCTTTTTTGTTCTGTTATTATTTTAATGGTCTTTGCATTTCTGGGGTGAACTTCTTCTATTATTACTCGTGCACATTTTTTTCTATTTTGGTTTATTTGGTTGTGGTATTGTAATTTGCTTGTGATGTCTGTTGCTTTTGTTTTGGTGAACCATGAATGTGCATGAATTCTATTTCGATTGCATGCTATGTAGTGTTTTTGATTGCGAATTAGTTGTTAGTGGTTATTCTGATCCGTGAAGGTAACTACAATATCATGTCAGTTTGATTATTGGTATTGAATGTGAAAAGTGGTCATGCAGAACGTTTTGACTGTACATGGCATGCCATTTCAGAAACATAGGATACCAATCGAGCAGCAAAAATTAGTACTGCGGAGACTAGGAGCATGTTACTAGCGACTCCACATGAATTATTCAATGTGCCACCAATTTGATGTTAGGAAGGGCACATTGCAAATGGATGTTTTGAATCCGTTAAAAAATTTATTTAATCAACTAATACAATTCAAATTTGCTAGCTCCTAAGTTAATGGGTTATGATTCCGATTCTCAGTGTGCAAATGCTCTGTTGAGTACTTTGTACTCTTCAGTACTAGACAGATTTTGGCGGGATTCCAACGTCGGTCTCATGTTGCCGTGAGCATTCAAAAGCTGAAATGGATTGAAGCCGGGAAGTAGGTTTCTGAAATTTAGGGGCGATGAAAGTAGTTTTAATGGCAGACTGATCCACCGTTTACCCAGTAAAATAAAAATTGTTTCAGTATTGATTGATTAAAAGGACGATCCATGAGCTGGCTGGCTAGAGATTCTCTGCATTTTCCGGTTCTTTACTACCAACTTTCACCAAGTACAAATGCTCTTTAATGTTGACAATAATTATATATCAACTGTAAAGAGTGCCCAGCTTCTTTAGCAACCATTTACTTTTCTTGCTAGGAGCCAATAACTGTTGTACTTTCAAATGATAATGGATGCATCCAAAGTATTTAATGTCCAACTAATGTTTGATTGCCACATGACAGTCTAACAATTAAATCTAAAGAAAAAAAAATTGGGGTAGTTATTGGTTGTTACAAAAATAATAATTAATTAATTAATTAAAATAAAAATAATATGAAATTAATAAAAAATTATTTAATAATATTTTACGTAGTGTATGAATATTTTAACTCTTATGTTGGTATTTTAAATTATGCATTTTAAGTATTGTATGAAAAAAAAATTAAAGATTTGCATTGTGTGTTTTAAAAATAATAATTCAAGTTTATAAATAAATAATCATCTCAAAACACACTCTATAAAAAGACTGTTTATACCTCAATTTTAACTTTAACTATGGTATTTAAACTTTAGTGTTAGTGTTTTAAATACTATTTTATCTCGGTTTAAGATTTTTATTACTTATTTGAAGAATTACATTAGTGTTTCAGTACTATAGATAATTATTATTGTCAATGTACACTTTTAAGTGATTATGTGCACTCTAATTTTAATTTTTGCATTGATATTTTAACTTTAATACTAGTGTTTTAAATACTGTTTTAAATAGTTGAAGTAATTGCATATAAAATTTCATTAAGTATAGAAAAAAGTTGCATGAATCTCAATCCATTACATATCTTATGTTACAAATAACTTTTACTGTAAATATTTTATACAATGAAACTCATCATCTACAAAAATTGCATAAACCAACAAAATGACCCAAATATAACATAATTCTTTTTAAAAAAGTAGCACAAAACATGTATGTGCTAAAAAATTGTTAAGATATCAGTTTAATTGTACAACACATATATACACAAGCACATTGTAGGCGCAAGCAACTATGACTATGTCCAATTCCTATCCAACACCCAAACAACTATCTCATTTATACTTCGAGCACAATAAAAACTCATTCCCATAAATAACGAATTCTTATTCATAGAAGTTTGTACCATAATTATATAATCAAACATTCATTTAAATGGTAGAATAATATGTATTAATGTAGAAAAAAACAAATGTTATTGTCAAAGCATATGTAAATTAGAGTATGCCCTAAAATTTATTTGTATTGTTAGTTTCAGGGATATTTTACTTTGTATATATGTTTATAGTTTATAATTAATGAAAAAAAATATTCTTTATTCATATAAATATGTGCATTTAAATAAAGTATGCTTTTAAATTATTCGAATAAGTCATTTAATTGTTAAATGATATTATTAAAATTATTTTTATGTAAGTAATATTGAATAGGCAATAGTAATGCACAGTGAGTATATTAAATATCTCCAATAAATATCATAACATGATATTAATGCGGATAACAATAAAAGTCACATTATAAAGACATTAGTATGTAATTGAAAAATTAATTTTTGAATATTACCAAATGACAATAAATCACATAGTAATACATGTAATCAGTAATTTATTATGTAATTGTACTAATGTGCAATATAATCCTTTAATCTGAAACATTATAATTGAATTTGATATGAATGCATATAGATCATATGGTGTATAAGTGTGAGATTAATCATGTTTTGTATGTTAAAACTAGTTTAATCATGTGTTGTTTACATTGGAAAAGAATAATGCTTAAGATGGAATTTGTTAACTCGATATAAATAAAAGATTGAAGTGTTCATTGATTTTGTTTACATTAAAGTTCCTATGAATATTAATAAATGTTTAAAAAGTAAATATCTAATTATAATAAATTAAAATTATATGAAAAAGTTCATAATAACGAGTTCAAGATATATTAATTAATGATTCGTATTTATATCAATTTAGTTTAACATTTTATAAGCCATTACTTGATTAGGATTGGATAATAAAAGAATATTACTCACATGGTATGTGTAATTTGAATGAAGGGCAAAATTACTAAATAATTATCATTAAACCCTTGAACATATATTTAATTATTTACTTAATTGTTAGGTAAATGTAATTATGGACAAATATAAGAATTGAAGTGCAATAAATGATAATTATAGTATAATTACTATTTTGCCCTTAGTACATGCTTATTCATTAATTTATTTAATTGTTAAGTTGACAATTATGGATATGTATAATCATTAAATAATAAATAAAGGATACTTATTGGATAAATATCTTAATTTTTTAAATTAAAAGTAAGAAAAAAAATAAAATGGCTACTTTATTCTTTTAGAAACAAAAGAACAATGAAAATAGTTGTCTCTCATCTCTCGTGGTTCAACCACCTCTCTCTCTTTCTCACTCTTGGATGGTGTAAATTTAGTTGGAGAATGGGAGTAAAATGTGGCGGAATCTAAATAATGGAATTCAACATTATGTATATGTATGATAAATTTATGTAAAATTATGAGTTGATGTATAAATATGTATTATATTATGAGTAAATAAGGATGATACATCACCTCGGCGATATACAATGCTAAATGAGGTATTATGAAATACTTTTATAGTGTTTTATATTTTAATGATATATATATATATATATTATATATATATATATAAATTATGTGTGTATATATCTATAAGAACATAGATATGTATCCATAAAATGCAAACAAAAAATGACTTGGATCTATATATAATAACAAAACATGAGAGAACTTCAACTTTTAATTCATGAACTAGGCCACAATCAATCATCCAAATTAAAATATTTAACGCGAAAACAATAATTAAGAAATATATATAACAAAATATTATTATATTATAATCAACCCTTTGATTCATCCAATTATGTCAACCTTTTCAAAATTAATCTATAAAGCTTCTTGGGGCTGAAGTTTTAATGGCATTACATCTATGCTTTTGATAGGTGGGAATGACAAACACAACTTTCATAAAACAAAACCAGCCAAATTTGGGCGACTTTTTCATTGAGCAAAAATTAGTCACGGCCTAGTAAGAGTATAAAGGCAAAAGCGATGACAACTTCAATCTCAATCTCACGCACGCAAGCATGCATCCGTGCACCAATTAATTCCAATTCAATAACTTAAAAGGTAAGTATTTTTACGGGAGTTTTCTTTCCAACTTTGATTTCTGCATAACCCTTTTAGTAAATATTGATCGGAGCAACTTTTCCAAATGTGTAAAGCGAATTCATTCCAATCTTATCTCTGCTTTTACACACACACACATGCTGTCAACTTTTCCTAATGTCTACAGTGAATTCATTCCAATCTTATCTCTGCTTTTACACACACTGTTATAGTAGTTGTCTGAGTGTTACACACACGTAATATTAGGCATATTATGATATATTGTATGTGCCTAATAATAAATAAAACATAATTAGTTACCGGTGCCGGCAAAAATTAGTTTCTCGTTAATGTCATTAATTCTTTACGTGATGACGATTTTTTTTTAAAATAATAATAATAATAATACAAAACAAGACATTGAAAGTGAAGGAAAGTCCACGTCGGGTGCAAAATTGCAGCGTGTAATGGTATCGCTGTCTTCAAATAAGGACAAGGTGATGACGCATCACTACCGCACGAACCGACAAACCAAACCGCTACAATGTCTGTTCACGGTCATAACCACAATTGAACCCCATTTTCAGTTGCCTTGTCGAGATCAAATTATACATTTCGTTAAGACCATTTGTTACCCCAATCCATTTATTATGCCTATTGAGATTCATTAGCATAACCACTACAAGGATATACTCTTATAATTCTTCCGAGAGACAGCTAGCTTTACCCGTAGCTAAAGCTAAACTATTTTTATATATATATTTGAAATAAAAAATAATTAATTTTTTTTATAAATAATTTATGAAATATTTTATAATTTAAAAATAAGAACAAATCCTTAAAATAATAATTATTATAATTTTTATTTATAAAATGAAGAGAGTGAAAGCATAAATTTGTTCCAGTGTAGCCTGTCAAGCAAGCAAAGTCGCCGAAGCCGAGCCCACGTTCCTTTCTTTCACACACGACTCTCTCTTGTTTCTCCGTGTCCCCTTTTTGCGAGAAATAGTATTCGCATAATGATACTACGTTCCGGAGACAGAAGCCATTAGAGAAACGCAGAGAAACTTCAGACAGCAAACCTCTACGACGTTGTCTTCTCCATCTTCTTCCCAACTCAGAATGCCCCCGCATGCTACCACCCAACCCAGCGGAAACCATCGTCCTCGAAACCACTACCACTCTTACTTACCAACCACGTCGTCTTCTTCTTCCTTCTCCTCCTCAGCTTCCTTCAAAGGCTGCTGCTGCTGTCTCTTCCTACTTTTCTCTTTCATCGCTCTCTTAATTCTCGCCGTCGTGTTAATCGTTATCCTCGCTGTCAAACCCAAGAAACCCCAGTTTGATCTCCAGCAAGTCGGCGTTCAGTACATGGGCATTTCCACACCCGATCCCACCTCCACCACTACCAACGCCACCGCGGCCAATTCGGCCTCCATTTCCCTCACGATTCACCTGCTCTTCACCGCCGTCAATCCGAACAAACTCGGCATCAAGTACGGCGAGTCCAAATTCACTGTCATGTACCGCGGGATTCCACTGGGTGAAGGTTCCGTTCCTGGATTCTACGAAGAGGCACACAGTGAGAGAAATGTTGAGGTCACCATCGCCGTCGATCGGGCTAATTTGATGCAGGCTGACGCTGCTGATTTGATCAAAGATGCTTCGTTGAATGACCGCGTTGAGTTGACGGTTCTTGGCGATGTTGGCGCCAAGATCCGCGTCTTGAACTTCGATTCTCCCGGCATTCAGGTCCCCCCATTTTCCCCTTTCACTATTTATCTTCTTCTTATTTAAATCCAACTTTGCCGATGCTTTTGCAAAGTCTCTGAAGTATTTTAACTTTCCAAATCTGGGGTTTGTTTCTATTTCCAGTTTCTTCTGGCAACAAATTCGTACATTTTGCTTCTGAATTTTGATTTTTGGCAGTAAATATTTCAAACATCCATTGTTTATTCAATTTTAATTCAGATTCTTCACATTTTAGCTGAGGTTTATCTGGAGATTAAGTGTTTTTTTTTCTTGGTTTTTTATTTTTTTAACTATATATATATATATATATATATATATTTTTTAATTTCTTTGTGATTCGAGAGGGGGCAAGTGGGCATTGTCTGAGCTAAACCCACTGTCCGCTGTCCCCATCCTGCCTTTTCGCTAACATGCCATACTGCGAACAAAGCAGTATTTTTCCACGGATTGTTGCTAATCTGCCCTTTTCATTTCGCTTATTTCTTTTCATGCCCGATTTTCTGATATAATTTTCTTTTAGCCACTCCTAAGCCTCGTGCCATTCTTTTATTTGATAAATATGAAATAATTTCATTAATTTCTCTTTTATTTATGTTAATTACATTTACATCATTTTAAAATTTTATTAATTTTTTTGTTATAATATTATATGTAGCAAATTAGTAAAGTTTCAAGAAGTGAATTAATTAAAATTTGTTAATAATTTACTTTAATAACGACAATACTACTAGTAAATTGCTTTATTTGTAAGCACTTATTTATTTATTTATTTTAAATAAATAGTAAAATAATTTTTGGAATTTTGCCTGGTTTCCCCTAGAGGTTTTGAGAATTACAAAATATGATGTAGTTTCGGATTCTTTTGCAACGTGAAAATATTATAGGCTTGGCTAGGCCAGCCAGGCTTTGTTACTGTACCTCGATATAAAAAGCAAGAAAATGCTTGGTTATTTTGGGGTAGAGAGGGAAAACAGAAAAGCCTTGGGGCAGGTTGAAAATTTTAATTTTTTATTATTTTATAATTTTTAATTCGAATACTCAAAAGGGACATTACATTATAAGTGGGAACACATTTTTAGTAATTTGCAATGTCACATGTTTATGTTATTAACGTGTTCGTTTTCTATGTAATTATTTTGTTTACATTACTAACCCCCATACTGCATTATGGTTAAGGCATTTAGCTTTTGAACAATCAACAAGAGGAGAGATTTATGGTATAATTTAAGCTTCCCCTGTAAATTCTGAATATATTTTCCAAATAGGGTTTTGACAATAATAATAACAGAAAAAGAAAAGCACTCAAAGACGGAAACAAATGGTGTATTGATTGCTTTATCGCTCCTCATCTTCTATGACAATAAACTCACTCAAAAGAAAGAAATATGTACCAAGTCATGCATGTTCAGCAAGAACACTATTTATATATATTGGCTGAACTGATAATGGAATTTAATATTCTGAAATGAACAGGTGTCATTGGATTGTGCAATATCGATAAGCCCAAGTAAGCAAGCTCTCACCAGTAAGCTGTGTGGATTTGATGGCTTTCGGGTCTAGTTATGACAAAAGAAGAAGAAGAAGAAGAAGAAGATGTCTTTAACCAATTCAACCCCACCGATATATATTATATATGTTATTACTATTTTTTTTTCCCTCTCTCTCTCTATGGAAATAGAAAGAATAGAGAGAGGTCTGCGGAAAAAAAGGAAAAAGGAGGAGAGAAAGTTAAGGGAAAAACCACCCCACTTCATCTTTTCTCTTTCTTAATTCTTCATTGGGAATCAATTTTCAACCTCCGAGATTTTTGCAGGAGACTTTGTTTTTTATTTTTTTCAAAAAAAGAAAAGAAAATATTTTCAGATTGGTTTCTTCAGTTGGAAGGAAAATATGGGCAAGCAGTAGGTGTAAAGTTGCATCATCATGTCATGCATGTTAAGAAGAAGAAGAAGAAGTGATTCGTGAATGGACCACTGAACATGATTATAAAAGATGACAAGAAAAGAAACATTTGAAATGTAGGGAAAACTTACAATTCTAACAATACTCGATCATGAATCAACGTGGATGGATGGTTTCAGATTATTATATTCCCGACTCCTTCCTTATTATATGTAGATGATGCATGAATACAAACTGACCACTCAGCTCTTTAACGTTTAAGAATTCTGTTCCTACACTACACTTTCCTAGTCAATGTTTTCCCAAGAAGCTTCCGCATTATTTCCCATAGAATCACTCTGTATTAACTCCAATTTCATGTTTTGAAATTCATGGATGCCTCAACGCTGATTGTGGATTACTGAACTATTTACCAACAAAAATTAATTAAAGAAATTCAACTAAAAAGTAATACCAAATTGGCCTTTAAATATTTAGAAACTTAATGGATCCTGAAAAAAATTATTTAATAATTTATAACGATTAGTTTGATAAAGATTTATTTTTTTATTTAAAAATTTCTTTGGGTCATAATCTTTTTTTTTACCAATACAATTTACCAACATTCAGCTGTAACAGTGTAATCATGATTGGGAAGCAACTGACCAAAGTAACCAAGATGCCATTGGAGCTGGAAGTTTTGACAGTTATGGTAGTTGCAGTGGGAGAGAGCTTCAGTATTAGTTATACTAATAGACTTAACCTAGAATCATCTATAACCGAGTATAAATAGCTGCATGAAATTGTACATTGGACATACTGAAAAAAGTAGAAAACAAGAAGGAAAAACAGAGTGCAGAAAATAAACCATTCTTCTTCATTTTCTTTGTAGCCAAACAGATCGTATCATCTTACTCTCTTAACTTGGTATCAGAACTCTCATGGCTACCGCTAATTTAGCAACCTCAGGCAATTCTTTCTCGTTCATAACTCTAGTCAAACTTGATGGAGTCATCTTCGAAGTTCTTTACTTCAGTGGGGGGTTTTTAAATTTAAAGGCTGATACTTCTCTGTTCTTTAAACATGATGCATCTTATGTTCTTCTAGTGTTGATTTATGTTGATGATATCTTGGTCACCTGCTCTAATTCTACAATTGCAAAAGGTTTCATTGCTAAACTTGGCAAGGAATTTGCTTTAAAAGATCTTGGTATTTTTAGTTTTTTTTTCTTAGAATTGAGGTTACCTCAACAATCTCAAGTATTCATCTATCTCAATCTAAGTATATTCATGATCTCTTGGACAGGGCCAACATGTTTGCTTGCAAGGGCAGTGATACACCAATGACTTATGGCTTGAAATTATCCAAATCTGGTACGGATGCATTCTCTAATGTCACTTTCTATCACAACATTGTAAGAGGTTTACAATACATTACCTTTAACAAAACCAGAAATTGCCTTTGTTGTCAATAAACTTATTCAGTTTTCATTGGCAACCTTGTAAGAGGATTCTTCGTTACCAGCAAGCCACATTTTCTTATGATCTTTGGTTCATTAATACTGGTCAGTATCAAATTCAAGCATTTGCAAATGCTGTCTGGGCTTCCGATAATGATGATAGAAGATCTAATGGTGCATATGCTATCTATTTAGGAAACAACTTAGTGTTCTGGTCATCAAAAAAGTAACAACTTGTGTCCATGTCCAGTACTGAGAGTGAATATCGTACCTTAGCAGCTGTTGTAGCTGAGATTTCTTGGTTACAATCATTACTTGTAAACTACAATTTCTCTCGTCTCATATGCCAATCCTTTACTGTGATAATCAAAGTGTAGCTATTATTGCTAGGAATCCTGTCTACCACGCTTGATCCAAGCATATTGAACTTTGCCTGCACTTAATGCGTGATAAAGTGCTCAGTAAATCATTAGATATTCTCTATGTTGCTTCTGAGGATCAAATTGCTGATGTTTTAACCAAGCTCCTCACTTTCTCTCGATTTTCTAATCTCAGGCACTAGCTCAATGTGCTTCCTCACCCTTAAGCTTGAGAAGGGATGTTAGTGTAATCATAATTCATCATATATGAAGATAAAATGTAAAACATAATTCATCATAGATGAAGATAGAAATTGGCTAGAAGTTCTGACAGTTATGATATCGATAGTTAGTTGTACTAAAAGACTTAATCTAGGATCATCTATAACTAAGTATAGATAGCTGTATGAAATTGTATATTACCTCATTGTTGCAATAACGTTCATAAAATTCGAAAGTTCAAATTTTCAGTAACAGCATCTGGTGGGATCCATATAACGTGGCAAGATGTCAAAGGAGCACATATCTTCGGTATTGGGCCCCGCCCAAAACCCTAGCCCATCCCCGACATAAATATCCGTTAAAAGGGCGCCGCTCGCTGCTTTCATGTACAAATTCAGCTTCAACGAAACAAAGAGAAGAAACAGAGAAAATACTTGAAAAAAAAATCAAAGCTAAATTCAGAAAGGTTAGAGCGAAAGCGAAAGAGATAGCAAGCACAGTCAAACGACAGACTGTTTCAGTGGTATCGCTCCGTCTCTAATGTCTACATTCTCGTTTATTCAGCTTTGTATTCTGTGTTTGAAAAAATTATGAAGAGTATAACACTTGTTCTTCCTTTCTTTGGTGATTACCTTTTTGTTTGGTTACTGTGAAAATGGAGAGAGAAAAATAATCTTAAACTTGTATGCTTACCGTGAAAAAAGTCAAGATAACAGAGTTATTGTTTTTTTTTAAATTTCTGTCTTTAAAAAATCTAAAATAATTTATATTTTCTGAGTAATTGTTAAAATAATGGTGATTATTACTTGTAAATAATCATGCAGATGGACCGGTACCAGAAGGTGGAGAAGCCGAAGGCAGAAACGGCGATAAGTGAGAATGAACTGAGAATAACGGCTCAAGGTAGACTCAGAAATTACATTTCTTACGCGCTCTCTCTTCTCCAGGTTTGTGAACACTTTACACAGCTTGTACTCTCCGTTTTTCATGATTGTATATTTTGTATTCGTACTTACATTAGATCATAATAAGTTATCTGTAATTTTCTTATTCAGGAGAAAGGTGCCAATGAGGTTGTCCTCAAAGCCACTGGTAGAGCTATCAACAAGACGGTGATGATTGCAGAATTACTAAAGGTGATATTTTAATGCCATTTTGAATAGTTTACTGATAGGAGTTATATTGGTGTTTGGTTTGAATATTTTCATAACATTTTGATTCTTGTTGCAATCCTTTTTATAGTTGAATATTGTTGAATTTGGGTTGTATGCCAGTTATGTTGGTTCTGCAATTATATAGAATTGTCAAAATTTATCCAAATAAAAAAATGTTGAGCTACTGATAATCCCGTGATGCTATGGGATAGCAGAAGTCAGATAGTTCACATTGTTAAACCTGTAGTCACTGTGTTGATGTAGTGAAAGTTAACTATATATTGTTCTAATGGATGGAGTCTAGCATTAGTTTAGTGACAATTTGGATTGACAAGTAAAGATAATCTTGAATTCACAAAGAGATAAATATTCCTTGAGAACATAAAGAGAAATATTGTTAAATGACTTGAAACCATTTTAATATTACAATACTATCGAAAGTAGACTATTCCTAATCCTAAACAAATGAAATAAATAAATTTAAATCCTAATAAAAGTAGTAAGTTTTTGTGGTAGGATTTTTTCCTTTGTTTTTTGGAATGATTTTGTTAAATGCATTTACTTACATTTTCAGAGGAGAATTGCTGGTCTCCATCAAAGCACTTCAACTGGATCTATTGACATAACTGACCTGTGGGAGCCACTAGAAGAAGGGCTTCTTCCGTAAGAACAAAAATTTCCTCATATTTTCATCATTCTATGCATTGATATACATTTTTTTTATATAATATATTAATTTTTATTTTTTGGCTGATGCGTTATTTACTTATGCAGTCTAGAAACCACCCGTCATGTCTCAGTTATCACAATTACTTTATCAAAGAAGGAGCTGGATTCATCCTCCATGGGGTAAATCATTGCTAAGATCTAAAACTCAATTTTGTGATCCTCATTATATGTTGATATTGATTCCATGGTATGAACTTTTCTTTTTTACCTGTTAGAAAGACCTTGAGATTCACTAGTATCCTAGTCTAATTCACCATTAAACACCATCTTCAAACTGCAAACTGAAACAAAGAAAGTTAACATGGTATTGATGACATTGAAAGATTTTACTCCTGAAATCTAAAATCTTTTTAAAGCAGAGGAAATAGCAGCTTCTTAAAATTCAGATCTTCTACTCAGTAAATATTCAACATGTTTGAAATCTCTGCTTCTTTTCTAATAACTGATTCAAAAGAAAACTAAAGGAAACCTCATTGATGCCATGCCTGTTTTGTCTTTCTTAGATAATAGTTCTAATGCAACAACTGAAAATAAAATTATTTCTTATTTAATGTTTTTAGGAATTTAAATTATTATTTGTTTGAGTCAAGATTTTTTTAAAGCATTTTAAGTTATATTTACTTTGCATAAGGTAGTTTTGTTATTAAGTAGAATTTATTTTACTTACCAGGACTAAAATTTTTCCGTCTAGTTATAGAGACTTGGTGTTACTGAAGGATTATTGGAATAAGTATTTTGCTTCTCTCCCTTTTTCTTTACTTATTTCTCCAGTCTGTCCTTTTTCCTAGAGAACTGTCATCATCCAGTAACTCTTTCAGCCTGAAGACCACATCCTAAATCTTCAACTCTGCCAAACACTTACCACTGTCTAAATACTTGCATTTCAAACTACTCCATTTCCTTGTGATTAGTTTGTTGATGATGTTGCCTGCTAAAAATTTGCTTGTTTAATATAATTATCATACAGTTTATTGAACATACTACAGATAAAAATAACTGGTGAGTAGTTTGTCAACCCTTTGGTTTGAGTAACTAGGAAGCATTATTTTGTCACCTTGTGGAGTAATTACAATAATCTTCGACAAGCATGTGGAGGTTTTTCTATAATGCATAATTTCATTAATTATTGGCATGTATATAGCATTTCCTCCATTCTTTTTTTGGCTTTTTCCCTTTATTATCTTCAATTTTACTGACACTTGTTCAAGTCATAAGGTGTTTTAATTAATGCAATTGCTTTGATGTCTGCGAGCACCATTGTTTACTGTATTACATATACAATGTTGACAACATGTATCTTGATACTTTTCCTGCACAATTACAGATACCAACCACCAATTCCAGCTGATCAAGTGAAGCCATTGACTACTTATGATGTTGCAGGAGGTGGGCTATAAGTTAATGCTTGAGCTTTTTTCTTCTTCCAACTTTTTAACATAAATTAATATTTATACTCAAATGTCATGTATATTAGAAGCATTACCTGGCATGCAAGGCAAGGGGCGTCGTAATCAAGATCAAGCAAGGAATGAAGGTAATTTTAAGTCTTTATTTGAGATTTATATTTGACTTTTTCCTTTGTCCTGGTTTGAGCATATAGCTCTGTTAGTGCTACATATTCTGTGTAAAAGTTTTTGGAAATGCCAAAATAATGTACAAAATTGCAAAAGTCTGTTAAATTTTCCTCCTTTCCTTGCAATTCAGGTACTGGCGATGGCCTTAAGGAATCAAAACTTAAAAATTAAACTATCGAGTCCTTTTTAGCTGTGATCAGTCAGACAGTATTGATACTTTGATTTGGCCACTGGGAAAGACATCTTATGACTTATGGAAGACATCTACTTAGCTCATTAGGTTTGCTTTGCTTACAGGCATGGAGTGGGTCTCAGTGTTACCATTTTGAATTGCTGGGATTTTGGGATATTGGTTAGATATTCTTGATTAACTGTGTGTTTGCTGGATAAATATGATCAGGCTCTATTAAATAGGATGTCCACTTTCAAACTTACTGAAGCACGAACTGAAAACTGCAATGACTTGTGATGTTTTGTTCCTTCTTCTTATGCAGGTAATAACAATGGTGTGGCAGAGTACAATAATGGACATTGGGATGGTGGGGTTGGATTTGGAGGTAGAGGCAGAGGTCATGCTAGAGGACGCAGTTCCCGCGGGCGTGAAAGGCAGTCTGGTGGTGGAAATATGCAGCAGGAGTCAGGATATTACAATGTTTATGGTGGATCTGGAGCCTTTCCTGCTCAAGGCCATGGTAATTTCTTTTTTGATTCAAAATGCTTTTCTTTTGTTCTTGCGGTCTACTTTTGTCATTGAAAAACACTTATGTGTTGACCAATTTATTTTCTTTTGAAATGTTTTTTCTCCCTTTTTTTGGTTTAGCTTGTTTTCTTTTTCTTTGCTTACACAATCTTGGAGATGCAAAACCAAGTTGAGGACTGTTTGAAGCTTTTCTTTGCAATTATTTTGGTGGTGGTTGGTTTGTTACTCCGTTGTTATTGTTGTTAAATCTTTTCCCTTTTGGTTTTCAGTGATTTCTGTTAAATATCTAATATCAATGACCATAGATGTTCTAAAAGTTTAGTCAAATGGTAAATGTAGGCAGGAAGTATTTTTTATGTAACAGAAAAAGGAACAAAAAATTGTATTAGCTATGAACAATCTACGTAAACATGCTAAAACAGATGCATATGCTATCAGACAACAAAACCTGGTACTATCACCCACAAAAAGAGGCATGTAAAGAAACACCCTGGGCAGTCTCACTACTTGAACAGCAATTAGTACTACCTTATAACCATCTCAACTTGCTTTAGTCCTCTGTGTTTAAAAGAAAAAATATTAGGGGAAATGTGGTGAAAGGGTTGACTTCAGCAAAGCACTTATATGAATGTGCAGAGATGCTGAATCTTATGTGTTCTTTTCAAAATGGTCAAAAATCATGGTTTCAATATTTAGAAAGAAAAAAGTTACTTGAGTGAAGATCATCGAAGAAACACCATTTTGTTGAAGATCTTTTTGGAAATGCTATTTTGGTATCCAGTTTTTACCAAACAAGCTTAAAACAAAATTGGAGCTAAGTATTTGGATTTGAGTTACTTGAGTGAAATTCAAATAGTACAAACCCATAGGTGCTTTGTTGGTTAGTAGGTTTTGACAGCAATCTCTAGCTTAGAATTTGGCAAACACACAAAAGAAGTTCAAATAGTTAGGAAACTGTTGATCCTAGTTAAATCCTCAGACAGATCAGTAACTTTTGTAAATTATGAATTTTGATTTCCTAGAGGGAGGTCTAATTTAAAATACACTCTCTATCAAGTTTGATAGGAGTATGAGCTTTCATATATTTGTCTTTCTCACCTTTTTCAGTTTCTAGATTTAAATATTTACTTGAATTGTTGTTCATACAGTTTGAAGTGAGTTTTTAATCCTCAATAAAATTAAAGACCTTATGCAGGCTTGAAATTACTCTTTAGACAAGATTCAACACATCACAACTTGTGTTATGAATATATGTAACTGTTTTTTCTTTGCTCTTACATATACATAGTTAACATGCAGTTATAAATTTTCTATATCAAATGTTTTAACTATGTTAAGTGATTCTGTTTTCTTAGAACCCATAATCATAGTTATGGTACCCAGCATTTGCTGATGCTGCCATGATGAGGAGTGGAATAAGCCTGTTTCATGTGGGTTTTTGCATATATTTGATTGTTTTCAACCAGTTACAAAAAATAAGTTAATATTAAATTGCATCTGTTTTGCTGTCTCTTCTGGTGATGGAGTTTTCTTACAAATATTACAGGCCGTGGTCGTGGTCGTGGAAACAACAGACCTCGGGGTCGGGTTCAAGGTGTCAGATCTCATGGGCTGGTCCAAACAACTGCATGAATGATAGGCTTTTGAGGTACTACATTGTTTTCAAGTTGCCAAAAAGTATTGAATGTCTGATCAGCCTTACATCTCTAGCCAAATGGACTTTAAACCTTATAATTTAAGGCATTGGACGGTTACATGTTATAGATTCAGCTAATTGTCATGTATGCAGCATTTTTGTAGGAAATAAGTGGGCAATTTGTGTTATTGATGATCCAGTCTTTAGTTTTGGAGGTAATTAATGTTGTACAACTTCTTGAATTCTTTTCTTCTAATAATAGAGCAGTGCATTCTTTGGATTTGATTGAGGACTATGTCGTTGTACTCAGTATTCCGTCATGGTTTGCCATTGCAAAATCATCGAGAAGAATCTCTTGATTTTCTTTCTCTTCGTAAATCTAAGCCTTCTAATAAATAAAATGGAATATTTACCCAACTCGATAGTTACTGTGCTTTCAGAATAAATATTAGTCTCTATATCTTGATTGTGGGATAAAATTATTATTATTATTATTATTATTTTAGCACATAGAAAATTTGTCGTAATACTATTCTATCAATTTGTATTTGTAGTATCGTTCATGGTAATATTATTTTCTATTTTTTAAACTATCACATTAAATTATATCAAGTTTTTGGATTAAATGAGGTTTATATTGATCTTTAATAATGGAAAATTGTTTATGATTCTTTGTTCAAAAAAGAAATTTTGAACATGAAAAATGGATTAAAGAATGTTATTACATTTTTTTGTGAAATAATTCGGGTAAATACCAGTTTTGCTATTTTTAAGTTAAGATAACATAATAAAAAAACATTTTCAGCATTTTAGTTAATTAAATAATTCCATCCAGGTTCTGCAGGGTTCGTTACTTCTGCCTTGCAACATCATGGTGGATTTTATCATCAATCTACAAAACTATTTAATTAAATCTCCAACAAAGTGGATGATATGATATGTGCAAGGAACCGTGTTTCCTGAAGCCTGTTGTCACTCTTGCCTGTGGTCTGTATACGATTTAAACAGTGTTCCTCATTGATAATGCAACTGCTGCAACAAGAATGAAAAAGGTGGGGAAATCCGATCTTTCCTATCAGTTCAAGGTTGTAACATAGTTGTATTACGTCCATCGTCCATGAGATTATCTCATTGGAAGTTAGAACGATTGCAATTTCAACTTGTTATCTTACTCTCATGTAAAGTTTTAGTTTGCATTGACAGGTTTACTTGTGCAGCAACATGTTGTATAACTTCATATCTTCGAGCTTAAAGAAGCAACATGTTGTATCATGATCATATGCTGAACTAAAATACATATTACTTGTGCAGATTAGTGTTGAATTAACATGAATAAGATCTTTGTTGAGAAAAATTCACATTGATACAAAGCTTCCTTCAATTATCTAATCAAACAAAATGAGTGTTGCTGCATGCTGCCACATGGGCAACAAACCTTGTATTCCTTTCCATAGCTAAACACGTTAATATAGATATCCATTTTGACAAAATAGTGAATGGTGAATTCACAATTCATTATGTACTAAGTGATGACCAGATAGCTAAAATTGTCATCAAATCTCCTTTAGCAGTCAAGTTTAACTATATTAGAGAAAAGCTAAATGTCTCCCAAGAACACTTAGCTTGATAGGGAATGATGAAGATAGAACTCACTTTACAAGCCCATGTGTACATTCTGACCATGATGAAATATCCACCTTTGCATGCTTTGTGTGTACATTCTTAGTATACCATGTGTACTCTATTTACTATGATCAAAATGAGCCTGTAGTTAAGGATGACAAAATTGAGTACGATATAATTACCTAACATGAACTCGACAAAAAGATTTGATTTTGGGTTTATCAAATTGGACACAGTCAATAATCTTATCAAGTTTTTATGACTCGTTTACTAAATCGATTGTGTTCAAGTTTGAGCTTTTTAACCCAACACAATAAAATTGAGGAGTAATATTAGCCATAATAAAACTTACAGAAAAGGTATGACCAAGTTTCTCTCCAAAGAGCAAGAATTTTGCCTTCATGCAAAGGGGCAGTACAAAAGGGAGAGGGAAGACCAAGAAAATTACACTTTCAGTGTTGTGCAAGGGGAAGCTACCACCGAGTCTTGTGCATGACAAGGTATATGAGTCATGTTTAATACTTTTAAATAATCTTTTGTTAAAACCATTACATCAAATACAACAAAGAGTTGAATTATCCAAGCCCAACTAAATCACCAGATTTAGTCTCCGTGAAGTTATTTATTAGAATTGAATCGGGAAACATGACTCTTATTTGATACAAGTTTTGAAAATATTAAATACAAACTTGCAATCAGTAATCAATAAAAAAATAATAATAAAATAGACACTAAGCATACATAATACATTTATCAAAAGATTTTTTTTTAATTTTCTCAAGTGTCAGGAACTAGGTTGGTTGTGTTGACTCATTTCGTATCAAAACAGTGTTACAGTTTGATAGATAGGTTAATAGAGACTGCATTCCAAGACGGGGCTTATTGACTGCGCGAGGAACCAGATGGACAAGTAGAAATTAAGACCCTCGCCGCCGACTTGTCGCTGACTGACGGCTCAAGTGAGAATCTGAGCTCTAACGTAGCACTCGCTAAGGGCTCGTGCAAGAGTTCACGGTTGGAGAACAGTGTCTACGCGTCAACAGAGGGCCAACCCTGAGTTAAAGCAGTTGGCTTTTAAACTTGTGCGCTAAGTGTTCGTCAAGCTATGCGGGTCAAGCGGTATCACAAATTTATAACTTAACCTAACTAAATACATATCCATATATATATATGTGTGGTATGTATATGAGATGGCTTGGGAGAGTTTTTGATGTTTCAGTGCTGACAATAGAGAGATTCTTTCTTCTTATTTCTATTGTGAGATGAACTGATCTAATTCTTGGTTACTGAAGTTTATTGAGTTTTGTTTTGTTTTCTAAATTGCCTTCAACCTTATTTCATAATCAAAAGGCCTAAGTGCCAGTTTCTGAGGTCTAAATCTCGAATTTTAATCAATTCTACAAATCTCAAATTAAAAACACGTTTCACCCACTTGTGATCTTTGGTATAAATCTCGTATTTTCATCAATAAGACAAAACCAAAAAGAAAAAATTATTGAGAAGAGTGTGATTCTTACACTCGCATCAAGGGTTAAAATACACAGCGGGAATTCATACTCCCATGGAGTAAGAGACAAAAACACATATTTAGATTACAGGAAATAAGTGCTTGCAAAATAAATGAACCAGCAGTCCAATTACATAAAAGCTTTACAATTTACATCAATTTATCTACGCGCAGCTAAACTTGCATGTTTCTTCAGCTACACGAATTTCTTCTTCTTCTTCTTCTTCTTCTTCTTCTTCTTCATCTTGGCATTGGAAGCCACCACCGGCACTGCCTTTGTTAAAAAATAAATAGAATCAACTGTACGGAACTTTCGTTTCCTCCACTTTATCAATTGCCCGTCTTTCTCGTTATATTCATCATCAATCCCGGTCGACAATACTTCCTCGCTTGGTTTGTAATAATCGTCTTCTTCCTCTTCATCCGTGTTTACTTGATCATCTTGTCGTTGGTTATTGATTGCTGTTACTCCAGTATTCTGGTGAATTTCGTCGACGCCTCTGCGGAATTGTATTAGCTGCCAAGCAGCAGCTTCTGTTTCCATCTCTGAGAAACCCATCTGATTTCTTCTTCTTCTTCTTCTTCTTTTTTCGTTTGCATATAAAAGTTTAGCCATGACTGCCAAAAATTGACTTTTATAGGGAGCTCCGTCCAAGGGAGATGAAATTTGCATGAAGAGGTTGCTTAGGTCGGTTTGCGATCCGCATCCGAAAAGCATTAAAAAAACAAAACAAATTGATGCTTTAGCCATTTTTCTTATTGGACAAGTTATATTTCCTTGTGTAGTTGGGATTGACAAGTCAATTTGTTGGGTGGAAAATGTTTGGCAATATCATGAAATTTCCCCCGTCTGTCACTTTAACTAGAAAATTTCTTACCTTATAAAATTAAATGACAATTATACCCTTAAAATTTTCTCTAAATGATATTTTTCCTATCCATTTTAAGAAGCTGACGTCCATACCCTTCCCTCATATTTGCCAACTAAGAAGTTTAAGAATTGGAGTAATTTAGTAATTTTATATAAAATTAATTATAATTATATCTTAAAATATAAATAATAAATTTTTTTTAAAAAAAATCTAAAAATCTTAAAATAGAATTTAGTAAAAGTGATTTTGGACTTATGAATTTATAATTTAAATTTTTGATACTTTTATATATGAATTTTGAACAATAATTATTTATTATTTTTGAATTTTTATATTTTATTTTTATATATATTTTATTTTAAATTAATTCTAAAAATTTATAAATTTTATTAAATAATTTATAATTTTAAATTTAATATTTAATAATAATATAAGTATAATTAAAAATATAAAAAAATCATAAATATATGCATGTTTTAGTAACTATTAAATATTTATTTAAGTAAGTTTGATAATGAAATATCAAACCTTTTACAAATTTTATGCCAATTTGATCTTGAAATTTTTACTACATGTGAATTCGAGTTTAAAAATATTCATCCAAACTCAATTTGCTACCATCTCTATTGGCTATGGCCTTTGAGTAGCCGACACGTGGTAAAGCATAAATAAATATATACATACATAAGTGTGTATGTGCGCGCGCGTGTATATATATATATATATATATATATATATATATATATATAATATATTATATGTATATGTATGTATGTATGTGTGTGTATAAAATTAATAAGTTAATATTAATTGTTACGCTATTACTTTCAATAAAAAACGATAATATTATTTATTATTGCATCAAATATTTATATCATATTAATTATGTAAATTTTGTAAAAGAAGATAAAAGAATAACATTTATACATAATTTAATAAACGTAAAATAAGAATAAGATCCCAATTACTTGGAAGTATATTAGTTATTACTAAGTCAAATTCAATCAAATCACTTTTTCTAACGAATAGATGGGGTATAGATGTTAGTTTTTCAAAACAAGAGAAAAAAAATGTCATTTACATTTTGCAAAGGGGTATATATCATTTTACCAGATTTTATATATTTAATAAGTTAACAGGGAAAATAATGTACAGGTCCGTGCATTTTAATAAAATATTAATAAAGACACTTTAGCCTTGAGTAATAAATAAATTCCTGGCATTAATTCTCTCTTTACTGTTCATACTTAAATCATTATAAATTATTGAAATGTGTACCCATTTATTGTTTTTCCTTTATATTACCTTTTGAAATGCCATTTTATAACATTATTCTCCATTTTCCATGCGTCGAGTTATGTTTTTTTATCATTATTTCCTTTTTTTTAACCTAATCTATTTGATAAAATATATATTAATAAATTTAATCCAACTTTACACAAAAAAAATTTACCAAAATTAATTACTAAATAGCATAAAAAGTCCTAACCAAATCTAAGATTTTCTATTTATATTAAAATTTATTCTATGAATTTACACTTCCATTATTTTTAATCTTAATATACAATTCAATCAGTTCTTGTAATTTTGATAATAATATTAAAATTTAATTTTATTATTATAAATAGTAAGTAGTGTTTAACAACACATTATAACTATTTAAGTGACGAGAATGTCAATAACTTGACATAATTATATTCATGACTAATATTATTATATAATTTAATTTTTTTTTAGCCTAAATATCTCAATTGAATATGAAATATGAAACATGTCATCCTCGTATAATTTAATCTTTATATATTTTTTTGACATCTTGAATAGATTGTTAAAAAATGAAATCAATATTATATGTTAATTTATTAGAGCAAGATCATACATTTTCATAGTATTATTCAATTGAAAAATCTAAAAAATTACTCTCATTATATAAGATGAACAAATTTTATCTTAATCATACACGTCTTTACATGAGTTATGATATATTCGACTTTTTTTTTAATAAACTATCTTATTACAGATGATATTTGAAAATATGTCATTCTTAATGTTAAGAACCATAATAATTTCAAGTTCAAGGATTATATATTCTATTATCATAATGAAAATAACTTATGCCACTCGTATAATAATCCACGTAGTATTTTTATAACATATTAATTTAGTATATTAATTTACTAATTTGTACTCATGTGTTGACTTAATATTTTGTATTATTACACATAACATATTGTTATTAGTCACTACATATAATATTTTGTATGCATTATTATTACTCTATTCATAATAATATTTAATTAAAAATAATATTGTATTAATTAAATATATTTTATTCTAAAGGTTATTATTATTTCTATTTGTATAAATATTCAAAAAATACAATTAAATCTTAAAAAATATATCAACAATATGTCATTTTAATCCTTACTCTTTTTAAGAACATCACTTAGTTTCTATACTTCTCACAAACATACTAAACATTTCATAATATTTTACTTTATTCCTTGCTATTTCAATCGGGGTCACTTTAGTCTTTTGACCAAACTTTTTTCTTTTAAACTCATACCCTTTAAATCTATTAAGCGAGTAGAAAAATACTTTACTTAAATAACATGAAAAAACTGTTCTTCAAACCAGAGGAGGGCAAAATGATCATTTCACAAATATGAGTTGTAAAACAATTTTTTGTTTTTTTTTGTAAAGTATGCACAATTTTATATAAAGACAAAATGGTCAAAAAATTATTATCTCAAAATACTCTCTCTCTCTCTCTTCATTGCGTCTTTTCTGGATGAATAGTGCCATTTTTTCAGTGATCAAATTTTGACATCGTCTACGCCATTGAATTGCTCTCGCCACCGCAATTGTAACTATGCAAAGAATGCCGTCATCGGAGCTACTGTTATAGTTCATGTGTTGCTGCAAGTTTCGTTGGACAAATTTTTAGTCGCAGATTCACGACGTTTTCCAGTGAGTGAATGACACCTGTAGCTCGTTCAGACTCCTATTGTCATGCTTTACGCCGTGGTATGGTTCTTTTCCAGCGAACTCCCTCGTTTTTCGGCTATAGATTTGCTAGGCAACAAGCCTCAATTTTACTACATTTTTCGATGAATGATGAGGCTTTCAGGAATTCCATTGTCACTAACGAATTCTTTGTGGTACGTTCTACAATGTGGATGTGTTATTTCATATATTATCAAGATGTTTTGGTTGTGTAACAATGTCCCAAAGTAGAGTGGTCAAAAATGTGTTTTGTGTATTTTTTGACGGTTGAAAATGTGATTTTGGACATATGGATATTGTAGGGAGATTAATGAGGTTGATACGAATGTGATGATATAATTCATTTGTGAAACAGAGGCCATTGGAGCATGGGCCTACTACAGCTCACTATAATAACTTCACATTTTTTTAAAAAAATTTCAATATACATGAAAAAGTTATTAAATTATTAGAGCGTGAATATGTTCCCTGGAATTGGTAATAAATATTTATATTTTAATTTTGTTAAAAATTTTAAATTAATATTAGAATAAAAATTTTGATAATAGATATATAATACAATTGTAATAATGTAGGATATAGCCTATAAATGAATCTATTTAGAAGTCGCATAGGTGAGGCGATTTAGGTGGGACTGTTATTTAGATGGATTGATGAAAAAATCACCTAGTACGTGTATTTTGAGAAATGCACGCCAATTATCCATCTAAATTAATTTGTTAGAGAATGAAATAATGTTTCGTATGTGGTTTTACTTACAAAAAGTAAACAAATTAGAAGTATATTTTTTTTAGTTGGTCAATTTAGAGTTAAAGTGAAGGTAAATGTATTTTCTTTTCATAAAATTTATCGTAAAATAAAATTATCACAAATTTTATAGAAGGTATATGATAAAATTTATTGTACGATATTTAAAGAGTTAAATTATAGTGCATGAAAATTATTAGAATTTCATGAATTTTTGTATTTAAAACAATTAACAGTTGAGATTCATAGTGTGTAAATTTCTTGGATGTGAGAAAATTGTATGTATCATACATACATACATTCATATATGTACATGTTATTTCTTATCTTTATTGAAGTTATGCAAAAAGAACTAGAAAGCCAGTTTTATATATATATATATATTTTTATCTTATTAAGAACTTGAAAGAAAATTATATAATTTAATATAAAAAATAAAATTTACATAAAATATTTTTTTTATGTAATTTTACATGTTTATGGTAAAAGATTCTTTTGAAGAGTAAAAAAATGTGTTTGAATCCTATTTTAAAATTAAAAGTTAATGAACGTTAATTGCTGTCTAAACTAAATATCTTATTGATATTGGATTAAATCAATTTATTTCTTTTATAAATGAAGTTAAACAATTGTTTTCATACATTAACAATGTTCATAAAAAAAAATCCACTTAAAGATTTGCTTCTCTCTCAGTCTGTTTATTTTTTCGATTACATATATACACTAAAGGGAAGAAAAAAAGACGATGATGATCACAATGTTGAAATATTCAAATTCTAAAACTAATTTTAATGTTCTAATATAGAGTGCAATGAGTAAAATTTGTTTTATTTTATGTATAAAAAATATTAAATTAAAAACATTGATATCTTCTTTATTATTATATTGATATATTCTCAAGTTTTATTTTATTATATAAACGTGTTCACTGATTAGTAAGTAAATGAGAATATTTTTTTATAAAAAATATTTTATTTTTGTATAGATAGACTTTTATCGTTTGAACTTTTTTTTTAACATTCTTTATATACTTTATATCATAATTACAAGAAATTATGAAAAAAAAAGTATCAGTTAGTGTCTTATATATTATTTCAATAATTTGAATAAGAACAATCAAATATTTTAAAAATTATTAAATAATATTAATCATTAACGACATGTAATATTATATAATTTATTATTGTGCGGTCATATTTAAAAATTTTTTTTTAATTATTTAATTTATACTAATATCTTAACAATGCAACTGTAATATTATGTATACTAATTTTATTTGATGATATTCATAGCAGATATTCAGTATATCTACTGTGTAATATTATTAGCTAGTCTTTTTTTAATAATTTTTAAAATACATATAAATTTACGTCCCTGCCCTTTTATTACAGGCCCGGCCCATTTATCAAAATCCTGACCGGGCAGCAGAACTTTCTAATAAAAACCCCTCGCAGTCTTCTTAAAACCCTAGAACTCCTCCTCGTTGTGTCGCTGCTCTTAAACGCAGCAGAAATAAGTTCAAGTGCAAGCAACCGAGAACAAGTATCAGCTTGCTGCAGAATAAGAAAACAAAAATGTTAGTTTTATTTGAAACTCCGGCGGGTTTCGCTCTTTTTAAAGTATTGGATGAAGGGAAGCTCTTGAAAGTTGAGGTAATCATCGTCGTTTAACTTCTTTGCGGGTTTTGCTCTTTTTATCTGGGTTCTCCGCGGAAGTCCCTTAAGTAGCTTGAGCTTTAAATTGTTTTTTCCCGATTGCTGGGTTACAGCAAATAGTTTTTTATTCTGTTTGTTTTGGAGGTATTATTGCAGAATGGTCCTTGTCTTTTTTTTTGTGGATTTTACTTTCAGTTTTACCTAGTGTTAGCCAACTGTGTTTATGTTGAAGGTGTGCTACATATGACTGTAAGGAAATATAAATTCCTAATAAAATGTCATTTGTGTTAATGATGTTGTAAAATTCTGAAATTAAACTGGTGCACTTTCAATCTTGCAGACAATGAAATTATGTCATTGTCTTGAAGCTTTGTTTCTGCTTTGATCACATTGCCTTTAAGTCTGAAATTGTTTACCTGTCAGATTTACTTGTTCAGCTATCCTTTCACATTTTCTTTTGTTTATATGAAAGTTGGGGTGTTGGAGTTCTTACCTCATATTAACTTGTGTTGCAGGGCTTGGGACAACAGTTTGACAGCGCAGAGTCTGCAAGACAGGTAATTTCTCCCTTTTTTTGTCTGACCTATATGTATTAAGTTTTAGATTTTAAATCACAATATTTATGCCTGCTAAGTTTATTGATTGCTTTGAAACCTAATTATTACTTGGTACTTACAACAGATAGTGAAGCTGAAAGCTTTTTCAAAGTTTGAGAATACATCAGAAGCTCTTAAAGCAGCAACATGCTTGCTGGAAAGCAAACCCAGCAAAGATCTGCGCAAATTCTTGCGTGCTCACTGCGACGGTGAAACATTAGCTGTGGCTGACTCCAAGCTTGGAAATGCAATCAAGGACAAACTGGTTTGTAGATGTTGTAAATATCTAAAGAAACATTTTTTATTAGTGTCATTTGCTATGTTGTTTCTTTTTGTTTGTATTACATTTAGAGTGATTTTTGTTTGTAGAAAATAGAATGTGTTCACAACAATGTTGTGATGGAGTTGATGAGAGGTGTGAGGGGTCAGTTGACAGAACTCATATCAGGTCTGGCCGTCCAAGATCTTCAACCAATGAGCTTGGGTTTATCTCATAGCTTGTCTAGATACAAGCTCAAGTTCAGCGCTGACAAGGTACTTTCCGTGTGTTAAGTTGATGCTTTTGTTAAACAATTGACCTATGCTAAATTTATCATGATATGTATTATGAATTTCTTGTTTTGGCTACATGAATTCTGGGTGTAAAAGACAAACAGAAATAAAAGAAATTCAGTTGGATCTCTTTCATGAATTTGTTTGTGTTCATAGTCCAAATCAAAGGATTAACATTTGTATAAGTGGAAGGTCTCAGTTTTGACCTGCAGGTGGGCTTGTGTATTGAAAGGGGGATTCATATATTTTCTTCTGCAGCCCAGTTGTCAAGTATGCATATGTGAGGGTTTATTTCCATATGCATGTCTTGCTTCATGTATAAATATATATTTACAACTCGTTCGTGTAAATATCTTTATATTTATCTGCTATTTCCTTTGAAGCCAATAGCTTGCCTTTGGCTCGAAGTGTCAGCTATTAAAATCCTATTATCATCATGTGGTATCTTGAGGATTTAATTCTCTGGTAAGGATGGTTTTGACCAGGGTTTTATGTTGTTTTTCATTAAGTTTTCAGTGACTGAGCTTGTGAGTTTTATTTTGAGTGGTAAATAAATGCAATGTTCTTAGTCTAAAATCTAACTCCTGCACTGGGGCTAAAATTGTAATATTTTATTTTTCTTCTTTCAGGTGGATACAATGATCATTCAGGCAATTGGTTTGCTTGACGACCTTGATAAAGAACTCAATACATATGCAATGCGTGTCCGTGAATGGTATGGATGGCATTTCCCAGAGCTTGCAAAGATTATACAGGACAATATCCAATATGCCAAAGCAGTGAAGTTGATGGGTTACCGTTCTAATGCTGCAAACCTTGACTTCTCTGAGGTAGAGTTTGGATGGATGTGCTTTATAGTAAATAGGCGGTGTTTGTATTGATGGTGCTTATTTTATTTCAGACTTGCAAAATTTTAAACATTTTTATTCACTTGTAGTTTGTCATGTTTTTATCTTGTTCTAGTCTATGCCACATATTGGCTAGAAGACAGATGTTGGTAATTCCTAATCATTGTATTTGTGTTTTTTTTTCCTTGTCCGACACTTGCAGATTTTACCTGACGAAGTTGAGGCAGAATTGAAAGAGGCAGCTGTGATTTCCATGGGAACAGAAATTAGTGATCTTGATTTGATGAATATTAAAGAACTATGTAACCAGGTTCTGTCCCTTGCTGAGTACAGAGCTCAACTGTATGACTATCTAAAAAGTAGAATGAATACTGTTGCACCGAATTTGACTGCTCTTGTTGGAGAGCTTGTTGGTGCTCGCCTCATTGCTCATGGAGGAAGCTTGTTGAATCTTGCAAAGCAGCCTGGGAGCACGGTACAGATCCTTGGTGCTGAAAAGGCTCTCTTCAGAGCACTGAAGACTAAGCATGCAACTCCCAAGTATGGACTTATCTACCATGCATCCCTGATTGGTCAAGCAGCCCCGAAGCATAAGGGTAAAATTTCTAGGTCACTTGCCGCAAAAACTGCTTTAGCAATTCGATGTGATGCTCTTGGAGATGGCCAAGATAATTCTATGGGACTGGAGAATCGAGCCAAGGTATTTTGCGGAGATTTGTTTGATTCTTACTTACTTTTTGTTATAGAAAGAATTTCTCACACATAGTATTTGTAGCTTGAAGCACGGTTGAGGAATCTTGAAGGCAAAGAATTGGGTCGTGCTGCTGGTTCTGCCAAAGGAAAGCCTAAGATTGAAGTATATGACAAGGACCGAAAGAAGGGGCCGGGGGCAATGGTAACTGCTGCCAAGGTCTGCCTCTTTTCTTTTCCCTATTTTTTTCTCTTGTTTCAGTTTTTGCTCCCTTACTAAGGTTATTTTTGTTATTCTGCTTGACTGTCTTTGTGTAGACTTATAATCCTTCGGCGGATTCTATTCTTGGTCTGATGGAAAATGCTGCTGATGAGAAAGAAAAACCACAGGAGGTAGCTGTCGGTAGTGAAGAAAAGAATGAAAAGAAAAAGAAAAAGAACAAGAAAGCTGATAACAAGGAAGTAAATGGCAGTGTTGAGGCAGAAGATGAAGATTTGGGAAAAGAGGAAAAAAAGAAAAAGAAAAAGAAAAATCAAGCAGCTGAGGCTGATGGTGAGAGTGTTGAAACAGGGGAGAAGAAGAAAAAGAAGAGAAAGCATTCCGAAGAAAATGAAGATTCGGAAGTGCCAAGTAAGAAGGAGAAGAAGAAGAAGAAGAAGAAGAATGTGGGACTGATAGTTGTTTCTGGGAAGTGGTGGTCACTAGCAACCCAACAAATTTTGGATGTTCAATGCAAAAAATTGGTATTTCTATATGTAAAATTTGGTCATTGTTCTTTTTTGTCCTTTTTTTTAAAAATTTTAATTGGCAGCTCTTTTTAGGCTTACTTGTAGTGTTTCTTTCGAGTACTAATGGGGTTGTAGTTGGAGTTTGCCATCCAGGAAGGAAGACACTGTCATTGCAACCAAATATTTTTGCTATGTTTTGTTTTGCTCTTACTAAGATGGTTCTAGTAAGTTTTATGTTCATCTATACTTCCGAAGCTTAAGAGGTATAAATGGTAAATTTTTGTACTAAAGTATTTATGTACGTTGAACAAATTGTTTCTTAGACCTACATGATCACTCAGTTATTATCTTGCCATGGATCTCTCAAACAAGGGCAGTTATTTTATAATTAATATTTATTGTTGTTATTGGAGTTTTGGGTACTGGTAATCAGCAGATTTTTCTCTTCTTGGTATTCAATTCTTAACCTTCACAATTCCACCTTCTCGGTCTCTTCTGCAAATACAATACTGAATCAAGGGAGGGTGGCGGGATGTTTGGTGATAACTCTTTGATGTTTAAGTTACAGAGTGTTTAAAAGAAATAATTAAAATCAAACTGTAAAAGTTTGGCAATGCCCTCCTGTTTAAAGCAAATTGTCTCCTTTTGTAAGTCTTGAATAAACGATTATTCTTACTTGGTAGTGTCGGCTCGGCTTGCGAAAAGGAAACCTGCACTAGCTTATGAGTTGGGCCGGTCTAAGCTCGTACTGTAGTCGTGTTAGGCCAAACCCAGTCCATTTGAAAAACTTGCAATGTAGCATGGCATGTAAAGTCCGGCTCACGAGGGCCATGCCGGGCCTAGGTTGGGCCAGCCCGAGACCCTATTTAAAAATTCAAATTTTTTTTTATTTTCATTTTTCTCCTTCCAAGTTTATGCGTCAGACTACTGGCTCTTTTGTACTCTCTGGTCTCCCGCGCTTTACCTTGCCAACCGATCCTAACTAGCTTACTTTTGTTCTCTCTCTCTGTCTCTTTCCCATTAATGAATCTTTACCTACGTACCTCTCTCTCTTAGTCTTTTTTAATTTCTTCAAATTTCAATTGTTTTGCAAATAAGACTTAAGAGATTAAAGCAGAATGCAGAGCAACATGGGGTCCTGCAACGGACATTTTCAGATAATCAAAATGGTTTGAACTAAACGATAAAAAATGGTCAAAAACATGAACAAATTGAAGAATTTGTAGAGACATAGGTATGCTTTTTCTCTCATTCTCTCTTAAATTTCTCTTCAATCTTTTTCAATTTCCTTCTTTTTACTCAAAGTTACAAACCCTAATTTTGCGTACGAGTTGTTCTGATTCTCTTAATCTCTCTAAAGTGTTGTTATGATATCAGCTCTTGATTTCGGGTTTTATGTTATTTATACAGAAATATGCATTTGGGCAGTGACAAACTGAAATTTTCGAGTGTTTTGATCCTGGCTTGTGCATGGTTTCTGCAAGGGCCAGCTGGGTTATCTTTTGAAGAGCTACATGTGAGTTAAAATTTCATGAATTTGAATATTTTGATAGTATTTACATATGGGTCATTAGATATTTTACTGAATGTTGTTTCTATTGAAGGAATGGAATTTGGTGTAACCGACGGTATGCGTATGTATGGAGACTTGCATAATTTTATTTCTCTGATATCAACTCTTTGCTATAATGTTATGAGCTGGGGTCTGTTTCTTTGATAATCATATGGATAAGCTTTGATTTGGCTGTGTTCTGAATTTTGATTTTTGTTGGATATAATTGTTGAGAGGTTTTATGGAAAAAATGATTGATTGTGAACTCTCAAATCTTCATGTTCTTGTGCTGTAGAAGCTGGATAGATAGGGACATAATCTTAAATCTAGTTATTTGATTTGTTTAGATGATGAGGAACTGTTTGCCATGATTCACTTGTGTTAATGATATTCCTGGCAGGAAGGTGGTTAGTTAATATGAATGCTGGTTGATTATGAACGTTTTATTTGTTTGTTCTTGTTTTTTTTGCTTTGACATTCACAATTTAGAAGCATGCATGTTCTCCTTTTATATGGATTCTAACAGAGGGATTGCAAAGAATTATACATTTTGATTAGGTCACAATTTGATTGAATCAAAGTTTGGACACCTCATGAGTGAATTATACATTTTGAAAATCCAATTTTATGTGATTTTCTTCCATTTGTAAGGCAGACAACCAAACGAGTGAATTATACATTTTGAAAAACTTGGTGATTTATACATTTTGATAAACTAACCTTGATTTAATTAACTCTATGAATATAAAATCAAACCCAAAATTCTTCTCCCATGTTAGAGAAATCTAATAGAGAAAAACAAAAGTATAAGAATTTGTTATTATTCATAACACCTAGAAATTTATGTGTAATTAGTATTCATTTTACATTATAGCCTAATTATGTATTTAAAATATCACATGTTTAGCTCAGAAAGTATTCAGCATTGTTTATATATTTATTTTTTTTCAGAATGTATACTTTTACTGTTTAGTTACCATATATCACCCAGCCTTGATTTAATTAACATTACAAATGAGTTCTATTTATTAGAGAAAAAAAGATATGGGCCGGATGGAGAATCAAAGAGAAATACTTTATTCAGTTTAAAAGCTTTTCTCAAGAAGAATTTAAATATACTTCAGTTGTCTCAAGCTTGCTAGTGATACAACACTGGAGATTTAAAAGAAAATTATTATAGGAGAGTGGTGGGAAAGGAGAGAGTTGTAGGAGATAGTTATTTATAAATTATCACACACTCAGTTTTGGCTTTTGAATCAAATTTGAATTTATCTAACAATTCAAAAATGAAATAACACATGAAGGATTAGTGTCTTATTGTCTTTAATAATTTGACTTAAGAGGGATATGTCTCTTTTAATGAAAATTTGTGGATACCTTGTTCTTTTTTTCTTTTTTTTGTTGCCATAATACTTATGTGAAAGATCATATACCTTTGTGTTTCTTCTAATTCAGGATAGTTTTTCATCATTTATAATGCAAATTCTTAATACCCAGTGTTGAAAAACTAACATGTAGAACAAATTTAATCATCCATCAGCACTTATGGGGCTAAACCTCATTTCAATTGCTTAAATTTTGATGTATTAGGATAGTAAAAAGTTGTTAAAAAGTTATTTCTATGGTCTTTAAAAAACTAATAATAAAAACATATGGGCCTGTTAGGTCCTTAGGATAATAAATAAGTTGTTGACATTCACCTTTTGTTGGAGGAAACATTATATTTAAAATGATTGGCATGGGCTTGTTAATTAGTTATTAAACCATCATTCGCCTATTTAATTTATTAGATTCAATTCATTATTCAAACTTGCATATTTTTGTTTTGATATTAAATTTTTATTATTTCTACATTCTTAAACAATATCGAGTGAACAAAACTTTAAAGTAGATCAAGTTATGTCACAATGAGTATTACTAGCTTTAAAAGAGCTAAAACATCAAGTTATGTCACAATGAGTGTTTGAGAAATTTTTACGGTAGAGTTTCAAGTTAATAATACAATAAAAAAATAACAACAAAAAGTCATCTGTAAATTGTGTAAAGTTGTCCTACGTATTTGGAGTAAAATTGGATATTTGAAATGACATGACAAAATATATGTAGTAGCATGCTCTCACAAGAGATTATATTCAATCTTTGCTTGCATTAAATTCTTATGAGGACAACGCTGTCATTTGGTTTAGGTAATCACATCAAAATATGAGAAAAGGGATGGTGAAATGGATTGCATCAAGTGAGCATTCTTTCACTTAAGCAAAAGATAAAAGATTCAAAAATTTCATGAAATCATTCAACCTTCTTTCAAATTAGTTTTTAGAAATACATGTAAAAGTGAGATTTTAAAGTGCTGTTTTTCTTACTTTTGATTGTTAAACTGGATATAGTAGGTTAAGTTATATTAATGTTACTTCCAATTACATTGATGATAATATGATATTACATAGAAAAAATTATTACATTTTGTGAATTAGAATTTTTGCATAATATTTTTTTTTATTTTGAATGCAATGATAAGTGTTTTCAAAGAATATAACATAAGGTAAAATTTTTAATATTATTTTTGAGAATGTGTCTACCAATAATATTGTCATTGAATTTTTTACTAATAACATAATACTTGGATGTAATTTTAGCGCAGAATTTTTTCATGTAAGATATCGCTATCATATTGTTAATTTGATTGTGCAAGACGGTTTAAATTTAATAAATTGTTATGTAAAAAAGATTAACAATGCAATACAATATAATTCATCAAGGGGTTGTAGAAAATAAAATTTGAGTTCTTCTTTACTGCATTATAGATCACAACATAAAAAGTCCATACTTGATATAAAAACTCGTTGAAATTCTACTTATTTGTTTTTGAAATTTTGTGTTAGTTCTAGTGATGTGAATTCTAATGTTATAGTGATGCATTTAATTTTATGAACTTTTCATAAATATTTTATAATGTTATACTATCATAGTCATGTGCTTATCTTTTAACTTCATGTTGTGTTGAATTTGATATTAGTTATATTTTTTCTACTTATAAGAATATTAATGAGTTTCAAAATACTTATTATAGAAGAGAAATTTAAAAAAAATACTAAAAGGATATTTCATTGTTAGTTATATATGCCACAATAATGAACCCTCTAATAAACATTTTTAATACAATTAAGTTAGTAAATGAAATTGTAGAAAATTTAAATGTTATACTTGATATAGATAATAATTTTTTTGAAAACTCTTTAAATAATATTTTCATTAAATATCCGAGTATAGTCGAAATAGATATGTTAATTTATGAACACAATGATGAATTTATAGTTAATAATGCCTTTTAAAAATTTTTGAACACCGTTATTAATAGATATATTTACTTTTCTTCTTCTGTTGACTCTAATGAATTAAGAAAATGTGTTTATACTAATTATAATTTAAATTGTAAATGGTTTAGTACTTGTCAATGTAATGGGAATGTATTGTAATTGTAGTGATGCAAGTTCACTAATTTAACTTAAATTATTTTATTTAGTATTGTAATTTGGATGTTAAATTGATTTAAAGTAAATAAAACAAAATTATTTGATGCATAAATATTATTTATTTATTTATTATTTTTGTTTTAAGTGATTTTAAGGCATTTGTTAATTAATTATATAATGAGTTTGCATTTTTGAATACATTCATGGTATTCCTTTAATTATTGTTATAATATTTAAATAATAAAATTTATAATAATTATTTGAAAAGTTTTAAAAAATACATATTAAATAAATAAATAAAAAGAAATATTTAATGGGCCGGATCATTATTGTTGACAAGGGGCCCCTCTATACTCATTAGTGGGTGGTCATAAGAGTTTGTGGGTGATTGCTGCAGCCATCCTTGTATTTTCGAACAATGACTGGTTTATCTATCCCATCTCACAAGTAGTTACTTACTGATTTGGTTGTTTGCATACGTGGTAGTTGGAACCTATTTCAACAATAATTCCATTTTATTCTCAATTCAATTCGTTATCGTATCAAAACCGATCTTGCTGGAGCCAGCCACACGGTCGTGAAAAAGTCCTGGATATTAATTAGGTAGTTTTGCTGGGCCTTGGACCTAATATTCCGGATCCTACGACCAAGTGTCTCCTCGATTTTTGGCGTGTCCTCGTCTCAATGTCTGGCAAAAGCAGTAGAGTCATATGCTAGATGGACTTTTGGAGAAGCTGTCGCGGTTGCCCTTGTTAACATTGGCTGGTTGGCATTTCAATTTCGCCAAGAACTTCTTCAATCCCCACTACCATTGGAGCTTCACTCCTCAAATTAAAAATATTGTCATTTATATAAATTATTGTAATATTATTATTATTATTATTAAAAATAAATTATACAAATTACTTTGATAACAATAGTGTACAATTTTGGTAATTTCTGAAAAAAAAAGAATTTGTATAAAATTTAGTATTTTTAGCATTGATAATAATAATTATTGGAGTGAATTTTAAATAAATAAAAAGATTTTGGGACGACAAGGTATGCTAAAATAATTGGATCCCGAAGTCAAAAATGGGCCGGCCAAACTCTTGGTATTATTTGAAGTGAATGCAACAGTAATGAGTTAGTTAGCCGAGTAAATTATGTCACCTCGACCCCACCAACACGTCACACTCCTTCACCCCCACCACGTGGCATGTCATGTCATGAGCAACCATTTTCAAATTCAACAACCCACGGGCCCCCTACCCCTACGACTCTACGTTGGGTCAACATTTCCCCCATTATAGAGTAGACCGTTGAAATTGGCCCTCAAATTTGACCATTCATTTTTCTTTTTCTTCTTTTATAATTATTCCGATATTTCACCGGCAAAAATTGTTATGTTCTGACAAATGTTTATGACATCGAAGAGGTCTGAATGATATTGTGGAAGATACGAGGGGCTTATTAATAATAATGTCTTAACTCTTTTTTAAAAAGAATTTTCTTGGAAGTTTCATGGCAAGTGGGGGCGCCCGCTCCTTCACCTCGTCAAAGTCGGAGCAAAACCCTAAAGAAAGTAGGAATGCAGCCAAGAGCAAAAGTCAGCGGTAGGAGTGGAATATGCAATCTTGCTGCTTAGCCCTGGACTATCTACACGTAACTACCTCTTTTGCCTTTTCTTTAGTGGAATCTTACGGTGGGGTGTTTGTTTTTTTATAATTTAAATATATATATATATATTATAATTTATATTTATTTTGTTCGAATTTAGTAAAAGAAATGAGAAAATAATTTTTATAAAATTTTTTATTCTTTTAAGTGAGAAATTATGGTTTTCAATTCTTGGTAAAAAATCATAATTTTCTTCTTCGAAATTAATAAACTTTTAATTTTTTCTTTTTTTATTTAATTAATTTTATATAATTATTATTTAATAACTAATTATTTTAAAATTATTAACACAATATTATTTTAATTTATTTCTAATAAAATATTTTTTAATAAAAAATTAATATAATCTTATAAATTATAATTATCACATATTTTTATTATAATTTTAATTATAAATATTTTTATATATTTTATGTGTATATTAATTTTTAATTTTATATTTATCATAATTCGTACAATTAATTATATTATTTTATAGCTTAATTTTATTATATAAAATAATTATTAACATAATTATATTTTATATTTCAAATTAAAAGTTGAAATTAATTTAATTTTTTTAAGATAAAATGTATAAAATATTTTAATAAAAATAAGTATTTTTATTTAAATGAAAAATAATTAAATGATATAACAATTATTTATAATAAAAACATTAAAAAATATATTATTAAATATTTGTTATTTTTAATAAAATATAATTATAATTAAAAGTAAAAGTAAAAAATAATCAAAAATTTTAATTTATTAATAAATATAAATAAATTAAAAATAATATTTTTATTAAAATAAATAATAATAATTTTTTTAAGAATAATTGTATAATATAAATAAATAAAGAAAAAAAATTCTTTTTCTACACTTTTTTTTCCTTTATGTCCCCATTTTCTTTATATTTTTAAAAACAAACGCATCCTTGAACAAAAAGTAACACCGTAACTTCCGTTGAGAGAGAGACCACAAAGGAAAAGGTCAAACTGATCGGCTGCTTGCTGCCGGGACGTGTGCTCTAGTGGGCCATTACGTCATTTCTCTTATTTTATTAAAAATAAATAAATAAAAACTTTTTTCGCCATTGTAATTTAACCAAATTTAAATGCTGCTTTGGATTCCGGATTTGGGCGACCCAAAAGTAAACCCCCTAGAAGTGGGTGTTCCTGAATATTGCCGCAGTCGTGTTCTGACTAGACCTTTCTTGTTTCTTCATCACCTCTCCCTCTTGTGATTTTCTCTTTCTGATTCTGTTAAAAGTTGTCTGATTTTCTAATTAGATTTTTGTCTTTGCGGATATTGAGGTACAGGTAGATCTCCTGTTATATTTTTGTTCACTAACTCTTTGGTTTTACATAGCTTCCTCTTGTTCATGTTTTCTATGTTAAATACTTTGTTTAATGTCTGCTGTTTCATGCTTCTCTCTTTTGTGCTGTGATGTTGAAGGGTTTTACTCTGATCGTTCCAAGTTTTCTTGCATTTCTATTCGTTGTTGCAGATCTATGGCGGGTTCTGATTAAGTTGGGGAGGTTTGACAAGCTATTATTATTATTATTATTATTATTATGACAGGTTAGTATTCTCATGCTTAGTGCTTTTGGAAATTAGGTGCGATATCTGGGTTTTTCTGCAACGACCCATCTACTTATATAAGTTTTGCATAATTTATACCAACTTTTCTGCAACAACCGATGTTATTATTTTTACATTTTTAGAATATACAAGAGGAAGTATTTAGTCTGTTGCTAAATATGATAGCCAATTGAAATATGAAGAAAAATTTGTATGGAATGTGGAGTTCTTTGAGTTGATCAACTTGGCAGTGTCTTTTTCCAAAGTCAATGGATTTTTGGCCTACAAAACTCACAATTTGTGTTGTAAAAACAGTTATTCTTCATTCTTTTGATGTGGGTTACTTTTGCTTGGTATGTGCAACCATTTTCCCTTTTTCTTTTTAAACTCTAAAGAAGCTTGTCAAAAGTTGAAGATTTACCATCCTCTTTGGCTTCTTTTGAATCTCCTTCTAAGTTATATATTTAAATATACCAATATATTGGACTAATGAGGTTTCTTGTGGTATTTGTTTAGTTTATTAGAACTGAGATAGCTTTTAGGTTAAAATGCAAGGTTTGAGGACCTAAAAAGGATGATATTATATTGTCTATGAAAGAAAAAGTTTGTTGTTAAATTAAGTTTGCCGATTCAGCCATCTTTGTAGTCATGTGAGCCTGCCTTTTACTGCTTATTTCTATTCATTTTTTCTTTTAATTTTCATGCATTTTGTTTTTTTTTATCCTACCTTTAGTTTTTTGTTAGTCAGATTTGTGGTGGGAACTGAATTCCTTTTTGATTTATTGGCAGCCATACATACATGACTGGTGGAATATAATCTATCTGAACTCTTCAAAAGAGAGATACAAATAATAGTATTGCGGTTGTGAACGATTTATAAGATGTCATTTCGTAGCATTGTTCGTGATGTAAGAGACAGCTTTGGGAGCTTATCGAGACGGGGTTTTGATGTTATACTGACTGGCCATCACAGAGGGAAATCCCATGGTTCTTTAAATGATTTACGTGACCAGCCCATTGTAACTCAAAATAGTCGTTGGGCTACTCTTCCCCCAGAGCTACTTTTCGATGTGATAAAGAGGTTGGAGGAGAGTGAGAGTTCTTGGCCTGCTCGAAAACATGTTGTTGCATGTGCTGCTGTATGCCGGTCTTGGAGGGCTATGTGCAAAGAAATTGTTAGAAATCCAGAGTTGTGCGGGAGGCTTACTTTCCCGGTGTCCCTGAAGCAAGTAATGTCAGATGTTTCCTTTATTCTGTTGTTTGTTGTAACTTGATGATTGCTATTGTCCTCATTAAAGTTTATATTGGTAGAGAAGTCATTATGATTTTGATCTGTTGCATTTATGTAGAGTAGTGTTTATTGTATGTACTTTTGAACTCTTATGATCTCGAATTGAATTATTGCTATTTTTTTTTGTCTTCCAGCCTGGGCCACGTGAAGGAACCATTCAATGCTTCATTAAAAGGGATAAATCTAATTTAACATATCACCTTTTCTTGTGTCTTAGCCCTGGTGAGCCCATTTCCTCTAGTTTGTTAGATGATGTTGATTTCATGAATCTCTTTTTGTTATTTTGATTAGTTTATTGATCAACTGCCAATTATTTGGTTTTGCATATATTTAACAAGAAGAATAGTTGCATTTTGTGCATTTCTGCATATGAATTCAATGAATGAGTGCATTTCATGTTGAATGTGTATTTTTCATCTGCATGGATCTTTCTAATTTATTACTTTAAATTATCCCAAATCTGGATTGGGAACATTTTGTCTCCCAAACATTGGCCCATTAGACTTCTTGTGTGATATGGGCGTGTTGATATATTTATGGTAAGAAAAGAACAAAGAAGTACAATAAGCTTAGTCAAACCCTATTCTTTACAGTTATTAATCAAATGCTTTTGTTGTGTTCCGAAAATGTATATAGTCTTATGCACAATTTGTGATTTAATTTCAAATGCTTGCTTTTTGAAGTGTAGTCATGAATCACTGGATGTTACATGTATTATATGTTGCATTGATTATGCAAGCTATACATAACTACCATTAATAAGACCAATTTCAGGGAGATTATTTGGAAATTTGTTAAATATACGTTTCAGATATGAGAACAAAGAAATAAGGTGGGCAAACACTGCTCATAATGGTTAATCATTTTTGTATGCATTTCGATGCTTAAAAGAGGTATTATTTCTCTTTTAAATTGTCAGTCAGAATATTAAATATTTTTCTTGTTTCACCTGAGACAGAAGCCCTGCTGAGTCTTCTTGTTTGGTTGGCTAGAATTTTTTAGGATATTAAATTGGCTTCCTTGATGGCTACATTGTTAAGAGATCTTTTCGGTTGGTATTTGAAGGTTTGCATCATGGCTATGGCAGAAAATTTTATTTTATGCAATACCACTTCATAGGTTGGGATAAAGTTATTTTGGTTGTGGATAAAATTAGATATGAGAGCTTGCAACTTGCCTGATAAATCTAGTTTTAAATGTTTGTGCCATTGCTGTGGGCCAACCATTTCAAAAGAAGTTGTCCGGTGTGGTTCTGGAACTGCTATTTGTCAGCCCTCGAGCTGGATACAATGTTATTTCTTGAGTCTTCTTGTTATTAATTTCTTGTCATAGTTTTGACTTTTATTTAAATTTGTATTCTAATCTGCTTTTTAAATTGTGATGCTACTTAGGAGCCATGAACTTTATTGTTCTCCAAACTTGAAATAATCTGTATGTTTATCATACATGATTTGCAGTGCAAAAATTCATTCATCTTGCTTGCTATACTGATGTATATATCTTGTCCTTTCCTTCTTGAAGCTTTACTAGTTGAAAATGGGAAATTCCTTCTGTCTGCAAAAAGGACGCGCAGGACTACTTGTACAGAGTATGTAATCTCTATGGATGCTGAAAACATTTCAAGATCAAGCAGTACTTATATTGGAAAATTGAGGTGAGAATACAAAATCAAAACATTAAGAACCTGTTTTCTATCTTTCCTCACTGACAAGCACATGTGCAAATGGGTGTACACTTTATTTTATTGTATTTGGTTTTTGGCATCAAGATATGAGTAGAGTTCCAATGAAATTTATTAAGTGATGATTTACTGCAAATAAAAAACAATTAGGGGTGACTTTGGCAAACTGACTGATTTAGTGAATTTGGTATATATCCCTATCTAAAACGAGTTTTTACATAACAAAATAATCCTTCATTGTAGTAAATTTGGGCAGTTACCCTTTTTTCTGTTAAAATTTCAAATCAAAATATGCTGGAGGACAGTTTTTGGTGAATCTGTAGTGGGCAGTACATGAGAACCTTCACTATTATGGATTATTTTGTCCCTGGATGTCATTTTTACCCTGGCTTGATTTTTTGCAATGATAGGATATTTTTTTATTTCTCCATGTAAGTTCTCTTTTCGCACACACGCGTGTTTATAAATGCCTAAAAACTGTTTTCTACAAATATGTTAAGTTTACAAGTTGAACTGCAGGTCAAATTTCCTTGGGACAAAATTTATAATATATGACACCCAGCTGCCCTACTCTTCTGCCAATATTACCCCTCCGGGACGTACAAGCTGTAGATTTTACTCCAAAAAGGTCTCCCCAAAAGTCCCAACTGGTAGTTATAATATAGCCCAAATAGCATATGAACTAAATGTGCTTGGCACACGGGGCCCACGAAGGATGCACTGTGTCATGCACTCAATCCCAGCCGCAGCACTTGATGCAGGTGGCACTGTTCCTGGCCAGCCAGAGCTTCTTCCCCGCACTCTTGAAGACTCATTCCGCAGCATGTCCTCCTCAAAGTCTCTTGATCACTTTGTCGAATTCAGCAGTGCAAGGTTTTCTGAAATTAGTGCAGCTATTGATGATGGTGAAGATGGCAAAACAAGGCCCTTGGTTCTCAAAAACAAGCCCCCAAGGTGGCATGAACAATTACAGTGCTGGTGCCTTAATTTTCGTGGGAGGGTGACTGTTGCATCTGTCAAGAATTTTCAGTTGATTGCAGCAACACAGCCAGCAGCTGGTGCTCCCACTCCCTCTCAACCAGCACCACCAGAGCATGACAAGATCATTCTACAGTTTGGTAAAGTAGGGAAAGATATGTTTACGATGGATTACCGATACCCTCTATCTGCATTTCAAGCTTTTGCTATGTGCTTGAGTAGCTTTGACACAAAACTGGCATGTGAATAGATAGATTTGTCTATGAAGCATGTGTGGTAAGGGGCAAACAGAAGAAAACAGAAGAGTGATGACCAACTTTCCGGTAGTGTTTTCTTTCGTTTTCATTTTCAGGATAGGAAATTGAAATTGTTGTCAAAAGTTGTTTCTGTTGTAAAATCTCAACCGTGTAACTCATGGTGCTGCTCAGCTGGTCCTGATGACAGGACTCACATAATTGTAAACTAGAATCTTGGTGTTATCTTTGAGACATTATCTTGATTTGTAGTCTCATTCACACGATGAATATGATCAATTGGAATTGATATCTGCTAATTTTCTTTTTTGGCCAGAGGATTAGTACGAACTGTAATATGTATTTTTCTCCATTTTAAGCCTACTGGTCTTGTTTGGTACGCCTAATAATTTAATTCTTGAATTTAAAACAGTTTACTTTTCATGTTACTTCCTGTTTATTCATTAAAACATGTTAATTGGAGTACAGAGACATTGAACGAGGGAGGATGAAACTTGAATAACCAAAGAGAGACGAATGAGCGCAGATAAAATTAACAATTAAATTAATTGTATGTTTGGATCAATTTATTATTTTACTATCAATTTCAATTTATTTGATTTAAAGTTTTTATTTGATTTATATTTTTAATCAATACCTTTTTGATTAATATGGAAAATGATAAATGAGTCATCATAGTTTGATCTAAATGATAAAGAGAACTCACTTCTAAAATAATTGTCAATTGCACCCCTTTGCTACTTTTTTGCCTTTGATGTTCTGTTTGCATATAATTAAAGTTCGTCTTCAACCTTTCATCATTGGGACTAGTTTGATAAGTTGCCTTTTTAGAAGACTCTTTCTCATATTTTCTTAAAGTTGTTGACTATTGTCAAAATTTTTGAGATTTATAATTAAATAAATAACTCAAGTTGCCCTTTTATAAACATAAATTTGTTCAAAAATTATTAAATAATTTGCATAATAATCCAAACCGCCTCATAGTCTTCTCACAATCTCTTTTTTTAACTGTTACAAGTAGTTTACTTCTTTCATACAACGTATCTTCCACTGATGTTTGGAATTAAACTTCAATATTTTTTCCATTTAGGTCACAGCTTCTAACTAAAATACGTTTACCAAATAGAACTTGGTAATTCATTCATATATGATTTCTGAATCCAAAAAAGAATCAATTGCAAACAAAAATGAAGGCATCAGGTCTCCAAGGTGATGATAGAGTCAACGAAATCATCATTCACCATCAAATCACTCAGTGCTTGTTGTAGTATTCAGCAATCAGCACCGCATCACAGCAGAATCTACAGGCAGATTACCAAGCAGATGACATGCTTTTCTGGTATATACCAGTCTAGTTACAACTTTACAAGGACATTAGTCCTCTTCTTTAAGCTCAGTAAAGCGTCTGTCTGAGTAACAGAAAACCACAAATCCAAATAATTTTAATGTTAATTTATTATATTATTGTCAGTCATGTCTCTTATATAATTCTTCTATACGTCCCTAAAATTATAAAAATACACGACAAAATTATATTAATTTTTATGAATAAATCTGTGTAAAAATTTTGTTAACTTGCCCAAAACTGTTTCATATAATTTTAATGTTAATATTAAACTTTTGAATAATATACTTGATTTTCTGATTATTAGGAGAGTATTTTTGTTCATTCAGTTACAAAAGATTACGACATACACGCCCCATAAAAGATAACCAAGAAAAAGAAAATCAAATGAAATTTTCTAGGGCAAGAGAAGATATAAGAAGTATGTATCTTCTCTTTCTCTTGCCCTTTTGTTTCAGGTAATATAAATGCATGGAAATTTTCCAAGACCATCTTCTCTACTTCTACTTTCATAATTATCCGTGAACCCACCATCCTCCGAGATCAAATTTTCAATTTCTTCAAATTTATTGTCAATTCTCGCCTTAGAACAAGTAAATATAATGGACTCAGTAGCAAAAGTAATGTGCCTAGACACCCATTTAACCCTTTGATTACCTCTAATTTCCAGGTTTTGTGGATTCTTGTCGTCTCCCACCTCTTTCACCTCCTCTTCAAGCACTTTGGACAACTCGGATCCATCACACAAATTCTGATAACTGCTTACCTATGTATCTTTTTGTTTTCTAGGACTAGTATTTCGTCAGAATTTCGAATCCTAATTTCCCGCAGTTATATATATTTTACAGGCGGGGTTAGTTCGTAGGTTCTAAGTTCCTCTGCCGGATCGATAAAATTAGAGAATTATTCATTCAACATTCTTCTGCCGGCTACTACTGAGTCTCTGCATTTTTCTCCCGCATATTTTTCAAGTTCTTGATCGGCCTTGAGTTGGACATTCCATATTGCATAGGTAGGGTTTGTCGCCAGTGCAATATTTGTTGCAGGAGTGTCCAGGTTTGTCATTCGAAAATTAGGTGTCACATCCAACAAGTTTGCATTCATCATCGCCGTCATTATTCTCTTAGCGAATTCGGCTTCCTTCTATCGTAATTCAATTACCAGCAGAATTAAAGTTTGATTCTTCAGACGCTAAACGATTGGCTATAGCTTCTTCTTTCACCAATGAAATAAATGGTTCGTTAATTTTCTTTTTATTGGTTGCATGTACAGTAGAAGAATGTTCTCACTTGCAATTCTGAGTTTTTTACTCTGTTGGACTTCTTGTTCTCAATAAATACTTGTAATTTGGCTTAACGCAAGTAACCCATATCGAAAATATGTCACAAACTCTCTGGTTTTGATCATTTGGATCCTAGTTATTATTGCTTCAATGGTCATTAAACACAATGGTCTTTACAGCACATTTCCATGCTTTCTAGTGAGTATGACGTTTCCAAGAGTAGGCAAAACGACAAGAACATTGCTGCATAAAATTATGCATTTCAAAATTTCATGCTTCCAATTTACTTTGGCTTCACAGGTTTCCAATTCGATGTTAGTATATGTTATGAACTCTATTACCAATTACTTGGGGTCTTCATTATCGTGTTTCAGAGCACTGGTAGCAAAATTTTGGGCACAATTATTGCTAGCCACTTTTTAAAGATACCATTAAATGAAGGAGTCATCCTTGCTTTCGTAAAAGACCGTGTAGACCTTGCAATCGTTGATGCTTCTCCGGATTCAGAGGTACATCCTTCTAATTATCATTAACAACACTAATTAATATATCTTATTTAAGTAAAGAGAACATCTACATCCCTAAATTTTGATTAAAAAAAACTATAGTTTAATGAATATGATCAGCACTGGATTCATAAGTTTAGAGGGTAATGTTGTATATGATGTTTTAAACTGGGTCTTCAACTAAATTCCTAACTCTGTCACTACTTGTATGTCCAAACTTACTGATTACTAGATGTGAGCATTTCAAAATTAGCAGGACTAAAATATCTATGCAGATTCATTGTTAAAAAGTTCTGTAGATTATATGTAAACCCACAGATTAAAGTAACCAATGGGGTCTGTGTGGCTATTTTTAAAATTGGGGAGATTAAAAGTATACATTTGACAAAACTTCAGTGATGTATTCATCTTCTTCTTATAAAGTAGTAACATTCCATTTCGTATATATTTGTCGTGTGGGTTTTGACTCCAGCAAGAATACAAAATCAATACGCCGGTCATTTATTTAGGTTTCTGCGTGATGAAATCGGTTCTGTTGAGTCGCAAGTAGCAAATGAAGGAAAAAACTTGTCAGTTCGAAGAGACGATGGAGATATGTAATAATTATTCACAGTAGGAAAGGAAAGAAGAGGGTACAACATTAGTTGGCGTTTTATGAAGGGATTGGAAGGAACGTGCAGAGCTTGACGCAGTTGAAGATCTCTTGGCTTCTATGGATTTTGAACTCAATGGCTCTATTGAATAGTACCTACAACATTAATTGGCGTGTAATTGAGATCGCAGAAGAGGTGGCAAGCGAGCGCATCAAAAGGAATGCGTCATCACAGCTCCCATGCGTGGTCGCCACATGAACACTGTGAGCAACATCCTCTCTCCTCTCAACTTGTATGACGGTCAAAGCTAACTATAGTTTTTATCTTTCTCTCTATCTTCTAGCTAAATTCTGCCAAATCTTCGATTAATTTTCTCTCCCTAAAACGTTTACTGCCGACGACCTAATTTGATAGACAGAATGTTCATGCCAGCGGCCTCCATCGACGATCGTGACCTTATTTTTTGCGACAGCAGTTCTCATGCTCTTAAATGACAACAAAAAGGGCGACCATGTTTTCTTCTTCTTCTTCTTCTTCTTCTTCTTTTTCACCAAAAGTGGTGTTTCTATTATGACCTTTTGTCTTTTTTTGGCCCCCTCATTTCTAGCTTACGTTTCGTTTGGCTGAAGGGTTTCTCTCGAATTATAAGGTCGAGGTATGTTGTCTAGAGTTTGTTGTGTTGAATGTGTCTCTCTACATAGGATATGAATTTTGATTCGGTATTAATACATGTATTCGTATGGTTTCAAAACTTTGGCATTAACCTCCGCTATTTAATGTTTGCACATTAAGCAAAATCATGTCTTACCCCTTCATCTTCTATTATACCTTTTCTCTCTTATGATGCCTGTCCCTCTTTTATTCTAGAGAAAAATTTCTTTATCTAATGTAATGACTTGTGTCTCAATTCTTCTCACATGATAGCCTATGATTCGATGGTTATATTCTTATACATTTATTTTTAAAAGAAATAAAAAGAAAATTCATTTGTGGAAAAATCTATATTTGTTATTTTCTTATTTAGCTAAGGTTAAGGACACTTGAAAATTATACATTTATGGAAAGGAAAATATTTTCTTCGTTATTTTTTCAACATATTTTCCTTATTGGATTTAAATGGCCTTGGACAATACAAGATAGAAATTGTTCTATGTAGTAATAAGCAATGGTTACTTAGCCATGTGGTAAAATCAATGGTGCAACATGAAGCTTTTTGTTCTTTTCTCTTTAAATTTTCGTATTAAATAAATTAAAATTTTCTCCAAATTTAAATTTTAGTGCGAACAAATTCACATCTATGATTTTTTACGTTACCTCGAGAGAATTTAATACCATCCGTAACAATTCATGTTAATTTATATGTAAAAAATTAAAATTAAATTTTCATACATGAAATTTAATTCTTAGGCTAAATCAAATGGGAATTTCATTCTAGAATTAAACCCTATCTCCCAAAATTTGGTGAGACATCAAAATTTTAGATGGATAATATCCCATCACTAATTCCATTTTATGATCTTCTTTGAGCTGGAAAGAAATAATTGAGGGGAAGAAATAAACATTATCCTCAATTTTCATAAATGTCACATGCAAATAGAGTTGGTAGCAAACATAGAGAGGTAGGCATGTCTTAAGAATAGTTAATAATTACAAAAAAAATATAACAATAAACTCATATCTGCAATTCGATAATAATGAAGTTGCTGTGAAGTTGTGATTGGGTAATGGCAACACTTCCTCATTTGTGGATTTCCATTGCTTTCTATTGTTTTAAATAGAGTTTCCGAGCACAAAGATGGACAAACACTTGCTTCAATTTTATTGATCATGTAGATGAAATAACTTAGTATCCACTGTTTCGATTAGTGTCTTCGAACACAATAATAATCGACAATCACTTGCTTCAATTTTATTGGTCATACGGGTGATATAACTTAGTATTTATTTTGTCTGTTGTACAGTAGAAAATTTCATCCCATAGTCATGGTTTTGAATTATTTATTAATGGTGGAATATTGCTTATGTCCTTCAACTATATCCAATTTGTATTTTAACTAAATATTTACAACGCATTATTAGTACGATCCCAATATTTAATTTCTTATATATTTGTTTTTGGGTATTTTCACGTTATATTTTATATTATATTGTTATGCTACTTTTACATGCTTTTATATTTTGTGCAATTACTCTTATGATGTATGCTCTATGGTTATTATTAAATCGAATTCTCCACTTTAAAAAATAAGAATTAGTTGTTGCATGTATTTTATTAACATTATTGGTGCAAAAGGAAATGAGTCGATTAGTTATTAATGTTCTAAATATCAACCATAGGACCTCAATTCATAAAACATAATTAGAGAATGTCTGTTATTTATTATAATTTTTTACTTTTTCATAGATGTAAAATGTTAACTACATCCTTTTGATTTTAATATTTATTTTCTTATATTTTACTTTGATACTGTTAAGTTAACATATTTGAAATTATTACATAATTCATATTTAAAGTTCTTAAATTTAATATCTAATTATAAATTAAAGTACTGAAATGCAATATTAAATTAGAACCTAAATTTTTTTAATTTTAAAATATAGAACTTGAAGTTCTAAACATAATTTAAAAACCAAAATTTGAAGTTTTGTAAATAATTTTAAAGTTAGAACTTGAAGTTGTAATTATTAATTTTTAGTTTAGAACACGAGATTTTAACTTTACAAATCATATATAAATTTGAAGTTCTAAGCATATATGCTTTCAAAAATTGAAGTTATAAATATCAATTACTATATTGGAACTTAAAGTTTTAAGTTTATAAAACATCATTAACATAAAGTTATAACTATATTATTTATATGCTCTTACTATCCTTTTATGATTATTAGACCTTAAAATACATTATTAGTGTCCTGGGCCTAGAAAGCATCATTGAAAAAGAAAAAACAAATATCCTTGCGGGATAAAATTAAAAGTTACGATTTTTTCTTCATTGTGACCAATAAAAGAATATATTTCATTCAAAGTAAGGACATAAAATACTCAACAAAATTATAAGATTACAAAATTATTTAAATTACGTTCATACTTTTTGCTTACTATGAACATGTTCATTGATTTATTTAACATTATCAAAAATGATTGTAAATCAATAGGATCAAAACAGTGAAAAAGACAAAATTATTGCTTGTGCATTGGTTATAAGACAAAATTTCTACCGCTTTCTATTATTTTGATTAATTTGTCAATGCAAAATAATGTACAAATACTTGCTGTAACTTTATTAGCCATGTGGGTGGTGTAAATTAGTGTGTGTGTATATATATATATATATAGCCTCTTATACATTAGAAAAACTCATCCCTGGCAAATGTCGCAATGGTGGCTAAAATCAATTTCACTATTCTATTTTGTATTACTTGTGTCCCTCAACGCTCTTCTATGTGCATTTTAACTAAATATTTAGAAGAAAAGTATAATATGTATTCTCATATCATAATAGACTTCATTATGTTTATATTTTGAATTTTTAGATTTTTTATTTGTATTCTAATAAATTTGTATGTAAAGCTATAAAATCTCTTCTTTACATGAGAATTTCTCAAATTATTACAATAGTATTATAACTTATTTAGTTGACCACAAATAACTTTTTTTTTATGAATTTAACCAAAAATAACTTAATACAAAGCAAGAATAATATTATTTACTTGTCATTGTTTGTTATTATTTCTTGGATTACCTATTTTTTAATTTGTTGAATTTATTGTTGGAATTTGCTTTTATGATGGATTTGGTTAAAGTATATCGAATTGGTTGTTGCATATTTTTTTTAATTTTAAAATATTTTATAAAAAATTCAAAATTATTACACAAAATTTGAAACAAACAAAGTAAGATATATAATTTAAAACTCAAAATAATAATAATAAAATTAAACTTATGAGATAATATCAAAAGATGTTCATAAATTTTGTTAAAATAAATAATAAAGAATATTTTGATGATTTTAACAAATTAGTATCTTATTTCATTAATTTTTATTGAGTACCTGTTTATTACAAATAACAAAATATGTCCTAATTTATTATTTTATCAAGAATCAAGCAATAAATTACTATAAAAAAGTATTATTAATTTTTGTTCTCCATAATCTTTTTGAATTATTTTATTTTGTTACAAAGGTTACTTGAAGTTTTACACAATTAACAGCAAAGTCTAATTTTGATTTATTGTGATAATATTTCTGCAATAAAGCTTTCAAAAGAATTCAATCCTTCATGGGAAAAGCAAATATATTGATGTGAAGTATCAATTCTTACACAATTTATGTGAAGATGGTGTTATTGAATTGGTGTTTTGTAAAAACAAAGATCAAATTGTGGGTATCTTTATCTCAAGTTTGATGTTTTTGGGAAGCAAAGAAAAATGCTTGGAGTTTGTTCTTTGAAGGATATTCTTTAAGTGAAGATACTGAAGGGGGTGATGAGTTGAAGTTCTTTATGTATAAACTGGTTCCTGTCAGTTTAGCAGAAGGTGTTAAAAGAAAGTTATTATGTTTAGTTAAAATAAAGTCATGGACCTAGTCTTTTAAGAGTGGTGCACCTATTTCAAAGAAATTTATTTGTATATTCTTTTGGTTTAGTGAAAAAGTTGTTATTCTACCACCTATAAAAGGGCTATTTGCTTCTAATAAACACATTTTGAAACAACAAGTCCTTTCTCTTTTTTCTACTTATTCTATTCAAAGTTCTTTGTCTTCTCTTTTAATTGTAGCAATGCATGCATTAAATGGAGTAATAATAATCTCTATCTTGGTTTTGAAGATTGTGGGGCTTTGATTGTTTGATTTCTGTTTTGGTAAAACAAAACAATAAAAAATAATTGTTAAATAAATCAATATGATTATTGAGATGGTGAGATTTTAATGGATGGATAAGTAAAGAAATGCTTTTAATAGGATTTGATTCCCTAAAAGACAATGTCATGGTGCAACTAAGTATTGGTGCACACTTGACTTGTCTAATTTAGAACAAAAATAAAATAAAATCTTGAAAATTATGGTAAGTACTTGTCTAATTTAAGATATGTAATAATCAAATCTTGATAAATGTTTTAAGTAATTTATTTTAAATAATAATAATAACAGTGACAAAGATGGTTATGTCATATGTATGGAGGTTATGTTTAGGGTTTAGAAAGCAAGAGACACGAACATAAATAAGTGTAAGAAGATAACGTGCGATTATCACAAATAAGGAAAATAGTAATGCCTGTCATGCAAGAAAGAAAGAGTCTTTTAAGACCAATGAATTTCATTAACTTTCTTTTTTTCTTTTTCGTTTCTATAATTTTAATTTATATTATATTATTTTATGAAATGTTCGCATCTGTTCGGGTCTTGGGGCTACGGGGGCTACCAAAGGGAGGAGGGGCTACCGGGTCCTCTTCCGCTGAGGGTTTCAGGATCCACCGTTTTTATTTCTTCTTCTGCTGCTCTCTCTCTCTCTCTCTCTCTCTCTCTCTCTCTGCGTATGCGCATGTATGTAACGTGAAATCTCTCCTCAAGCTTTTTGCTTGTGTTTTCCTCTCTGTATACATATTAGTAAATGTTTGTTTAATATTTACTAGCTGCTTTTTCAAATTCGTTTCTTTTTAACTTATTGTCTCTGCTCAAGGGTTTTGGATCTGGGTACTGGGAAGTTTGTAGATTTGGGTGATTTGGTTGAAAATTCTGATTATACGATAGCTGGGTTTTGGATCTTCGTGTATTTGAAGATTTGCGTTCTTCATTAGAGTTGGGTTTATTTCTGTTTGTTATATTTCTTGGTTTTAAGATTATTAAATGATGCATTTGGTTTGATCATTGTTTGGTTTTGGAAAAATTTTGTATTTAGTGATTGGTGAAATTAGAATTTGGGGTTTGATTATAGCTAGTTGTTGGAATTCCAGAGTGTTTTGTTAGATTAGTCGGTTATCTGATATTTCAATTACAGGTTTTTGGGGATATTTGGCTCTTGATCTGATTGAATTGAATGGGGGATAAGAGGGTGTGAAGATTTGGGATTTGGATTGATGTGTCACATAAAACCGAAGTTAGGTTTGGTGAATCCTTCCCATCGGGCTTTTAGGTTGATATCTTTACCGAAGTAAGAAGTTCTCATTTTTTTGATTTTGCAAATTCCCCTGTCCTGTCTTGGCTGTACTTAAAGAGTTTTGTTTGAAAGTTGTCACAATGCCGTCTACGGATAATCAGGGTTCTTCCTCACCACTTCACTCTTTTGGTCGCTCAATTTGGAGTATTAGGCGAGAGCAGGTTCATTCCATAGAAGGGAATCATGGGTCCAGTGCTGAAGAGTTGGAGCTTGAATCCTTCCATAGACAGATTGCAGACTGTTTTCGTGACCTCTTGGCTGTAGGTGATGATGAATTGCTCTCTATTGCATGGATACAAAAGCTATTAGACACATTTGTTTGCTGCCAGGAGGAATTTAGGGCTCTTTTGTTGAAAAACAAAGCTCTAGTGTCAAAACCACCTCTGGATCGATTTGTTACTGAATTCTTTGAAAGGAGTTTGAAGGCACTTGATATATGCAATGCCACTCGTGATGGAATTGAAAAGATTCGTTTGCAGCAAAAGCATTTGGAGATTGTCAAATGTGCCCTGGATTCTCAACATAGGACAATTGGTGAAGGCCATTTCCGTCGAGCAAGAAAAGCTCTGATGGATTTGGCACTCACAATGCTTGATGAGAAGGATTCTGGGTCAGTTTTGTCACAAAGGAATCGGTCCTTTGGGCGCCATAATACGAGTAAAGATCAGCATCATCGCCACCTACCAGGGCATTCTCGTTCTCTCTCATGGAGTGTTTCTCGATCTTGGTCAGCTGCTAAGCAACTGCAATCCATAGCTAGCAGTTTGACACCGCCTCGTGGAAATGAGATTGCAGCTACAAAAGGGCTTGTGGTCCCTGTTTTTGCAATGAGTTCCGTACTTATGTTTGTATTGTGGACTCTTGTTGCTGCAATCCCCTGTCAGGATAGAGGCCTAAATGTTCATTTTTCAATCCCCCGGCAGTTCTCATGGGGTGTTCCACTTCTCTTGCTTCATGAGCGCATTATAGAGGAATCCAAGAAGCGGGAGCGACGGAATTTGAATGGGTTGTTAAGGGAAATTTATCTGATTGACAGATGCGCTCGCCAATTAACAGACTTGTTGGATTTGGTTCAGTTTCCGTTGCCAGAGGAGCAGAAAATGGAAGTTGAACGGGGAAAGCAGGAATTAACACTGGTTTGTGAAGCCTTGGAGAATGGATTGGATCCACTGGAACGTCAAGTGAGGGAAGTTTTCCGCAAGATCATGAATATGCGAACTGAGGGTCTTGAATGCTTGGGTTGAGGAAGTAATTTAAGAGGTAACTGCAAATGTACAAATTTGCGAGAGCTTTATTCTATACTTTGCCAGCCATTTGCGAGCAGGTAGGCTGATTGGAGATGGTCGGCAACAATAAAATTTGAGTAGGTAGCTTTCTTGTATTTATTTTTATACTTTTGTGTAAAGAACATGGTTTTTACATTGGTTCTTTTGGGGTAAGTTGCTTTTTTTTCCGGTTTGGTTTGTATCTTTTCACTAATAGCCTTTTCTCTGATAATTTCCATGCTGTTGGAAACTCAGATGTGGTTTTCAAGTCAATTGTGTGTGATAGATACTATACTTGTGTTGGAATTTACAGTGTTAATTCAATTATTGTTAAGTTTTTGGCATCATTGCATACTTGGAAAACAATAGGAAATTATTAAGGTGACTAAACGGCTTGTAGTTCTCATTTGCTTCATGTATTTTTAATCGATACTAAAGCATTTATGGTATGATTATATTATGACTCACTCAAATTATAATAAATTTTATTGTAATTATAATTCAATTTTTTGATATATATTAATATAAGTAAATATTTTTTAAAATATAAAAAATATAATATAAAATTGATTTTATAAATGAATAAATATGATACAATGACTCAAATAACTAATTATGCGTATATAAATTTATATTTTAAGAATTTTAAATTTAATTATAACATGATTATTAAATGAATAATATAAAAATAACACGATTATTAATTATTACCTTAAAAATTATGAAATTAAAGTTAAAAAAAATGATTATTTTATTAAAAAACTATTATAGATTTAATAAGAATAAATAATTTGATAATTTATGTACAATAACTAAGTAGATATTGTTTGCTTTTAGTCTTTAAAACTCAAAATGCATCCCTTTTAGATCTTACAATCTCGCGGGAGCCAACAACATGTACTACACATCACAAATCATAATATTCCTCGCTCACGAGTAGCCAAGACAAGCATATTACATAACAAAGGCTCACATCCTTGTGAACGGCCACCATAGGCATACAACAACATAACAAAAGATCACACCTCTCGAGGGGCTAAAACAGACATATCATAGAAAAAGGACATGGTAAATTTTAGGCTTTAGAATTTAAAATGCCAGAGATTAAGCTAAATATATTAAAGTACAAAATATTTACTCATAAGTTGATTTTGATATCAAATGTAACAATTCGAACTCAATAATTAAGTATACATCGTCATTAATAGTTTCATCTCAAAAAATATTAGGTTGATCAATTGTCACCTCTACTAAACAATGTAATTATTTTATTAAAAAATCATTGAGTCATTTCATGCAAACAAACAATATAACAAGTTGGATCTAATAATCAAGTTTTATTATTTACTTATAACATCACCTATGATTTTTTATAAATTTACAATTCAAAATTTATCTCATTAAAATTTTTGTGTCTTTGTGCAGGTTAAAACATACATATCATAAAATATTGTATCGCGTTGTTTTGAGGGTTAGCACAATTATTGTGAAAGGTCAAAAAATAATATTATAAAAAAATAAATATTTATACAACGTATTTTTGATAGTAATCAAAAATAGATATACTACTAATTAAAATATCCGTATATAAGATAATATGATGACTCTGATATTAAATATAAATAGTAACTTAAATAATAAAATAAAAATTATTTATTTTAAATATACAATTCATCGCACATTTATTACTAAATTTGTGATCAAAATACATCTACTAATTGAAGAGAACTAAAGATTATGTTATCCAGCCCAGTCTTTGGTAATTGAGTTGCAACAATAAATCTCTTTTTTTAAGTTGAAGAATATCATAAATAGTTATCTATTTTTAACTAATTATGTATGAAGTGAGTTAATTATTTATTTATTCAACACATCCCTCATTCAAATTTAGAAAATAAAATTTTACTCAAATTCATCTAAAATCCCAAACATATCTTCAAAATAATTTCTTTTGTTCCAACATTCTTTTTTTTTCATTATTATTATTATTATTATTCATACTCATATAGCAATTAACACTTATAGCCTCAAATTAGATTGACTCAAATTAAAATTGATAATTTTAAATTAATTTAAATTTTAGATCCAAACTAAATTTGTCCCGCTAATAATCATTCATTAATTGAATGCTAAATGTTTACAATTTTTGAAATGATTGATTAACCCTCTCATTATTCAATTGATACTCATCATTTGAAAAATAAAACATAGGAATGCTACTTACAAAGTATAGTGTTATTCTTATTAAGGTACAAATAATATCATCACCTCTATAGTCATTTTCAGAATAAGATTTAAAAAGGCTACGTACCACAAAACATTTCTTCTATAATACGCTCTCTTTCTCAGATGTTTTTCTGCTTCATTAATTGTATATTCTTATTTTGGACAAAATCTGTGGGAATTTGCCAGAGTAATCAATTCCAACTCATCCTCCTTCTATAGCCCAAGGGTTAAGACCCCAGAAAGACGTTGCTGCGTTCGCATGTAACCTAACGTGGCCTTTGCAGAACTCATCCTGCGAAAGACACGCTCCATTTAAGTAGCATTCTTCCACAATACATAAATAAATTAATAGATGAAAATAGATTCAGTGAGCTTTAACTGCTGGAACAATCCTGAAATTGGAGAGGAGACGAGAAGATAAGGCTTTGAGCGTTGACTCCGCTAGACAAGCAAAATTGTTAGAATGGAGTCACTTAAAGAGCGAGGTTCATAAACTGAGAAAAAAAAATAAGAAAAAAATTTAAGGCCGTCAATACATGAAGGGCCTCAAGCTAAACTTTATTAGCACAGACGAAGCATCTGAAATCCCACTTACAATTCAGGCAACAAAACAATTTAGGTTTGCTAAGGTTCCATAACCTGGTTTTGTAACATACAAAATATTACATAGACTAGTTTTGCTAGTTTTCTTTTTGTACAAGAAACTTCGTATAGGTACACACCTAAACCTAATCCTCAATAACAGGCCTGCTTTTGACATCTACCGTCTTGAAATACAATGGATATCACAAAATAAAAATCTTGTAGCATCACTGAAATTCAGATGGGTCAAGGAAAATAATTTCTCCTGCAGTGAATCTACTTCAAGCTAACATAATTTATACTAACCGGCATCTCAACATCACCCACCAGGTACCCCGGCCTTGAAAGTCCATTTTGATCCCGCTTTCAAAGATGAGTCCAGCCTAAAAACCAGGCTGGGTCAGAAAATGGTTATACCAAGCCAATCATAGTGTGTATTGTTTATTGACTCGGTTGGCTGGCTTCATCACATCAAAACCTGAAATTCTCTCAAAGTGGCATGCCACAAGAAAAACAGGCTGGAGAAAGCAAAATGACGGGAGGCATTCATACAGATGTAATTATTGAAAAAGTTCAGGGAAAGACCACATTATGAACTTTGCAAAAATGTCAGATTCCAGAAACTCAATATGGGCAGTCCGTCCAATGAAAGTATTCAAGTTCCTAGCATGAGATGAGGTATCAAAGTTGATATCACAGCGCATGAACACTCGATGTTCAGATGATGGAGCTCGAATCTGGTCCAAGCAATCATTTAACATCTCCAAAAAGGCTTTCCCCTTTTTGGAATAGTCCCAAAGAGATGCTTGGGCCAACTCAATTCTAGCAGAATGATACGGAACATATCCATCCTGAGAGCCATTGCCGTACAATATTAGAACCATACTATTGGATATAACTAGAACAAAAAAATCCAGGTCTATCTTTTTACCCAGTATTATAAAGCTGCAACAGATGACCAATACCTGGGGTGAAGATAATAGGATTATATTTCTGAAGTTCTCCAATGTCTTATGCTGAAAGGAAAAAGAAGAAAAAAAAAGGTAAGAAATTAGCTGTTAACTGTCTTTTGATTTGAAATGCACAATTATTCTCTCATTGTCCTTTTAGTGTTCACCTTACAGAGGTTGTACAAGAAAGTGTTATGGAGATCTGGATCATCTGAGAAAGTAAGTTGATGAATGCATTGTGTGCCCTTGAGCTTCTTCAAGAGCCACAGCCCTGAGTTAAATAAAGAGTTTGAACTATACAGATACCCCAAGTGTGGACCAGATATAGAAACATATGTATACAAGAATCTCAGGTATGGCTCCATCATGCTCTCTGCAATTCATAAAAACATAATTAAGCACTTGATTGCAAACTAATAGAAAAATATGGCCTGTTGTGATGTGCATACCTGCCAATGCAGTTCTTATAATAATATTTCCAATAGAATGCCCAACAAAGCTAAGCTTGATATCTCTTAAGTTACCACTTCTAGAGGCTTTATCCATTTTCTTTTTAGTGAAAGAAATCACTTCCTCAGCCAGCCTTTGTCCCATTTCTCTGAAGTCTCCATATGTTTTATCTTCATTTACCTCTGACATAAGAAACTCTATCTTGGGATCTATCAAAAGCCATTGATTTCGAACAAGCCGTAAATCCAGATGATGTCCCTGTAGATGTTTGGAAAAAATTATGAATTTGTTCAAGCAGAGAGAGTGGAACACTGTAATAAATATTTTCAAGCTTTATATGAGCGGAACAAACCTGAAACCCATGTACAAATACGACTATTTTCAAAACACGACTACATTGTTGTGAGACAGCTCCACTTGACTTTTTTACAGCCTCAATGCAAGGTCCAACATGGAAACCAGGGTTCTCTCTCTGCTCTGGTTGACCAAAGTATGAATTTCCACTGGTTGCACGTAAAGTTGCTTGCACAACATGTTCTACAATTACAATAGGAATATGTGAAGGATCTCCAAATATATACATGTCTTGAAGTGACCGGTTGTTGATCTGATAAGAAGCAATAGCAATTCATAAATTATAATACGCGTAAAATATGAGAATGAAGCACTAGAAACCGATAACTAACCCGCATTTGTGCAATGCTTCGCCGGTGTAGCTCAGCACGCACGGATGCACTTTGGGTAGGCTGTCCAAAAGGGGAAGAAAGAGATTCCAGATTAAAATACTATGCAGTGAATCATGTGCATACAGTCATATTTAGAATGCCGTACATTATCAAAGAAATATTCTTGTTAACCTCTATCTTAGGAAAAAAAAGGCTTGACATTTGATGAGCTTCACAGCTAACACAATACATGAAGAGAAGGTAGGAGAAATGAAATTAATTACATCTTCATTGAGGCCAAACTTCCTCAAACTCAAAGCTTTCCCACGGATACCTGGGTGAGAAGATTCATCAACTCCACTATTTATAAAGTGATGAGGCAGCTCAACCTTAGAGTAGACCATCCATATTGACCATTCAGCTTTCCTGTCACTAGCCCATGAGTCGTGCAGAAATTCCATTATCTTTGCTTTATTAGCCCTGGAGTGTGATAAACAACAAGAAAGGAATAGAACAGACGATGCTTAACCGCATTATCCACAGGTTCAACACATTAAGCTAACGAACAGATATGAACATACTCAATCATCATTAAAAGAAATACTAATTTGTTTATTCAAGCTAAAAAAGAAACTCCATGGCCTTTCATGAAAATAATCCCACTAAGAAACGTAAATACAAGACAGCTATAATGTCATTATGGGCAATTCTGTGATATTTATTTATTAATTGTCAATTCTGATGATAAGTAGGCAACTTATTTCATCAACTAGTAAAAGGCAAGACAAGAAAATTATTTCGTCAGGTCAAGGGCATATAGTAAGAAAGAATGGAATTTCCTGGACACTATGGAAACACTAGCACGAGAGCTTCCAGTGAGGTAGTTCTGGTCCATGCATAAATAGTTATCTTAACAGAACTGAAATCCTTTAATTTTCTGTGTTTCAAATCTTCAAAAATGTATAAATAATCAATTCACTGTAAAATCAATAAACGTTAATTGAAATTCTCACTTCATAGACAGTTTACCAAAACCATTTCCTTCTCACAAGTAAAATTTGTGGAGAAATCCACACAAGGCACTTCTCTACTGAAAATGGATAGCACAATTGCTTGAAGGCTTTGATTGGGCTATGTTCTTGACCATATTTCAGTATTAAATCTAAACTAAGAAACTCTGCCTATGCAAGATAGAATTGTAAATGAATAGCATTCTATTTGTTCTTGTTGGTTTACAAGAAGAGTACTAATAATTCGCCAACCCCTATAGATCAGATTTCATTCCATTTTCAAATTAGGGGTTGCCCATATACCACATGATTTTACACATCAAAAGGTGTCTTATCATGATGGGAAAAAATATTTGTTATGAGATAACAAGTAACTAGAGGTTATTATTCAATTAAATTTTTCTAGTGATAGTTATAACTGTTTTTAACTAAAAATAACAAATTGCATAACACTAACAGAAAAAATGCCCAATCAATTAAATTCAGAGTGGAAACTACCTGTGAAACATCAAAAATGTATTCCACAAATACAAAATTTGATTGCCCAATGTGTGGAAAGAATTTAATATATCATCCCGTGTTAAGGAGTAAGATAAACCATCACTTCCAAAATCATTTACATCATCTGTTTTCTGCAAAAGGAGAGGAAACAATAAGTAATCATGAAAACTACACAAAGAATTGTAAGTAGTCAACTGCCCAAAATGAAATAAAGACCTCAACACCATTCTGTTGCATGTCTGAGGGCTGCTCAATATCATCATCTATAGAACCTAACAACTTCATATCCTCCAGCTTAGAAGCAAAATCAGTCAAATCAATAGCTTGGTCAATTGCTTTGCTAATGTTTTTCAGATCATCAAGAAGAGTATCACGAGCAGCAATCAGTGCTTTAATTAGCATGACCTGTTTGGAATCTACAGAATCCAATTGACCCCATGCCTTCTGGGTTACAAAGTTTGACTGTCAATTAAACGATTGAGAATTGCTTAGAATCAAATAATGCAAATAGAAAATGAAGATAAAGCCTGTAATACAAAATAAAATAAGCAGATCGCATTTTTCAAAAAAATAAGAGATAACCAATAAAAAAGAATGTTCATAAATTACTTCAGATCACCAAATACAATAGATGTTGCAAGAAAATTAACATCATACAGGCTTAGTCGTAGCATCCTAGGTTGACCCTAACTTGCTTCATTGTCAGGTAGTGACAGATCAGCAGGAATGATGTTAACATTTGAGGTCTCTTGGATTATGAGAGTTTCAGGAAGCAAGTAGAACGGAGGTTCAAACTTGACTGGATCTTCCTTGATGTGTACAATTTAGAAAGATGAACAGCAGGCACAAAAATGAATTGGATCATCAATCATGATATGTTGAGATGACTTTTTCAGGGTTCCCTCTACACGAGGCTGTCAGTTACTAGTCCTTTACAAATGGCATGGCATTTTTGGACCTTTAAAAGGCTTTAACCTTTAGGTTTTAATTTTTCTTCCTTTCATTTTCTTCCTTCCTGACTGTCTTTTTGGATGATTCCTGTACACTTTAGAATTCTTCTGCATTGACTTCCCTACAGTAAGAATGGTATGGCGACAAGTCCACATCATTTCCACAACTAAAAAAAATGCTAATTTTGATCAATCATAAGACCGACTTCTTATTTTTCTACTCTATGTTCTTTTATATTTTTTGACGAATAAGTACAGAAACACAACGTAGAAAGGCACCCAAAAACCAAAATAATAAATAAATCAATAAATTAATTAAGTAAAAAATTTCCAAAAATGAACTAAAGAGACATGACATTTTTACTTCTCTATTTGCTTTTCTGAATAAATTATATCACTGCATACTAGTGGTGTAGAGATTTTTCAAACAATAAATCCTGCTGGAACTAATCTTTGAGAGTTCAGGTCCTTCAGCAGAACAGCACTTGAAACCTCCAATTTATCAATTTATAATGTGATCATAGAGTTAGGGATTTATCTTACTTTAATTTTTCTGAACAAAATATTATGATGTTTTCACATCTTTGGATTAGCTGGAATGCAATCTCAGCCAATCCAAGGTAGCAGGTAGTTTCAAGACTTAATTCACTCCCAACTTATTTATAAGCTAAGTCTCTTCAATTTTCTGCTCAGTTCCAGTATTTAAAATGGTGAGGTTTCTTGACTTATAAAGTAAGCCCACCAACAGAGAATTTCAATAAATATACTATTTTATTGAAGTTCAACTCATATTTGGTTTTGCATACGTTACTCTTTCTTCCAGAAACCCTGCTCTCAACCCGCATTGCATAAATAAAAGTCTATAAACCTTTTTAAAATCTGTATTCAATTAAAAGAAATTTGAGGCATCATGTTTGATTATTCACAATTATAGCTTTAGGCACAGGTTCTTTTTTGTTATTGGCATAAATATTTTAATCACACATATTTTTCCCATTGTTGATCAAATGCAATGTCTGAAAACCCCTTCCCAATTGATGCTCTAGTTGGTGCAGGACCAATAGAGAAAAAGAAAGGGTGGAAAATCTAAAGAGAAAGAAAAGAAAATGCAGAAGAAAAAGAGAGGGAACATCATAATCTTTATTCAATAATTATCAAATCAATCAGAATTTTTCTTCAAAACCTGGAAATAAAGCCCTATTTTTAGAGGCCTAGGACCAAACAGAAGAGAAAACGCAATCTATCCCAACAAGGAAATAAAAGTGTTATTCCAACACAAACAAAGAAAGCCAAACCAACCCAAATAAATAACTAACAACTCAAATAAGAAAACAAACCCAAACCAACTAAAATAAAGAAAAAATAGAAGGCCTACCTTTTTCTACACCATTACTTCTCATGTTCCAGCCCAGACAACCATGATACCCTATTATTTTTTATCAGAGTGCATAATATGCATAAGATTTATCTTACTTTTATTTAAATCAAACCTGAAGACCAAACTGGAAAAGAACAAATATTATTCCTACTTTATATATCTTATGCCTATCCTATATCCTCAATAGATTTAAGAACAAATACCATCACATTTTTTAAGATTTTCAAATAAGTAGCTCTAGATTCTATATTACATTCTATGCTACAAAGAACCAAGTCTTCATACCAAATGCTTTAATGTTTCCAATAATCCAAAATATTTGATCACCTGGTGAACGTTAGATTATGGAAGTGTCCAGTTTTTTCTCACACTCATGGTAATAGAAATTGGAAAGGTAAGTAACATGACCAATGTGGATGTTGCACATATTTTGCAACACATACAGAAATTATATTCAGTATTACAGCACTCAAGAATCAAACTTGCAGAATACTTTCATTTGATGGAAAAATAATTCTCCAAATGTCTAGTTTTCAACGTTTCTGTATTTTTATGTCCATAAAAAAAACCCTTATTTTTGAAACTTGTATCACAAAATTTCACCTCAAGTATTTTAGAAACTATTAGATTTCAATTGATTTTCTTCCTAACATACAATTAATCACCACGCTACTTTTCTTTTTCTTTTTTATTTTTGGTTAAGAAACAAAGATTGTATTGAACAGAAAATAGTTGCAACAATGAACAGAGGATCCAAAGGGGCCAGCTAAATCAAATCTATCTCATCTATGTATTGAGAAAATATGACTAAATTCAAACAAAAGGGCCCTCAAATAGCCCAAAAACAAGGAAACACAAAAGATCCTGCAACAGCATAAAAAGACCCCCCCAAATTGCCCAATACAAAAACTGTTAATGACAAAATAAAAAGCAACTAAGCATATCAAAATAACCCAAAGCTCCTCCTGAACTAAGAACAATGAAGAAGAACAAGGTGTCTTGGAACTCCTTAGTCACAGAAGCCCACAAGGAGACATAAAACCCAAATTATATCTCATAAAAAACTAGAATCCTTCCCTCTCTTCAAAAATACAACTATTGCTTTCTTTCCAAATCATCCATAAAACAGCAAGGACAACAAATTTCCACAAAACCTAAGCTTTTCTTCCTTTACCAAATTGTTAAATGTTTTCTATAAGCCAAACTTTATTTACCAGAAACTGCCACCTTATTGTTACTTGCATAACTTAGGCCAAAAATAGAAAGCCACCAACTGACACAGAGAAAGATGATTGTTTCCAAACATGGGACCAAGTCATTAGTCCCAAAATTTAGTTTAACTAGTGTCCCGCTTTTCATCCTGTCTCGCATACATGGCCTAAGGCTCTATGCATACACATCCAAAGTCGCTTTCACATCACTGAAGGCTGCAAGAGACATTTGTGGAGAAGGTTCTTCAATGGCAGTGCAGCTGAAGGCTGACTAGACATCCATGTTCCATAATTCTAACAAATCTAGGGAAGTATCTTATTTTTTTCAGATAAGAAGGGAGATTTATTATCTAAACTAATAAAAAACTAAACCTTTTGACGAGCCTTAATCCAAGTTCTAACCTGTCATCCTCTATAAGTTGAATCTTATCTGTCTATCTGACTAGTAAAAGCAAATTTATTCATTGCATGTCAGTAGAAACTCTCAGCCATTTCTCTTCGACTCAGTGCAACATCAAATGGCTTCTGACAGTAGCATAACATCTCCAGCCCCACCTAATGTTTTCTACTGACACCATAAAACTAAAGACGAAAAATAATTAATGATTTGGTAGATTCATAAACACATAAGCCTGGATTGTCATGTGTTTTGGTTTGAGGATTGGGTGTAAAAACTGGGGAATTGAGTTGCCTGATTTGTTGTATGTAGGGGCAAAATGGTTGAAGAACATCTGAATAGTAACTTCTTCGGGGGCTTCAAATTAGGCCCATCAACTTGATATGTGTGATTACACACAAATGTGTAGAAAAAGGCATAAACTTTTGTACAGTGCAAAGCATTCAAAATGATCATACTGAGCACATTTCAACATTAAGAAGGCTCTAACTTGAAATATTGAAATATTCCATTAAAAGATTGCAGAATGCTTAATTTATTTGTAAACAATATCTTCTTTATTATCAGAATATCCTATTACATTCCAAATCTGAAATTAAGTAAACCTTCAATTTGATTTGATTCATGCTTCTTGGAAAGATCTAAACAGTCTGATTGCTCAAAGAAAAAATGTGGTTAAAAATATATTGGTTGTTAATTGTGATACACAACGCATAATCCTTGCTTTGGAGGAGTTTAACTTAATAAACTACATCAACATCTCTCTCCCCAAAAGTATTGTTTCAAGTAAGAAATGCGAGGAAATGAGAGAACGAGCTATGAAGTTCACTTTTTTATCTTTTGCAAATCATTGCATCAGAATATTTTAAGGGGAATTTTGCTATGGAGCACATGTAGGTCAATTTTAAGAATTTATATCTTCCATTTTCTGGTTTGTTTCCTCTTCTTCAAGCTTAGACAATTGTTGGCAATATGAATTGTCATACTATTGGGTGCAAGAATAGGGGAAAGGGTGAGGAAGAGGATGCTATCTGATAATCTGCTGGAAACTCCTATGTAAAACATGCTATCTCAATAACATGTTATCATGATACATTCCAAGAAAGTCACACAATATTATCATAAAACAACTTAGAAAAGTCACAGATAATTAAGGGTAATTCACAGGCGAGAACATGATTTACTTTTAAGAATCACAATCTTCATCATGAATGTTTTCAATAGAGCAAGAACACTTAAATAACTCAACTGGCACTACATAAAGACATGATCCACAATGGTTGGTTGGCAATCAAGGCTAAATGTTATGAACAACCAGGAAACGTAATATAGGAAATCAAAATCAGATTGTAGTTTTGGCCAGCTCATCAACTTCAAAAACTAGAACTCTTAGAAAGCCAAATACCTTTGGTGGGGCCGTGGAAGAACTAGCTTTAAGTAGACTGATGTGTATGCTAACATCAACAAGCACAGCATGTAAAGCATCAAAATGAACAGGGCAATAAGAATGCAATCCTAGGAGTGCTTTGGGAGGAATTCGAAATTCATGAACAGCAGCAGGGCAAGTGTCCAGAGATGACTGCAAGTCAGAGCTGCAAACAGGGAATTACAATCACCATTTTGGGTTTAGAGGATAGTTGAATGAGCAATCCACAACTTTCACTCAGTGTTTAACTAAAACCAAAAATTAAGTTTTGTCAACTAACCCATTCTCCAGCATGGAAGCATACATGAGCTCAAACTTCAAAATAACAGCAGATGTTGATGGAATCTGTAAAACTAATGACTTATCAACCACAAAGACATTTATACCATCAAAATTGAACTGTCTACAGGAACATGCCAAGAAGTTGAGATAAATATTATCTTCAAAACCTAGGTTACATGGGACTACTGACTTCTATTCTCTTCAAAATCAAAAATGTAAGTGTTTCTTCCATTTGTGTCACATACATTTCAGTTGTAAACTCCATAAGGTTGAACTTCTTTCCCCTTCCTTTGCCATAAACTATGCAATGTTAAGCATTTCTACATGATGAGGAAGGCAAAACTGCTAATGTCAATAATCAGCAAGCCCTGTGAGGTGCCTCCATCCTATAATAAGTTCTTTTAGTTGCAAAATTCCTATTCATTTTGTTATCCTTTCTGTGTTGCTTCTGTTTTAAAGGGCTCGCCTTGTTTGTTATGGGAGATTTCCAAAGCCTCTATAATTCATATCAGATCAGAGGTCCAAAAACAAAATCAGACTTAAAAAGATGAAGGCAACTACCTCATTATTGCTAATACATAAATTGAATGCAATCATAATTGATAGATGTACATCCTGTCTTGCATATTTGATCCGAAAAGGCTGTGTTGAAAAACTATTTTCTGTATCATCAATCCTCCAAACTCCATTAAAATCTTCAGAACCAAGTTGAGGAACTGCAGATTGAAAAACACTCACTATCTCTTAGCCTTTTAATTTATCTAAACAAAACATCAAATGAAAACAGCAAGCTGACAGCAAGATTGAACATTTTAATCTAAATAAAATGTATTTTTTCACCTGAAAAAGTCAGAAATTCAAATACCATAAAATAAAATGGTCTGAATTTTAAAGGTCTACAAGTGGCAAATTGTGACATACCCTGTGAACCCAATACAAACACAACACAAACTTAGCAGACTTGGATTGACCAAAGATGATACAATTATTAATCACATCGTATCTATGTTACCAACTTATAATTGTATTGGGTTCAACTTAGAGTCCTCAACACTTAAATCAATTTATGACATGATTAACTATTGAATAATCATATCTAGTTGACATGTTTTTGATTTGATAGATTTATGTTATAGTTTTCACATTTTAAAAAGTATTTAGTTATATTTTCCAAATTGTAAAATGTATAGTTATATTTGGACCATAATTAATTAGAGTTTAAATAGGTAGTACTACAAATATATTAGAAAACAGATTAAAAATGAATAAAGTAGTTAATTATATCAGGTTACAATGTGAATTTTTGATGCTATTAATAAATAGTTGTGCACGTGTCAGCCTGAAATATTGTTTTATTTTTATTTGACAAGACAAGAACATGGAACAACAACTTGAATTACCACCCCTAGTAAGATTCAATAGAGATCGGAAATTGAAAAATGGTGGAAAGAGTGAAGCAATCTTGTCTATCATTCAAAACTAATGCACTGGGGGCATGCATGCACGCATGCACAAGCAAAGGAACAATGAAATAACGTTTTCTCAAAAAGAGCATTTCTATGAGATATATTGCAACAATTGCAGTCCCCTTGACATCCATCTTTCACTAAAGCCAACATTCAAAAAGTAAGAATTACAAAACCATTTTATTCAAAGGACTTAGTCAATTTCATATTTAAATGGATTACATCAGTCAGACTCCATAAGATGGATCATTTTCTAATAATTTCTATCTTTATGATTCCACAAAAGATTAAACATTCCCTGGCCATTGCTGAAGACTAACTTATTCTATCAACTAATTTTTATTCCACGGTGTTTGAACATTTGTTTGTTCATTTTATCATTGGATTGAATGTCAAAAAGCTTGCCAATATTAAGTATTTAACACAATCACCCTTGCCAATAACTAGTGCAGAAAAAAAATTAAAGAAAAAACCCCCACTACTTCCAGCCATCAGTCTTCCACTAGTCCAATGAAATTGAAGGTTTCAATGCCACCTATTACCTACCCAACTGATATGGCTCAATATACATTTATCTCAAGCAAAATCATCTTTTAACTTGAGCAAAATGCTGCATCATGATAATTAGTATAAATTCTTTGATTCACAACCTTAAACAACTATTTATTCACAAAGTTACTTAAGACTATAACCTGGTGAACTTCCATTTTTGCATTACAATAATGAGTGGCAACCCAAACAAATCTTACATCTGATATTTCATCAAGAACTTAGGAAGAATACAACATGATAACTTGTTCACATACGTCAAATGTAAGCGGCAAATTCAGCACGTTTTCCTCAATTACTACTAAGTTCCACTAAAAAAGAATATATACAATTATAACTGGAACTAACAGTACCTTCATATTGGACAACCCGAGCAGGCGTTCCTACAGTAGTGTACTCACTGTCTTCCCATCTCATGGTAATCTTAATTTGATACCATCTGCATTTCACATCAACTTATAATTGAAAATTACAGCAACTAAACAAACTTGCGAAATAAAAAATACAAAATCAAAACTAAATAAAATTAAAAAGAAGAAGAAGTTAACTCACCCTTGCTGGAAAAGGTCAAGATTATGAAACCTATGAACGTAGATGGCGATTTCATGTACAGCCTCTAAAGTAAATGTCGGCACCGCTTCTGGCAGTGGTACCGATGTGGGTGGAGGAGGAGGTGGGGGTGGCGGCGGCGGATTAGGGTTTGCGAGGTCGGCATTGGGCAACCTCTTAGTTGACCAATTTCTACCAACAAACCATCTTAGTCTCCGAAACATATGTAGCTAGACAACCTAAATTTGACGATCTCGAAATCTTTAAAGTTCATACCTCAAACAACACTCGTCACTCTTTTTGTTTCAGAAATTAACTAATAATAAAAATAAATACACCAACGCTGAAAATCTGTTTTCTCATTTCCACAAAAATAATTATTGGTTTGACAAATTGAACCCGGAGCAGCTGCAATGATTGCGGCGACAGGCTCTTTGCTCAGCTAGAAATATAACGACACTTAATGAAATTTATTTTGTCCTTTGCTCGGATTACAGATTTCTGTCCATTAATTGGAAAATTTTTTTGAAAAATCAACCGCACTGTCGGATCGGTGACGACACCCGGATGAATCAGTCCGTGACTTTTCTTTTTTAACTTTTTTACTAGTCACAGTCACGCTAAAATAATAATTGTAATACCGATTCGGTCCGACTCCAAGAATAAAAGTTATTCAAAAATAAGAATTGTAATTAAAAATAACTTTTTTTTTATTTAAATAATTTCCTTTTAAATTTAGAGAAAATAAAAAATTTATCAAACAAGGTTATGGTTTTACTGCAAATATGAAATAATTTTTAAAAAATTACGAAGATATATATTGGTATAATTGTCGAGGAGACCATCTACGATATATATTGTTATAGTTGAAAAGAATCAATAGCATTAAGTAAAGAACGTTGTTGACATGGAGCTCCGACAACTAGACTAGAGACGGTCGTACGACTTGGATGGCACAACAAGCCGGCTGATAATATTACAATTGTGAATTTGTTAAAATGAAGTTACGAAATTAGGTTTGAATTTTGATTGGTCCCCTTTGCTTGTATTAATGTTGGATTATTGTTGCATTCTTATTGGGCTATATTAAATTATGGGCCTTGGCATATTGGGTTCACTTTTGGGCTTCTTTTGGATTTTAGTTTATATAATTTTTATTTTTATATTTTAAAAAGTACAATAATTTTTTTAAAAAAAAATCTTGAACTGTCATGAACCAATTAAAACAATACATTTATTGATTTACAGTTTGTGTTTTAAACGAATAAATAAAGCTGATAATTTAAATACAAAAATATTATTATTATTATTATTATAAATTTTATTTTATTTTTAAAATATATAATTATTATTTATATTAAATGTTTTTAAAATTATTTACTTACTTTAAATTCCTATTGAATAATCATGTCCTCACCAATTTGTCACCTCTAATTGGAGAATGGTTTGAGGAAGAAATATGGCAATATATGATAGGTTCTCCTAGTGTTTGGACCAATGTCAAGTAAGTACATTGTTTTACTGTTTGTATTAGATTGAATTTGATCAAATTTTATATTTTCTATGAAATGTCAAAAATGAATTAAATCAGATTGAAAAAAGATTAGACTGAATTGTGAACACCCCAAATTGCTGCACTAAATATGTAATTTTGGACCCATTTTGTTGATTTATTTGGTACTAACTAGTTTGGAATTAATGTAGATTTTAAAATAATTTATACTTGGGTGCTAAATAAAATAATTAGAAGTAAAGAGAATAGGTTAGGTATTTGGTGAATTTTATTTTTAAAATTGTTGTGAATTTCAAAAGTAATTTATTGTTAGAATGTCTAATATCTTAATAATTTAAATAAATATTTAAAAAAATTAAAGAATTGCATCATAACTTGATGCTTAACCATGCTTGCATAGTAGATCACAATTAGAGGATGTTGCACATTGAGAATGAACTGTTTTTTTAATGCAATTTCTTGCTTTGTATTATTTTTATTCTCACCGAACTGCATACAAATTCAATCTCTTTACACAAACTATATCCCAATAAAGACTTGCCATCAAGCAAACGAGTCAATATCCTAACCACAGAACATCAATGACTTCAAAAAAGCAAAACCATGATGTTTAACTGAAAATTCTTAAGCAAAACAGAATGAAGAAAACATTAAATTGAATTTAATTGCATGCTCATTACGTAAATATAAACCAAATCTGTCAAATGAAAAAATAAAACATTATCATCGTGCATGCTCACCATTCTAGCAATTCTTGCTTCTCCTTTGTGATGTGAAATCTGTCGCTAATGCAAGAAAATAACTAACTAAAACATCAAATCTCAATTTGACACGTGAAACACATGAAAATATTTCGTCCAAGTCATCTATACATACATATATATGTATGTTTCTCTAAATTCAGTACAGATGCGTATAGGTCATTCAGGGTTCGTTCCTGCAACACTGTGTGGGGGAACCTGAGCTTTCTTAATACGAGAATTTTTTTTTCCCTGGTTTAATTTTTACAGTACCGTACTTGAGAAAATCCACCACAAATTTTGCCAGGGATCTTGTAAGCAATGGATTTAATATCCAGTTCCAAATTGTCTAGAACTATTTAGGTCTCTGGTGCGTCTGCTACCACCTAAAGATGACCCCCCGAACTGCTCCAAAAGAAAGGCTTTAGCCACCAATGGAAAATAAATCCTGAGAGAAGTTTTCCATCTTTCCACCATCCTCTCAAAACTTTCCAGCCACATAAGCCATGGAAGCTAGCCTAATTTCTGAAGTCTTAATTGGTGATGCATATCGCACCTCATCTACCAGTGCAATGAATGCACTCTCCTGAGAACACGAGGTGGTCTTATCCGCTCAACAACTGGAATGAGATTCTCCATAAGCTGCATATGACACAAACCACACGAAAGAGTTAGACCTATGACAACCCATCAAACAAAAGAAATGGAATTTAGGGTGTATGAACCAAGGGGTCGGGGGCAGCATCAATAGGTTGAGCATAACCATGTTTTTTGGACTAGTTTTGTTATAAATACATTACATAGAAGTTTTTGCCAAAACCATCAGTTTTAAGAAAGAAAATAGTGGCCAATCCTCAATTGACATTTGAAACAATATCGATCTTGCAAACAGAGACAGTTTTCTATAAGTAGAAGAATAAAGGCAATTCAAAATGGCAAGAGCACAAGATAAAGCGGCTTATTTGTCATTCCAGATGCCTCGTTAACAAAACTAAACATCATGACTGGCAAAATATACCAGGCCCAAATACAAGGATTTTGGAAATTTGATTTACTTTCATGGAATTCAGAACTCATAAGACCAAAAACAATTAGATGTAACTTATTCTACAAAGATTTATCCAAAAAAAGAGCTTGTAGTAATAAGAAAGATAATGCTGCATAATAAAGGACATATATACAGCATAAAATAAACAGCTTGAATCCTTCACAGCTAGTCAAATTCAAAGCATGACACAGATTTCCATCCACCAAATGATCAACAGGACTTTCTTTCATAAATTGACTGACAATCAAATGGACAATTACAAACTGATTGCACAAGTAAAAATATCAATACTATGTTAGACATATACAACATACGGACAAGCTAATGCATTAATCATTGAAATCATAAAACCACATCTGCTTCTCTCTTAAACACATAATTGCATGTCCATGCATGAACCTTTAGTAATCTCTAACAATCATAGATTCATGATGACATTTTAAAAAAATACGTTTTGTTCAATTCATATGCCAAATTCTGGTGAATGTAGTTAAAAAATACAAACATAGATCCACAGCATACACACCTGCTTAAACCTCTCCTTGTTCTTCTCAGCCTGCAATTAGAACCTTCAATTCGTAAGAACATTTTAGACAAATTAAACAATTTCAGTGTAAAAGAAAAAAAATGCAAGAAATGAAATATGGGACATTCAAGTTGAAACGAGTGATTACAATTGAGTCAACAATCAATTTCAAAAGAGAATCTAGATCCTTGAGGATAGAAGGCAAAGCATACAAGAAATTTTACAAGATTTAATATAGAGCATGATAAGTGAGAGTGAGGGAGAAAGGATTAGACATAAAAGAAGGAAAAGAATAACAGATCACATAAATTGAATTACTCAGATGTTTCAATGTCAAATATATCATCATCATCATCATAGAACAAATATCCCAACTCAACTGTCCATAAAGCCATTTAATTAAACAACAGATCAGCATATACAGCATACAGCTCCAATATGGGTGAAACATTGAATTAAGGAGTAAAATTAAAGAAAAAGAAGCACTCTGATCACTCTTAATTTAATTAATCAACAGATCAGCATATACAGCATACAGCTCCAATATGGGTGTAACATTGAATTAAGGAGTAAAATTAAAGAAAATAAAAGAAAAAGAAGCACTCTGATCACTCTTACTGTCTGCTTATCTCATTATAAAAATAGACGTGACTGCATTTCGAGCAGAAGACAGATGCTGAACTTCATACTTAAAAGGTTATATGCATTCTTTCTAAAACTTAAAAAAAGAAATAAAAAACAAAAAATGAAAAAAATCATATGCTTGACACTGAATTGAACACCAGGCAGGTGTTCGTGAATCATTAATATAACTGTTTCTTAAACATCTCAGGTGACCAAGTAACTGTGTACAAAATCACATTAGGAAGATAAAAGTCCCCTTTCTTACTGATGCCACGACTTTATCACTGCATTTAAAACCCCTGCCAACAGTTTAAGGCAAAGCTGTAATAGAATTATACCTCTTCTCTCACCAGACGTGAATTCTCCTCCTCCAGTTGCATCACCAGTGACTCCAATTCGACCGTGTAAGCCTGAATATAAAAAGAAAGATCACGTAAAATCCTTGATTTCAAAAGAAAATGAACAAATAACAGACAAACCTGCTGTCTGATCACATAAATTGAATTACTCAGATGTTTCAATGTCAAATATATCATCATCATCATCATCGAACAAATATCCCAACTCAACTGTCCATAAAGCCATTTAATTAAACAACAGATCAGCATATACAGCATACAGCTTAAGATTTTCTATTTTTTTCTAATATTTTGTCCAAGTTTTTTAGTAACCAAGCTCCAATATGGGTGTAACATTGAATTAAGGAATAAAATTAAAGAAAATAAAAGAAAAAGAAGCAGTCTGATCAGCACTTTCGAGAGAAAAAGAAGCAGTCTGATCAGCACTTTCGAGAGAAAACGCTTTGGTAATCTCTCACCTTGAAATAATCTTTAGGAAATCACTTAGAAAATGTTTTTTACCCCCCCGCCCCGACCCCCCAAAAAAAAGTAATTCTTCAGGTGTTTAGCTAATAGCTTCTAAACAACAAAATACTATGTACCACTTCAATCAAACACCATATAGACTAAAAAAAATGAACTTCCAAAGCAGGAAATAAGCCATAATAACAAACATAAATATGAATCAACCTGAAAATTTCTGTAATTTGAGATATTTAAAATCATTAGAGAATGAATTTACCAAGAGAACTTTCTTTCCAAAGCAAAAAAAAATTAAAAAAAAGCATACCTGCTTGCGCTCCCTAGACCTTGCTGCGGATTCTCTGTTCTTGATCATTCTCCTCTGCTTCTGCTGCGTCGCCTTATCCATTGGTGGCTCCTCAACCACTCTTCTTTTCCCTCTCCCTCCTCCTCCCTGGCCCACTATCACCAACTGATTACTATTACTATTATTATTAACATTGTTAGTGTTGTTGTTAACATTTTCATCAGCATTATTGTTGTTATTACTATTATTATTAGTAATAATATTGTTATTATTATTATTCCTACGTCCGCAGGTTCTGACGTCCTCCTCTCTCACCGCCCCCGCTTTCGTCAAGAAATCTTCGAGAGTCATTTCCTCGTCCCCTGCACCTCCCCGTCTATGATCGCTACCTCCTGCCACGATCTGCTTCCAAACTTCATCAACAGACTTATTATCATCATTAGCGTGACTGTTATCACCATTATTCCCCAAGCCCCCCTCCCGTGTCATCGACGCGCCATTAAGTCCCATCTGCTCCGGCGTTGGCGTGGAGTACATGTTCTTGAGCAGATCGTCCATGTTCATGGAGCCTACGGTTTGCGGATCTCCTGGATTTTGGTCTTGGTTTTGAAAATCGGCGAGCATACTGGAGAGAGAAGAAATAGATGGTTGACATGGCAGATCCGTATTGGTTGTTGACGTAGTCGCCATAACCTTCGACGACGCCATTATTTTTCAATTCCGATATTCTAGGGTATTCTTATCTCTTCTCCTTAACTGTTTCTTCACCCTTTTTTTTTCTCTCGCTCTGTATTTCTTATCGGATAGAATTTAATCGGAGTGGGAATCTCTTTCAACCGACACAGAGCATTGGTCCGGACAGCAGCTTAAAAGTGAAGAAAGAGAGAGGGACCGCGTTGATTATACCATAGACATGCCGTGGAAAAAATAGGGAGATTTTGGTCTTTTTATGGATGAGCAATTTTGTCATTGTGTTAAGAGCTTTAATGTGTTGAGAAAGAGAAAGTGGCGGTCGCAGTGTTAACTGAAACACGTGGAAACTAGGAATATTTTTGGTGTAATTTTTTCATTGTTGTAAGAATTAAAATGAAAGTTGAATTAAATAATTTTCTAAATTTTAAACAGAATTTGGCAAAGATTCAAATATTGAACTAAGGTGAGATTCACAATGATGGAACAAAGACATTGAGTAAGTCATGTGGTCACAAAATTATGACAATCAAAGGCTAGAAAGGGTTTGCTAGGTCAAATTTTCTAAAGAGAGAAAATAAAAGGGCTTGTTTAAAAATGATAAAAATTACAAAACAACCTCAAATCTTTTTAAAATTTTATTTGAACCATAAATTTAAAAAATTATTCATTTTTATCTAAATCTTCTTACAATTCAATCTTCACTAAAACCCTACAAATTACCAAGTATTTTATAATATTCACGTATTTATTTGACAATTTTTATTGTATAATAACTAATGACGATGAAAAAAAAATTTTATTATGTGAAAAATTATTACAACCGCACTCTTACTCGCCCAAACCTCAATTTTTTTCCAATCACACTAGAATTTTTATAAAAAACTTGTTGTTTCCTTTAATATAATTTATTTATTTTAAAAATTAATACTTTATTTTAATAAATTTAATATTATACTAAACTTCGATAAATTCTCATTTTTAGAATTTTTTTTAAAACAAGAAAACTACTAATAAAAAAAATAAACTAGGATATACCTAATAATTTGAAATATAAATCTTTATTGAAAAAATAAGTCATATGACAACAGAAATTGTTGAAAATATTAGCGATTTTTTTTTCCTGTAATGATAGTTTGCAAAAATACAACTTACACAATGGTTCTAAGAGTAATGTTTTAAAGGTATGTTTAACTAAGTATGGTTCTAAGAGTAATCCCGCCAAAACCAACTGCCGTCTTCTTCTTTCACTTCATCACATTCACAGAACCCTCTCTTCTCACAACCACCAATTCAATGGCAACCAAAACCAATTCCCTCAAGATTCTGATTCTTGTCTCCCTCTATATTCTCCTCTCTTTCCCCGTCACTGCCACAGCCATTCCCACCGCTGATCTCGACGCTGTCCTCCTCCTCCTCCGTGCCAACGGGCATGATCTCTTCGCCAACGCCATCTCCACCTCCGACCTCCTCTTCGATCTCCTCTCCCTCCCTTCCTTAACTCTCCTTGCTCCCACTGACCCCGCAATCTTTGCCCTCGACATGACCCAAACGCCGCCGTTTTACCTCTCTACCCTCCGCCTCCACGCCCTCCCTCGTCGCCTCTCTTGGTCCGAATTCCTCCAACTTCCTAACGGTTCCTCCTTTCCCACGCTCTTGCCTTCACACGAGCTTCGCGTTACCAGACGCGGCTTCGGTGATATTTTCGTTGGAGGCACGCGAATCGTGATGCCGGGCCTGTACTACGGCACTCACGTGGCGGTTCACGGGTTGGCTGGCATTCTCACTTTTCGCTCTCCAAGTAATCACCAGAACCGTAGCGTTTCTATTCCTACGGTAAATCACACAGCCGTTGTCCCTCCGACTCCGAAAATACCAAGAATTCCAGCTAACCGCAAGAACCGTACACATTCCTCTCCGGTTAATCGCACTACTTTCTTTCCTCGGGTTAATCACACCACTGTCTCTCCACTGCCGAAAATTCCAAGAATTCCAACAAACGGCAAGAACCGTACGGGTTCTTCTCCGATTAACCATACGGCGATGTGTCCTCCGGTTCTTGCTCCGCCACCAGGGCCAGCAGATTTTAGCGGCTACTCTCCGGCAGAGTTGCCTGAAGATCGTAATGCTTTGATGGGGAGTTCAAGTGGATTAACATTGTCGGCAGAGAGTTCGCCAGTGCCGGCGCCTTTGAGGACGAAATCAATGATATCGCGGGAACTCGTCGAGGTTTATCTAAGTGGAGAAATCTGCACTGTTGGATGAGGAGAATAAGGGGCCACGTCAGCGTCTTGATTATCCTACGGTTTGTACAGTACTTAAATAGGCTGCAAACGGACACGTGGGTAGATGACAGACTGCTGTAAGCATTTTTTTTGCCTTTCTCTTTTTTCAAGAATATTCCAATAATATTCTCTAATTTTCTGCAAATAACGTGCTCATACTCCCCTGCTTTTGTTTTTTATTTTTTTTTAATTTTTTATGGTTTTGTTGGAGCGGCCGAAAGGAAAAAGGCTAATGAAAATTGTTTTACATCCGCCGCCAAATTTTAAAAGAAAAAGGAATATTGTACCAAAAATATAATAATAATAATAATAAAAGTCTTATTTACATTAAAAAACTGTGAAATATTTACCGTTACCAATGACTCCACCAGGAGCTTTTACGTAGCAATAGCATAATTCTAATGAACTTATTATCCTAATCCCAAGTACTCAAAAATTGGTTGATAAACAAGAGGAATGAAAGTGATTCATATTTGGAGCATTTGGCACGACCAAAAAAAATGAAGAGTAATTTCGCACAAAAGCCAACAATCTTTCCAGAGGAGCTACCCAAGCTGGGTTCATTCATAGTTGGGAGTCAGTCATCAGCATCGTACATTTCAACATCTCCATCTGCGTTATCATTATCATCAGCTTGACCTTGATCAGTATCTCCGGTATTACCATAGAGGACACGTTCATCATCTTGTGGTCCATGCCCATCAGCCTGTTGCACATCCTTTTCTGCCACTTTCGGTTTCTTCTTCATTGACTCCCAATTTTCATCACTGAAAAAAGAAGCAAAAGGCTTCGATGCCTGCAAGAGCACATTTGTTACTTTATAACTCATATGATATTAGTTATTATCTACCAGAAACAAGTTTCTAATTCAGAAATTAATAGAGGAAAATGCTATATATAATTTGATAATACACTGTGTATCAAGAAGATAATGTGCATCAAGCTCCCCTCAAAGCGGAAAGAGCGGGGGGAGGGGAGCAGCAACAGCAATCTATGTTTCAGTAGTGTTATTTTTTATTTATTTATTTATTTTTTTAAGAAACACAATGAAAGAGCCAGGAAAAGGTATAAACAATATTTACCTTGAATAGGCAATCGCGCTTCTCAGCACCTTCCACTAGGTTATTCCAGTGCTTGTCTTTCCTCAATGTTGATGCAGATCCTACCACCTAAAGGGAGACCCAATGTTTGCTAAAATGAGAAATATATCCAAAAAAAAAGAGAGAGATTCATTTTAGTTTATATAATGTGCTACCAGTATAGAAGATTTTGCTCTAGTGATCCCAACGTTCATCCGCCGATAATCTGCAAGAAATCCTATACTTTTCTTTTCACTATCTCCACGTGCCCTAACACACGAAAAAATTGCAACATCCTTCTCCCGCCCCTGAAAAGGGACAATTTCTATTTAATCCCATAATCAATCACTCTAGATGCTTTACCAAACAGAAAAAGTAATCATAGAAAAATAATTTGTGTAAATGATGTCCCAAAAAATATAAAAATGTACAAATTTGTGAGAAACAGGATTCAGTAAAGTATTTGTATTTCTGACCTTTCAGGAGTTAAGAACCTTCAAAACACTAAATTATTAATGTTTGAACCGTTTAACATTAAACATCGTGTCCCATATCAGCTAATCTAGATCTTAAAACCCAGAAGGAGAAACTATGCCATGCATCTATCTCCCCATGAATTAATTCTAGAACATTTCCAGAAATTGGGTTATGCTTCTCCGTGCTCTCTCAAAACCGCAAGCAAATATTGATGCAAGAAGTACACTTCATAAAGGAAGAAAAATGAGTTGAATGACATGGTTTTATAAAGAAGAGGAGAGAGCCAAATAACCTGGCAGCCATCAACAGTAGTTATATCCACTACTTTTTGCGACTCCACCCCAAAAGTTTCTTTAAATCGCTCTTGGAATTGCTTGACTTGATGTCTATAGGGGGATATAATTGCCATCTGAGAACTTGACTTTAGCTCTGGAAACATACTCACCAATTTATGATAGAGGAGGAGCACAAATTCAACCTCATCCATGTTTACCCAAGATCCACTTTTAGAGGGCTGTGATTCTTTCCCTTCATGTACATCAAAGAAGCAAAATGGTCCAAAGCAGCGGTACTTGTGCCATTCACGAGTTGTATAATCTTCGACATCAGACCCATCTTCCAATGCCTCATCATAGAATTCCCTTGAAGGAAAGCTTCTAATCTGTTTGACAAACATATTGGGACAAATCAACAAAAGGGAAGGGATGGTTATGGATTAGAGTGAGTTAATAGAACAGCAGAAAAAAAAGATAATCAAACATATTGGAAACAAGAGACAAGAAAAACTGAAAGAATAGAATTATAAATTTTGAATTTTCTTATATAACAACCTTGTAGAAGGTAATGTTAATAGTAAAGTAAGAGCCTAGATCACCATTCAAAGTCTAATCGATTCCATAATTAATTATGACCAATAAATTCAAAACAGAAGTGGAAAATATGCTTATTACATTCTCAAATAGTTAAGAGTGATTTTCACAACTTGTCAATAATTTTTAGTAACATTTATCATAACAGTATGAATCAATTGTTAGAAAGTTTGGTCATGAATTTCTGATCTAACCTCTGGATGCATTCTGTACTGGGTTTTCAGCATCTTTACTGGATAACCAGCCCTTTGAAGTCTCTTGAACAAACTGGTGCCATATCTTCAATTTAAGAAATGTGAGACCAAAATTATTTGTGTTGCAAAAACCATCTACAAATCAATAACGTAATTTCATCAGAGAATAGTGTTTTACCCCAAGTTCTCGGCAACAGTAGAAATTACGGTGGCAGGCAGTTGAACTGGGTCACCAATCTGAATTAAATGATTAAAAGAATAGATCACAGAATTAATCATAAGATAAGGAACAACAATCACATTGGCACATAAGTGAATCAGTTCAATAATTAGAGCACAGGCCTTTGCATATGCCCATCCCTTTTTCCCCTTTTTCAAAAACTTTGGAACTCACAGAAGTACATCTTATCATTAATGCTACATCTTATCATTAATGCCTATACCAACACCAGGACACTGATATTTGAAGGAGAAATAATTTGAATAATGATTCAGATGATGGAATTCCATATTTTACAAGATAACAAGGTATGCAAGTAATAATTGAGCAATATCATATGAGACATTATCATCAAAAATATACCAGAAATACTTGTTTGCATCCAGTGGCCAAAGGAACAAGAGTTGCAGGTTCCACCTGACAATGCAAGATGTCAATACAACAGAGAAACTTAAATAATTTTCAGACTCTAAACAAAATGAATGTAAATTGTATGCTATCCAAAGTGCGCCCCAATGAAAATATAAAAGAACCTGATTCAATGAACTATAAAGAATTTTGCAGACTTAAGATACTCGCACTAAAATATAAATTGCTTATGCATCAATAAGATTAGGTGAGATTATAGGCACTTACAGCTTGGGCAGCTTCATCTACTACAACAACATCAAAACCATGATTCAATTTACTGAGAAGTGCTGAACCACTGAAGCTAAGGGTAGAGCAGACCTGCCAATATTACATAAAGTCAAAAGGGAGATTAACCCATGTTGAATTTAAATTTTATAACTAGAAAAATTACACACAATTACAGCCTCATTCAGAATTGCAGCACGAATACTATCTCTATCCTTTTTCGTGGCTCCTTGTTTCTGTTTATCTGATGCTGAGTCATCACGTTTCTGTTCCACCTGCAAAAGGATATCTGTGGTCAACATTGATCTACTACAGTGACACTCGGTTCATCCTTTAAACAGAATTGACCTAATTGTATTTTTTACCTGAACAGCAAACGCTGTTGGTCAACATCTTTATGTTTTATTCAAAGCTTAACCTTATTTTCAGTATATCAAGCCATCTTCCAGTTCACACATTAGGTAAAAATTTATGTGGACATGAGTTTCTCCTCTTTTTTTTATCTGCACTGCAACAGAAACAATGCAATCTTCATCTTTTAGATTCAGTTCGGATGTTTATAGCTTTGGCAATCAAGATTATGAAGGCATTTGGGGATCATGTAACAACTGAGAAAGCAATTGAATTTTTACTTATTGATAAACTACTGGGGTTTAAACCTCTTGCCTGGGGAGAACTTTTGCTTCAGATGTGGATGTGAAAATCAGCTATCACAGAGAGACTTGACTCTTGACCCTAGGCAGATTGATTCATCTGATACAGTGCATGGTCTATCATTTCATAAAAAAAGCCAGGTCTTGGAAGGTGGAATTGCCAAATGACTTAGAGATGGCTAATCAACCACAAAACTAAAATTTTTACTGCAGAATTCACACAGTTAAAAAAAAATATTTCATGGCAAGAGAGGGACAACGAAGATCAGTATAATAGGTTGTGTTTGACAAATAACAGCCATTCGCTTATTTCTCTTTAACAAATGAAAAATCAGGATTACACAATTACAACCATGCCAAGAAAAATAACAGTAATCTAGCAACACCAGCAATACACCAGATAAACTAACAAGAAGAAAACAATTGTAATAAATGCAAAGTTTCTGTGAATACTGCCAGATACATACAAGGTGATCCATGGCGACAGAATTGACAGAATGATGTGCATTAAGACCAATCCGCACAATTTTAGGAGTATATGAGCGGACATTTTCATCACGAACCCCTGAGAAAAAGGAAAAAAAGAATGTGATTTAAACAAAATATTACATCAGCTAAGAAGAAAATCACCAAATGCCAGATTTATATTTAAACAAGTTGACACCAGCACTATGCATTCTTGAAAACATATCAAAGTTTTCTCCTTCCCTCGTCAATCTTTTCAAATTATTTTCATAAAGCAAGACAATGTGTATGGTAAGTTTTTTTTGCATGGCACAGCATATATTTTACACATAAATTAACAAATCACTTGGCAGAAAAAGAAAATTTCAGAGAGAAAATTGAATTGATTACACACTGTTTGGCAATCATATTGCAGAAATTATTATTTAATATTTCCCATTAAAAAACAAAGAGAAAATGTACTAACATTTTGTTGAACCCATAAATTTTATTATTTGATGAAAGATCAACGTAAACTCTAATTAAAATCTTGAAAGATGGGTATTGGGTTAATACAGAAAATATATATTGAATGCTTTCCATGTAAAATGAAATGCTTAGAACTACAAGGCATGTGAATTCATTCATAGAATCTCCAAAGTAAGTTCAAACTTATTTTTCTAAATCCCTGTTTACAATACAAAAAAATAATGCATTTTTAAAAAAAGCACTGCAAGCACATTTAAACAAAAACATTAATTTTCAGACACTATGCATATAAGAACTTGTTTATTATCATAGCAATAATGCTATAAGAAAAACAATTTGATAGAAAACTAAAAGATATCTTGTCCTGATTCATTAAAATGCTCATGGAAATAAATTAGGCAAATGTTACAATTTGATTATGCTCCAATATCACTCTCAAGTTCTTCATTATTTGCTTAATCTCTTGAACTTAAATCCCTCAAAATGAAAAGATAATAAGAGAATAATGCATAAAATGAAAATAGCTACTAAAAGATCAAAACATCTAGCTTGCTGTCAATGAACAAAAGCAACCAAACTATGGAAAAGCAGGCATGATCGTGTAAGAGGAATTGTACCAGTGTTTAAAAGGCGCAAAACAATCTCATCAAGTGCTGAGTTTGATGGGGCACATACCAGCACTCGTACACGATATTTGCGACTGGAATTAACTAACTCTGGTTTCTGCACATTACTTTAATTTAGGACATGATTCTTTGACATCTACATGAATTAATGCAGACTTAACGTACCAACTCATTTCCAGTGGTGGGAAAAAAACCATCATCGCCATCAATAGGCATAATATTATCTCTAGGGTTAGCACCAACTAACCATGGGGAAGCCCTTCCCCAATGATTGTATCTGTGGAATATTTAAACATTACAATTGAGTAAGCACAATGAAATATAAGTAAACATCAAGTTTTATTGGATGCATGGAAAAAATGATAACATAAATATGTCTCTGCAAATTGGTCTCAATGGTTTAAAAAGTTCCAAATAATTGTGATCTCTTGTTGCATAGGCATAATACATACTCCTATGGATACTAGACATTTCACTATGACAAAGATAAATACACGATAAATACACGAGTTTGTGTGTAGACACGCCCACCATTGACATGGATACAAGACATGTTAATGTGGGCACAAGACATACTTTTCCATGTTAAACACTAAAGTGAACAAAATATAAATTGTTATATATATATATATATTTGACTTGGATTATTTGAAAGAAAAAATAATTAAAAGGTACATTTATTGAAAATTTAAAAATTTAAAATACCCACAATTCTCTCAATTATAGAAAGATCTTATAGTTTGTGACAGAATTGTTCAATTGCCACAAGTCCAAAAGATTTCAGTAGATTCATGCATTGTTGCTTCTCTATGTTTGCAATAGGCATCCGATAAACTACAACATTTCAAGAAGATTCCCCAAATCACCATTCACTTGAATAACCTTTTGACAATTACAAGATTTGCAAACATTAATGTACGTATGCATTGAATCACCTGGAAAACATATGCATCGATATGCTTAGGAACTAAAACCTAGGATATCAAGGGCCCGAGCAGTGCCTCTCACAAAGAAACTGTTTGGTAGAATATTTAAATAGGAAAGTGAGCCAAAAGGCCTAAATGTTGAAAACAACAAAATGTTTCTTAATTTTTATTCATAAAAGCGAAATAGGTTCCCTTATTCATTTTTGCAAAAGGTATTTATTTCATTTTCATTTTCATTTTCAGAAAAAAAAGAAAACAGCCTTAAAAAATAACATTGAACAGACTACTAAAATCTTCTAACATTATAAATAAAATAAAATAAAATAAAAGAAAGAGAGGAGAGCATACTTAAAGAGATATCATTTTTTTTAAAAAAAGGATAAAAAAAAGCATTCAAGCAATTGCAGGTTAAGCACAAATAGTACTTAACATCTTTACAATAGAAAACTTGAGCAGGTAGTTATCACTTACTTTTCATGCATGGGTAGTTCTGGCCCACGCTTTATTTCACGCAATCCATCCCTACACAGAAAACAACCACATAAATAGAAAAATAAGGATGAAAGATTGGTGGAAAATAAATTGCAGTCGCACAACTATCCCATTCTGAAATCTGAAAACTGAAATCCATACTTGGAGAGCACTCGAGCTGGAGTGGCATGCAAGATAGCACTAAGAAGTCCAAGGATTGTCTGTGTTTTTCCTGTTCCTGGTGGACCCTGGATGAAAGGCACGTAGGCAGTGTCTTCAATTAATAATTAATCAATGATCAGACAACCAAAATATAAAACAAAAATCCCCCACATAACTGCATTATTTTACAGCTCATGTGGGGTCCACTACTTTCCTTGCCCACTTGGCACAAAAACTCATCCATTTATGCTTCTTTCTTGAGATTTTCACTAATCATGCCAAAGTATTCCAGAAATAAATTCTGTTGATACCAAGTCCAAACTGTACCCAACTCTTTAACCAAGTCAATCATTTAAAAAGGAAAGGCAGGAAAGTCCTAAGAATGCATAAGATCCCTTCAGATATATTATAAATAGATTGTTCAAGCTGATGTTAGACCCTAGGTCCATAAACATATGCGACAATTTTGCATTATATAAGCAAGATTCCTGCAATCAACCTAAGTGATTGTCTAATAAATAGGTTTGTGACTTGGATGCTCATGTCCTGATTACACATTGTTCACGTATCAGATGTCAGCAACTTGAATATACTAAGGTATCAAATTACAGCTAAATTGTTGAAAATTTTTGCATCTTTGGTTAAAGTTGAAGTGTCTAGATAGTGTCAGTCTTCAAATGTAAACATCACATAACAAATTTCTGACCAGGAAAGCATTTCTATTCCTCGTCACAAACAAGACTAACTCCTAAAGTAACTCACTTCAGGGTTGAATACTCCACATTTGTATCTGGTTCCAAGAACATGGATACTCAAGACATTTTCACAACTAAGAATAAGCCAGCTCTGTTTACTTGGGAACCAGAATGACTGACAGTCTGTAAATTAGTAGTTACCATAAGATGAAGAGCCATTCAATTTGCACATAGAAAAGAAAATGAAGAAGACATAAGCCACACCTGTATCAATACAAAGGCTTTACGTGACAGACCTTCCTGCAACAAACAAAAATGCCCTTAAGACCAGTAAAGGCAGTTCACAGAGAGATAAAGCAAGAAGGGAGGGCACATTAATATGCAAAGTTGGAATTTAAATAGAAATATAACTCGAGAAAGAGCTTACACATATGGCTTCCAGCTGGGAGACATTATGATTTTCTTTAATATATTCACGTAGAGGACCAGGAATTTTCCAACCCTGGTCTTGAGAACCAGAACTTTTATCAGTTGCCGTTAATATCAAATCCTTGAAAGGGAGAGAGCCAACTGACCGTAGAGCAATATATTCACGGACAATAGTTGATAAACTGCAAATCTGTATCAAATATTGCATTCATTGAGGACCAGAATTATTTTCTTGAGCCATAAAGGTAACTATGAAAATTGTATTAGAAAAAAGAAGCAAAGATGTAGATAATCATAGAAACCAAAGCAAGAATTTGTATTTATTTAAGTGCTATTTATTTAGTCTTATTAAATTTTGAATTAGCTTTTCTTCTGCAACCTTAAGACAAATTACTATAACATATTTAAGTTTAGTTAAGATTCCTTTTCTAGTTAGACTTTTGGCCACAATAAATAAACTTTATTTTTTGAGTTTTGAAAAAGAAATTGACCATAGAAGAACATTAGATTGCTTCTCAGTTCTATTTAGAGTTGCCCCCTTTCCATTACTTTTTTCTCCCTCCTTTTTCTCCTCTATGCCCTACACTTACTGGTATCAACTCATAACTTCATACAAAAACATTTTTGTAAGCACTAAACTGTCTCTGATAATCCTCCACAATCTTCGGACACTCAAATCCCAAAAAACTGAATCTATCTATCTACAAAGGAAAACAAGCATGTGCTAGGACCAGAAATATTCCGCCATTATCCCAAGGAACTGGATTGGTCAGCTCCCATGTTGGACAATCAGATTTTTCTTCTATCATAAGTTTCTCTGTATATGACAAATGACAACAGCCTAAACCAAATATAATAATAATAATAATAATAATAAGGGGTATGTATTCCTTTTAAATTGCTCTGCTATGGCTACAAATTACTTTCGTTGGTAGAAATTATTATGAAGAAAGATGTTAGCTGCCAGACTAAAAGAAATTTAGTGTGTGTACATACACACACACAAATATTTTGAAAAGAAACTAAGGAAGACTTATTATTTGAAACATATAAGATATAAAGAGGAGGACCTGTCATCCACACAAAGAATCAAAAGGAGGAAAATAGAAATGAGGGGTGCAATTGTGGAGGGAAATATTCTGAGCAAAACCTGTCCACAAATGCCAATGGAATTCATCCCTCCCCCATTCAAACAATAAATCAATTAATTATGTAATTAATTAATTAAGAAAAACTATACAAATTAGCCTCAGACTCCTCAATTGAGATGTACAAGAAAATGAAGTGTCTAGAAAGTGCTTTCTAACTGGAAGACAAACGGATGCAAAAAGTAAACTCTTATCACTCAAACAATCTATGTTTTATTCTCTTTTCTCTTGAAATATATGATTATTTCTTTCCCACCAAAACAGCATGGAAGTGTTGAAAGGCACAAGTATACTTGGGTAAAGTCAAAATTAATAATATTTTGGCAAGCAAGAAAGGGAAAAATACCATCTTTTCAAAATGTAAATATTCTCTCCGAAAAGAAGTAGTTAGGCCAAAATGGGTTGCCAAATGGCCTCGTTGCAGCCCACAAGCTTGAAGCCACATCACAATGATACAAAAGATAGTAACTAGTCTTAACAATTTTCAACACATCACACACTGCAGAGGGGAAAGACATATCATTGGAAACTTTTTTGGATCACATCTCCAGTGTTGATTTCACCTTAAGTTAAAGCTACAATAATACTTGAACATTGGGGGGATTTCTACCTTCTAAATCATCTTAAAATTGAATGACGTCACCCTTGATTAAATTAGAACTTAAAGAATAGTTACCCTAAGTCTTTAACTACCATACATTCCTCTCTCTCCTTCTCTTTATCTCAACAACTTTTACATTCATTACCAACATCATAAGATACAAATATTTATGTCCTACCCTTTCTCTCATATATGTTTTGAAATCAAAGTTCAAATATGCACAAGTGGGGAGATGACAGACCAGAAAGTGACATAAAATGATACCAAAAGCAAGAATCAGAATATTTTCAAACAACAAATCGTTTGGATGTCTTACAAGGATCAGAGGCATTTGTGATGGTAGACTGAAAAATTCATAATTAAACTAGATTAATACAAAAATCAGTAAACCTCAACATAACTCATTAAAGTACCATGAGAGACAGCAATAAACACCATATTAGCTATAAAATAGTAAGATATCTGGCTATGGCCCTTTACTATTTGGATAATCATAATAACGATTTTGGTTGTTTTGAAATTGTAGTTCCACTGACAAGGTCGGAACTTTCTCTGCATTGTAGTTTCTACTCAGCACAGTTTGATAAGAGCAAATAATCTAATCACACTAGAACTAATCATTCCAATACCTATAACTAGTTATACACTGTCAAAGTAAACAGAAATCATTGAAAGGTACTTCCAGAAAATTATGCTGTCATACCTAAAATAAAATAGCAGGCTTGATCATGGAATGTCAATATCCTGTAAAAGGACCAAAAAAAGCAATCTTAGCATTTTCTAATTGATCACTAAACAATTTCTCGATTCTCATAGCCACTCAAACCTCTAATTTTAAACTACTTCAAATTTCAAACCCCCTTCTGACAGTTGTGTTGCTGAAAGCATGCAACTGTAAACAGCAGAATTTGCCAATGGTTTAAAGCTACACAAGTAATATGAGTGCGGAAGGGAGAACGTACATTATCAATTACCATTTTCTCTCAATCTTAGGTTTGGATAGAATGGTTAAGACCTTGGGTTTGCAACCACGAGGTTAAGGATTGATCTCCTGGGATATTACCAAGTTTCTAGGTCTGCCAATAGTCCCCAATTCAGTACTCAGCTAACTTTGAAAAGGCCAAGGACCTTTCATCTGTGCTGCTGAAAGCATGTTGCCATATGGAGCAGTATTTGACAATGGTGTAAAGCTATGCAAGCTATATTAGTGCTCAAAGAAGAGAGCACATAATTAATAATCATTTTTTCTCAACCCTATGGTTTGGATAGAGTGATTAAGACCTTTGGTTTGTCACCAAGCGGTTAGGGGTTGGGAGACCTACTTTGGGATATTCTTCCACAAGATTCCTAACTATTGTGGTTCAAGGTCGGCCAATAGTCCCTAATTTTGGACTCGGTTATCATAGAAAGGTTAAAGGGTTTTAGAAAAAAGGATAAAAAGGGTTGGGTGGAGTACAAAGGCTTTACTTTGATCTTGTTCTCAAAATGCTAGAAAAGAAGTAACTAAAGATGAAAAGAAAGGAAAGAGTCGGTGAGCAGGGAGGAATATTAGGAAAGACAAATTAAGAAGAAGAAGAATTTGAATGAAGAGTGGTGAGTTTGAAAACATTTACTAACCTTCCATTTCCAGCTGGATGGTCCAAAATTTTAACTATTTGTTTATCAGTGACTATTTACAGAAAAAAAAATTACTTTATGACAACAAACCAATGAATATGAAAACTAAAATCCCATTTCTTTGTTTGGGTTTAAAGTTAATCTTTGACTATATATAGAAAAGAAAATTACTTTATGACAACAATCCAACGACTACATGAAAATTGAAATAACATTTCTTTGTTGAAGTTTAAAGTTAAATTACTAAGGATAAATCTTAAAAAGAAAATGATTCGAGTTCACATATATGTTTCACTCACCAAAACTTTGCCAGTGCTATTATTAGTTCAACATAAACTATTTATAGGAAAAGAAAAGATATGATAGAAAACAAACCAACCTAATAAGTATTTCATTGTTGAGAAACAACTTACTTTTAGACTGAACAAGCGTTTCTCTACTGCACTGACAGAAGAAGTGATAAGAGAACGCATATTCAATAGCCTTTCAGATTTAACTGCATCTCTGTATAGTTGCTTGACCTCTCCAGCTAAATACATTCTAAGTCTTAGAAGATTTGCTTGGCTATGCTCCACCAATGCAAACGCATATGTTGTTGGAAATTTTGAACCCTCTTTGAACTGCAACAAGTAATAATTTCCCCCGCATTCAAAACTATATTAGCAACATGCTATCAAGAACAAAGAAGAACTAAAGGAGAAAGGGGAAGAAAGTACAAAAGAGAAAGAAAGCCCACTATTTTGATTCTATTGGATTAAAAACATCAACTTAAATCATGCTTAAGATATTACAAGGCAAATGCATCAGTGTTTCGAGTATCCACAAGCTTGGGAATCAAAAATACGGCCCTTCAGAATTATTTTATTTAACATACAAGAAGTACTCTTACAACCTTTATAATTTTTCATTATACTTCAGAATTATATGGACAAAACAATCATAAAAAGGAGATATAGAAATTTGAAAAAGACTGTGGATTTAGTTACCTCTTCTTTTGAAAGCAGTAAAAGATCATTCGGTGCTACTGATTCTCTCTCATCAGCTTCATAAGTGATGGCAGGCAAGTGAAACTCATCAGCCTCACTACACTCCATGACCAACCTGAGGTTCCATTCTTGCACTGCAAATTAACCCACAAAGAGTTTCAGCATCATATTCCAGAACTCAAGCCTCGCACCCCAAAAAAGGGGCAAAAGAAACATACTCAAAATCACCTCACATCAAAGTGTCCAATTTTTATGGAAATGACCACAAATTCTCTCAGGAAAAGCAATTGGTACCTCAAACACTAATTTCCCAATCAGTAAAACAAAATAGTTATATTTACTGCTTTTATTTTTTTAATTTACTAAATTATTGCTCTTCCTTTTTAATTTGCAAGCTCTCTTAGGAAGCAAACAAAAGCTAGAAAAGAGAAACACCTTCTTCCTCATCCTTCTTTTGAATAATTTGAGCTTTGACTTCTTCAAACAAAAGTGGCTCAAACGTAGCCAAATAATCATCGACGTCCGTGTAAGTATCCTTCACTTCTCTTAAACCCCCATCAACTTTCTTTCCATTTTTGTCATTTTTCTGCTTCCCAAGACAAAAACATAAAAACCAAAACATTATTTACATCAAATACATTTAAACATAAAATAACAAGTGAGTGGATTTGCATACTTGGGATTCTTTGAGCAGGCGAAAGTAATCCCAACCGAGAATGATTTTGCAGAAACGAAATATGGAAGCTTCGTCTTGGGGCTTGTCTTTGTCAACCGCCATGTATCTAGAAAGATAAAATGCGAAGAAATTAAAATGAAATTATTTAGTGAAGGTAAAAGAAATACAAAAAAGGAAAAACAATAATGCTAATAAACTGAAATGCAAATCTAATAGTGCCAAATAGAACTACTAGGATCAACCGAACAGAATTTTTCTATTTTTTATTTTCAATTCCAACATTTTTAGCTACCTAGAATCGTAAGTGATTGCTAAAAAAATGATTAAACATTTGTTTGTCAAAAGAAAAGAGTAGACTACACGGTGTGAGGCGCGGGCTACGAGCGACGCCGGGTGCGGGCTGCAACTTTCGAGCGGCGTGTGTGACGGGCGGCTTACGGCGATTTTCCGTCTAAGTAGGCGGGGGAGTGATAAATGGCACCAAAAGATGTTAAAGGTGAACTGTACTAACTTTTTGAGGCTACAGGCAGGCGGCCTGCGACGCACCGGTATCGGCGGAGACGAATTTGGAGGGGATGGAAGTGGCTTAGGGTAAAGAGATCGGAGTTACAGGGCTTTGCCAGTAACTGTCTTCATTTGGTCAGGGACTTGAGGAAGAATACATTATGCTGCGACCACCAAGGACGGCGAGGCGGCCAGCGAGGAGGTTGGTGGGGCAATGGCAATAGGTGTCCGTTGGGGGCTGGCTGGGCAACCGAGTTGAATTAGGGTTTAAGGATAAAAATTTAATTCCAGGATTTTATATTTTTCAATTTTTTATTATTATTTTATCTATGGTCGAAAATTATGAGCATTTTTAATACAGTATTTAAATAGTTTACATGGTATTTGTAATACGTGTTATTGCTACCTTTGTGTATTGACTATAATACCCTTGATCATATAAATAAGTGTATATGTGTGTGTGTGTATATATATATATATATATATTTCTATTTATCCTAAAATATGGCAAACGCATCCTAGGATAGTTTGCGTGGCAAAATTCTTGATTTTAGAGTGACCATTTTGAGCCACATAGATTGTAAAAGCTTGAAATTGATGTACTGAGTGAAAATTGTCAACTGAAATGTATTCTCTCTCTACATGTGTCTTGTTTTTCTTCATAATTTCTATTAAGAGAGGGTGTTCTTTCTCAATGTCTTTCCTCAACAAAAATCATCCAAGGAAGAATGATTTTTGCTGCAAAAATGAAACTTTACTTGGTAACTTTTTGGATTTGAATTTAATATAGAATTAGTTAATTTTATTTTTGGTTTTTTTTTGAAGTTAAATTGAGTTTTATTTTAGAATTATACACAATACGCATGATCATTTAAAATAATTTTTATTTTTTTAATAAAAAAATAATATCAAATTTTAAATTTTTAAATTTAATTTTTTTATACGGTGGTTAGTTGTAAAACTCGTTCTTTAGATTAAAAATAATAATAATAAATTTTGGTAAAGTATGTATATTATATTCTATATTTTTAGTAAATTATTTTGGTAAAAAAAAAGTATGAATAATAAATTTTGATAAATTTACCAAAATAATAATAAATTTTGATAAATTTTAATATTTTTTTATATTTTTATCAAAATTATTTTATTAAATTTTCATTTACAAGAGGTATATTATATTCTATACACTCACTCATTTCATTTTTATATCCTAGATTCAGAATAGGGCAGTAACAAATGCTAGGAGAAGATTTGTTTAAGGTACCTATTCGAGTACAATATTCTCTTATAATTAAATTTCATGAAATTCATGAAATTATTTTATTTATAAAATATATTTTATATTATTATATTTTTAAAAAAAATTATAAAAATATTATAAATTATATATAATTCATAATTTATATATATTTATGAATAATTTTTGATATCTTAAAAATCTTTTAGAATCATATCTTTTTAATAAAATATAATTTAAGGAGATAAGACGATTGACACGTGAAGATCTCTTAATTGAAACGTGATATTATTATTTTATATAATAATAATATTATTTGTTAATTACTATTTTATATATTAAAAATTATAAAAAATTACAAAAATTAAAATTTGTAAATATCCCACCTTCGCAGGTGGCCTTCTTGCTCAGGTGGCACCTAAGCAAGTGGCAGTTGCGCCGGTGCCTGCGCGGTGGACGTGGCAGCTAGCGCAAGTCGTTTTAGTTTTTTAAATTAAATATTAAAAAATTAATTAATATTTAAAATAATAAAATTTTTGAAATTTATGTATTATAAATAATTTACAATTTTTAAATTAATTATAATTAATTAAATTAGAAAAAAAATTAAAATAATTTTATATGAAGCCATTAGAAGTTAAATTAAAATTTAAATTTAAATTTAAATTTCAATCAATTTTAAATAATTTTTAAAATTTTTATTTTTTATAATATAATTAATTATTCTTAATTTAAAATATTTAAAAATTAATTTTATTTTTTTAAAAAAAAACTTGCAATGTATAATTATAAATATAAAAAATTAATTAATTATCAATTTTGTTTTCGTTTTTTAAATTGAACCAAAGATATTGTAAAACTTTTATATGAAAATAATATTAGAATTAAATAATTTTTATTAGTATAATGAGGTTATAATTTATTAAATATGTAATTATAAAAATTATTATTTTAATTTAATTATTTTTGATGTAAATGATATAAATTTATTATTATTTTAATATATAATTTTTATTTTTTCCTTCCTCATTAATCTAAAGTTTGAAATGGCAAACCATTCGGTCTGTGTTGCCGAAAACTAGAAAGTAAAGTCCATCTTCTTTTATACTTTTTCTAACGACGATTCTCCTCCGTTATCATTATCAGCGGCGGAGTTTGACGATTTCGAATTCAATTGGGTGTTTGGGTAAAGCAGTGACGGCGGCATGATTTGTATCAATCAGCAGCTCGTCGGAATGTTGGGAGGTTTTAGTTTTAGACGGTGACGGTAACTGAGTTTCCATCTTTTATCTCCTTGCTTTTACCCCAAAGCACCACGTATAATCCGCACACAATCAATGCTGCTCCAACTATGCTGGCATTTATAATAAAAATAAAAATAAAAATAAATACATAAATATATGGAAAAAAAAAGAAATACAAAGATCGAAAGCAGCCAGGTAATAATATATATTCACTTACGTTCCGCAATGCAAGTTTTCGTCCAAGACCAAAGAGCTAGCAAGAGCCACGAGCAAAGACGACAAAGGGTTGAAAGTGCATACAAAAACTGGTCCTCTCATCGTTAAACACCAAGAGATCAGTGTCACGACGACGCCAGATGTCACTATTCCCTGCTTAATTTTGCAAAGCCATCACCATTAATTAATATTAGGGATTGAATAATGAGTGGGTTAATCAAAGGTAGGGTAGTTTAGGGTAAAAAGTTTGTGGGATTGGCAAGTTTTACTGACCGAGTAAGCAGCTGTAAAAAGTCTAATATTCCAGGTGAGCTTCCATTGACTCCGTCGTCTCTCCATGCATAGTGCGAAAATGACACATTGAATTGATCCCATCAAACTCATCAGAGCAGTGCATGAGTAATGACATGGGTATCTATTGCTCAATTTTGCCTGATCTTCAATCAAACAAATGCAAATACATAAATTAAATACAGATATTATTTATGCACAATATAGAGAAGTAATCACCTGAATGATCAACCAAATAGCATAAGAGAAACAAAAGCCGAGAGAAGACAAACAGCCCAAGAAATGGGAATTCAATTTCGACTTTGTATGATGGTGTTGAGAAGAAGGGTTATTATTGTGCAATAAGTTGATATGGGTTGTCCAAATCTTGATTTCTGCTCCTTGGTAGAAAGTGAGTACCATTGCTCCTCCTATTCCAAGTATTGTCCCCAATACCTTCGCCTTCCCACTTTTGGCCCCTACTCCCAATTTCTCCATCCTATATATTTATTAATCATATAATTAAAACTAAAAATTAAATTTTAAAAAAAAAGTATTGACACCGTATGCAAAATGTAATCTTTCAATGGTTCAATTTAACTTAGTAGAGAAGGAAGGGTGAGAATACCTTAAACAGATGGCAAAGATGACGGTAATAGCAGGAATAAGATTGGACATGGCGGTAGCAAATGTTGCAGATGTTAAGGATAAGCATTGTATGTACAAATTTTGGGCCAGTGATCCCCTGCAATCAAACAAATACTGTAATTAGTTAATATTATAGAATTTTAAACTGCAGACATAGGTCACAGTTAGAAAGTTAACCAATGAAATATTACCCAAATAACGCAGAAAGAAAAGCTTGGAATAGTATCATCCATGTAAGCTTCGGCCGACTCTTCCTGTGAAAAAGAAAAAAAAATTCACTAAAAGAATGATGAAAATGAAGAACAAAGGCAGTGTAAAAAATTACAAAGAAACATTTGACAACCTTTCAAAGACTAGAGCTAAAGGCCCAACGAAGGCAGTAGCAAACATCATTCGATAAGCAATAAAAACCCTCAAATTCATTCCATCATTTGCAACTAATCTGTACACAACATTCATGATCATGTATGCAATTTGAACAAAAACCATGACCACCACTGGCTTTAATCCATGCAATACTTCCCACATATGTGCCATTTGAGAATAATATTATTCCTACTTCAAAAAAATATAAAGCTGAACAAGAGCAAGGGAGTCGGAAATAGATTTTATGGGTAGAATAAGGAGCAGAGAGAGGGCTATTTATAACAAGGATAAATTTCTATGCAAGTTCTGAATTTTTAAATTAATTACATATAAGTCTTAAAACTTTCAAAATATAGCACATTTTTTCTTCTTTTTTTTTGTTTAAATGCAATTTAATATCGTATTAATACAATTAATTATCTAAAATATTTTTTTAAAAAAAATCACAACATACGTCCCACCAATAAAATTCTTTAAAAAATATCGATTATTTATAAAAATATAATATATTAAAAGCGTTAATTTTTCATATTCAAATATTACGAATGAAAAATAATATACTATAAATTCATAATTTTATTAAAATTTTAAATAAAAAATAAAAATTGATTTAGAAAATAACTTCGATTAACTCTTAGTTGTATATATAACAAAACATATGAGACTTGGGGGGAATTTACCCTTACATAATCTGGGTGTACATGATCTTACATAAATGAAGATCATGCTGCTATGAATGCCAAACCACTACTGCATTCTATTATTGAAGGCTTTCGTTTACTATTGCATGCCATGCACGCGTAGGAGGGATCTTCTGTGGCTTACTTTTACAAGTGTTTGGTGCATGTCCACCATGGCTAGCTGGGGCGACACTTGACAACAGTAAGGATATATGGTAAGTTACATTACAATCTTCAATTCTCTCGTTTTAATTCTCAATTATTTTTTGAATTTTTTTTAAAAAAATTATTAATATGTATTTCAATAACTTTATGCCATTTAATATAAAATATAAAATAATTAAAATAAAACTTTAAAACGGTTAATAGAAACAATTTAACTATTAAACGTAAAAATTAAAATAATTAACATAAATTTATAGCACATAATAAAATAAAATTTAAAATACGATTAAAAATGTTAAAATAATTAATATAAGAATTAAAAAATTTGAATGTCAGACATATTGTACTACTTTTATGTACCATAACATATATTTATATATTATCTATTGGGTTACCAGCTATCAAAAAGGAAAATGACAAGAAAAATGGAGTTCTTGATGTGTTGTCTTTTGAGGGTAAAGGCATTTCTTTTGATCCTTTAGCCAAGTTAGAGTTATAAAGCAGAAAAGATACATGTGAAAGTAGTGGTTAATATAAACCTTGAGGGCCCCAAGTGATTCAATTCTGAAATATTTTGAAAAACCAGTTCTCTTGGTTTCTTGCATATTTTAAGTAGCAAACCCCACATATGAAATAATAAAAATATATGAAAAAAATAAAACTATGATTAATAACCAAATGTGTATATGTATATACATAAAGGTTTATGTTACACTCTAATTAACTCTATTGTACAATTTCAAATTAATTTTTGTTATAGTCTTTAGACTTTTTTATTAATAAATATTTATTTTTTAAATTTAAAGAATAAATTAAGAAATATATTAAAAAATATTAGGATGTGCAATAAAAATAATTTACATTAAAAAATAGAGAAATATAAGATAGCTTTATTGTGAAAAATGACCCATAAGATTGATCAAAATTAAGTCAATTGATATATTGTAATTGATGTTGATCCATACCTAAAACTTAATTAGACTATTTAGTGTTATTTTTAGTATAATTTAACATTCTCTCTCTTTTTTTTTAATTTTTTTTTAGTATCTATTGATATGTGGCATCAAAATTGAAACGGTCATAATTTTATTTTATTTTTTTTACTTAATTAATTAATTATCATTTTTATAAAAAAAAAGAGAGAGAAAATTTCACCGAAACTTATAAGTTTTGTTTATTTATTTATTTTTTATATAAGTACATGCATTTGCTTTTGATATTTTAGGTCTATTTTGTATGTCAAACAACATAGAATTGAATCAGATTATATTTTATAATATTGTGTTACGTTTTGTTTTTTGTATTTGGTATGCTATGCTATCCTATCCTCTGATAATGTATTATTAATTTTATATGACTAAATTATTGAGAGGTTTAAAACATAAAAATATAAATTTAGTTAACGGTTCAAATATAAAGTAAGCTGGGGAAAGGAAAATGACAAGAAAAATGAAATTCCTGATGTTGCATCTTCTAATGGCATTGCTAAATATTGTCCATAACTAAGGCTCTATGGTGCATGCACTACAAGATTCATAAGTGATTCTCAAGGGACCCAAGTTACTAAATTTCGAAAAAGTTTTGAAAAGTTTGTTCCTTTTATTTTTTGCATTCTTTTAGTAAAAGTTTGTGCTAGCTGTAAGGTTAAGGGATACTATTAAATATCTCTAATGAGATTTGACAAAATTATATATGAATTATAATTTTTAAAAAATTAATAAAAAGTATCTTTTAGTAGTAAAACCGTTATATTTAATCATTAGTTGTCTAAATTAAAAAAATTAAATGATCAAAATAATTTTTTTATATAATTTTAAATATTAATAATATTTTTTACATATTTTTTTTGAAGTTTTGAAAGCTCACAAAAAATATTTCTGAAAGCTATTTTTCTAATTTCAACATCTAATTTAATTTGATAAACATACGTAAATTAAATGCTAATTTTAATAAAATAATACTATAAATTACTTATATATATATAAATAAAAAACTATTTAATTTAATAAAAATATATAAATTATATGATATGAATATATACAAATAAATGTTATAAATTATGATTTGTATATAATTATTATAGCTATTGTGAAATATTTTCCTAATAATTTAAAATTAGTTAAACTATAAATTTTTATTTTAAAAAGATAAAAATTGGAGATTTTGCATTTTTAAAAATAAGAATTTTTCGTAAGACAAGTATTTAACTTATTCAATTCTTTTATTTACGATTCAACTAATTTTAATAATTATAAAAATATTTTAAAACAATAAATACTTTTATACAAATAAACAATTTATAATATTTATTCGTATATATTTTCATATCATATAGTATTATATATGCTTATTAAATTAAATTGTTTAAGTTTCTATACAAGTAATCAATTTATACTATTGTTCTATTAAATTAGCAACTAATTTTGTATATTTATTAAATTAAATTATATATTTGAATATAAAAAATAAATTATAGGGATAGGTTTTGGAAGAATGGCAAGAAGTATCTGAAACAAGTGGAAGTTCAGTAGAGGTGGGTGTAATTGGTCACAGATGCTTCAGTAACAAACTAACATGTAACACATTATGGATTTAAGACTAGGAGGCAAAGCTAAGTGATAAGCCAACTTACCTACTTTTTCAATTATTTCATGTGGACCATCTTAGCGTGGAACGAGCTTCATTGAACCCCGAAACGTTACAGACGTTTGTTGAAAATGCTGTAGTTTTAAATACACAAAGTCTCCCACATCGAGTTAGACCTCCCGCCGATGCTAGTCTGCTTGACATTTCATCCGATTCCGAGCTAGCAAGAGGTTGCTTTTTAACTAACGTAAAAATGACAAAATCTATCACGCAGGTACTCGTCTATTGCTAGCACAAGGTAAGTGTCAGGAACATAAGCCAATAGACTTGGCAGCGGAATGCCATGAACAGTTTGGAAGGGTGTCATTTTAGTAGAGTGAGTGGTCGTATTATAGCTAAACTCGGCCCAGGGAATCCATTGATTCCATTTTTGCAGCTGGTCACTAGTAAAACATTGTAAATACTGCTCCAAAATTTGATTAACCACTACGGTCGCCCACTGTGGATGATAATTTGAGCTCACACACAACTTGGTTCCTTGCAACTAGAACTAATAAATACCTTGTCCTGATCGCTAACGATTGATGTCGGAATGCCATGTAGACGAACCAGTGACAATGACGGCAGTAAACGGGTGTTTCAAGGCTATAAATTAAGCATATTTCGTCAAATGATCAACGATTACCATGATAATAATATACCCCTTAGACGAAGGTATCCTTCGATAAAGTCCATCGAAACATCAGTCCGAATTTGGGTCGGAATTGGCGGCGGTTGACGCAAACTTGCCGGCCTCGTACAACCTGTTTTGAACCTCTAACAAATATCACATTTTTTATAAATTGTATTAGAATATCTAAATTCAGTAAGTATAGTTTTTATAGAACACAATTTTTGAAAAGATGATGACTTTTCTTCAACATATCCAAACGATCATTACCATGTTTATCCAAAGTCAAAATATGATCCAATATTTGTTTCCTAAATAAATATATATATATATATATATATATATAATTTTTATATTAAAAATTTTTATTAAATAAAAACTCTATTTTCTCTATTATTATTGTCTTATTTTTTTTTAATTTGTAAATTACATTTCATAACATTATTTAATATAAAAAAAAATTTAAAAAATTCTACTTGTTGTAAAAATTATTAAAAAACACCAATGACTAGTATGCATTCAATTAACAATAACCAATAACCACATCATGGTACAATACAACATTAAACACAATTTTAAAAGAATGCTAATAATGCAAATTTTAATAGTACTTTTAACAAATTATTAATTTTTGAAATGAATGATACTACAAATTTATAAATAAGAGTCAAAAAAATATGATCTTATCAATTTATTAAAATTGTTGAGTTGGTCTATTAACTAAAAAAAGTTATATCTAATAAAAATTATTAATTTATCAAATATTAATTTGTAGAAGTTACACTATACTTGAATATTCTTGAAAATTTAGTAAAGTCTGGAAATATTAGGCTTAAATTATGTCTTGGGATATTGAACCAGAAAAGATGAGTCTTGCCAATCAAGCCAAAATACAAACCTAACATGAATATCATGTTAGGAAGTATCCGAGTACTTCTAAGAAATGAGGAGATATTGTGTTATTAGCCCTAAAATATTCTCCAAAAATCAGAGATATAATGGGTGTCAGACACATTCCCCTCCCCTCACCCCCAAGAAAATAACCAGCTTTCAACTCAGATCAAATTTACATAAAATAAAAGTGAACTGTACAGAGACCAGACGAAAAATTCTCTTGCTTTCCAAATTCGCCGGTTACTATTCGTTGAAAATAACTACTGAACTAGAAAAACACAAATCTAAAATCAATGGGTCAAACACAACATAACCAGGGTTTGTCCTTTTATTAATCATAACCCGAGGCTTCAATAGCACAAAAAGTCCACCATTATCGCACAGGAATTACTAATTTGGGGTACATATCAAAAATTCTTGCAAACAGTTTTTTTGAATCTGAAAACAAAAACCATGCTATAACAGATCACAATTTTTGAACGCATTATTTCAGTTTCTCCAATAGCTTCGGAGCAACCTGCATTCCAGCATAAATAAACTCAGGAGAATATACAATAATTAATGAGGAAAAAAAAAGATTAAAAAAACCTTAATTTTTTTCTATTTTCTCTTTTTGCAGGCTGAGAGAACAAGTCTCTTGCAGTAAAGAATTAACACTTACACATTTGTCGATACATGACCAATAATCAAAATATTGCCCGGTGCAGTGTTTGTGCCCAGTTTCATCACTTTGTATCCTCTTAACACATGCCTGCAGCAACATTATAGGTTACAACCAACACCACCTCTATTCTCAAACTAAAATTCAAATATTAGTATTCTGATGTTCACCACCATTTTCCATACCAGCTGGTCAAATATCTGGATGAAGTAAAATTCTCACCCGATGAATACTTTGGCTAGTTAGAACATCTAGAAGAATTAAAGAGCTGGCAGTAAACCAAACCAAATTCTCAAACAAACAGAAAACTAGCATTTTTCAACAATTGGCTGAGACTATGTTTGGGAAACTGCTGTAAGACGAAATCACTGAAGGTCAAATATTAGTGGAAAAGTGAAAGGTCCACACCAAAACATGATATTTACCAAACACTTTAGCCAGTACACTTTCAAAACCGCCACAATGCCAAACCAAGCCTGAATCTAAGATTTTCCACAGATGCTTTACCCCCCAAAAAAAAATCACCATGGTGCAGCAGCATTGAACAGCCACCAGCTCTATCAATTCTATAAAATCACAATTGTTAAGTTTACATTGCCCTTGTTAATTTCTGTTGACATCAGTTTGATAACTTAACTTCAAAGTTTAAATATAACTGCAAAGCACACTTGGACAGGGCAACCCAGCAAATCAGAACTATGAAGCATTCAAGAGAGCAGCAAAGTAACAACCATATGACAACTTTCATTAATCTAAAGCTTCCATGGTACATGTACATACAAAGATCTTAAATAAACAGTCCCCAAAGGTCTGATTAACTTGACTAGGATAAGGTCTGATTAACTTGACTAGGATAAAACCATATCTGGTCAAACTCATGAAATGCCACTATAGTGAATTGAACAGACCAGATGAAAAATTGATAACAACAATTGCACAATTTGCAAATGGCTGTATGAAGCACCAACCAAGGGCACTTATTAAAGCAGGCTCCTGACACTGTAGATGACGCTCATGATTAAATTTTGAACAAGGAATTGATGGGAGTAAAACTAAAATTTAAAAAGATGGCTGAAGTGATCAAATAGATCCACATGTGGTCGTGACTTAGTAAATTACCAAAGAGACATAAAATACAAGTAATATATTAGAGATTGAAATTCTATGGGTTACAGTTTGTATGAGAGCCAAAACAGGAAAAAACCTCAAGGGAAAATAAAGTTACAGATAAAGCCCAAATCAATGAATATAAATCTTATTCTTATTAAATCTTGTTATAAAATCAATATGTTTGGCTAGGGCTAGTTACAGAAACAATAATAATTTCATTGAACCCATTACAAGGGAGATGCTAATCATGAAGAGGCTCTTAAAAGAAAATAGACCAAAGATATAGAACTGTGTTGTCAACTTAACAGATGAATGTCAAGCCAGAAACATAGTTCTAGGTCCTGGCTATCAACCGGACACAGAGACAGGTAGCAAAGCAACACAAAAAAGCTCTTAGATCTTGCAGTTTATCTATAAGAGCAACTCTGTAAGACTTGACGAACTTGTGGAGGATTACATATTCTCAAAATACTTAATCAATTGTTTATTGTACGGTACACCTCAGCATCAGCCTCAATCTTGTATAGCTTCTTTCATCAACACATCCACTCCAAACCCTCTAAAACATTCACAGAAGCGAGCCAGAGAGAAAAACCAACAAGATCCTTTTTTATAAAAGAAATAATGAGAATAATACCAAACAAAAGCCAAGCTCCATGTATAAAAGGGGACATTTGAAGACCAAACCAGCTTACAAGAAACTTGTAACTAAGATGATACATAAGATAATACAACTACAATAACGGATTCCAAAAAACTCAAGGAGAAGAAAAAAAATAGATAAACCATACATAGCCTCGTTACAAAATATCAGTGCAACCAATTTATTTGAAATGATACCTCACTCAAATTATAACTCACATATATGTAAAGCCCTTCATAACTAATGTGCATCCTACGTAGCACTCAATGCCCATATCATATTCCAACATCCATAAGAATAGCCAATTACTTGAAAGGATTTAATAAGTTAAATTTTCCAAAATGTCATCACAAACCTGATATTCAATTAATGGTTTCACACACTTTGGCTTGCATGATTCTTCAAGATACTTCTTCTGATCAACAAGTTCTTCATCCGCCCTTAATATAATAATCAAATTAGTGGGAAGCAAAAAATCAGTGACAACAAAAAGCATAACAGATAAAGTTAAACACGCAATGAAATTAACATGTTTACAAAATTAGAGATGGGTGTAAACTGAGGCACAAACAAGTATTTATTGAGATGAAAGGAGGAGATAGAATGATCACGAAAAATATTAGAAATAGAATCTTCCTGGAATTTAAATTTCAAAGTTAGCAACTATGTTTCAACAGGTACCACTGTTTTGATCATCACTTACATTAACTTACAGAGCGATTGCTTATTGATATCCCCAAGGACTACTTAATGACATTTATAGTTAGCTGTTTACTCAAAATTCAGGCCATGCTACAACAGATTTGTCACAAGCATTACATTCACAAGAAAGCTATCTCAATCCAGTCACATTTGCAAACTCCATGAAAGAAAAGCTCTTTGCTATACAATGAATTGGGGAACCATTATACCATTTTAGATGATTGCTCTTCAATTACAGATCACCTAACTAATAAAGCTTTCTAAAATGAGAAAACCCCATAACACTTTTAACCAATCACAGTGGATTCCGAAGTTCCAAACAGAGAGTGATAACAGCATATTGAAATCTATATCCCCTTACCCTGTCATACATTTGACCAACAACTCTAAGCAGATGCTTATTTGAACATGTTTACAAAGAATCTAAAGATACGAATTCTTGAATTATCTGTGAATACGCTGGTACACAAAAACGTGTCAAAAAAACAAAATTCACAGCACAAGCATCAACAGAAAAGTAAAAACATACTAATCCATGCTTACATTGCTGTAAAAGGAGGCCAGTAAATTTCAAATAATTAAGCAAGGAGCTTGCCGGATCTCCTGCAATATTATTGGCAAACCAATTAAACAATAAATATCAATATATTAAATCAAAGACACTGGAACCTAAAAATAGACTTCTGTCAATGAATCAGAGAGCCAAAACAAAACCCTACACTTAAAAAGATCCACAAAATCAATGAAATAAATCTTAGAGACAAAGATACGGATCTGATATAATAACGATAAAACATTGTTCTTTAAGTCACCTGAAGAGACTTGACGCAACTGGACTGGACGATTCAACGTCGCCAAACCGAGTGTAAATTATAAAGACAGCGGCTCAGCTTAGTCTGGTCTGCAACCCTTCTTTCGCTTTTATTATTTTATTCGTCACGGTGCTGACCTCGTTCCGTCAACGGCTCTTTGGGCCCGGATGAAGCTTTTGTATGGGAGCACAAAAGGCTTTTGTTCTACATTGGCAGGCCTCAAAGTTTGAACAGTGGAAACCTATTTTACCTTTGTTCTCCTCTCTTGCCTTCCATACGTTCGTTTTGAATAATTTCAATTAGTTTCACTTGTGTTAGATTGATTGCTATTACGAATTTCTTTAGACCCATTTATGAATATTTTCGTATAAATACAAAAATATCTATCAAATATAAAATTATTAGAATTTAAATATAAAATATATGAAATAATAAAATATCGAGATCTGCAAGTAAAAAATTGATATACTTATTATATATATTTTTTTAAAATAATTAATTACAAACTTGTGAATACATTTTATTATTTTTTTATAAAAATATTTATTAATGTATAGCTTTTCTAAATCTCATGGGATATATTTAAAAATTATTATTACTAATTACATATAAAATAATAAAAATATTTTAATTAATTGATTAACGATCAATCGTAATAATTTTATTATTGAGGAATCATTTTTGTTAATTTTAAAAAATTTATATCCATGTATAATTTTTATTAAACTTTCAGGAGTTATGTGAAAATATCTTTTTTTTTAATTGTTGGTTATTGACTTTGAATTGCATATTAACTAAAAAAAAAGTTTCAAAAATTCTTTTAGTGATTTTGTATTAATTTAGCCATCAAAATAATGTCATCGAAATGATTAAACCACGTAAACAAATTAATCCCTAAAATGAATTGGTGTTCATAAATTAAATAACTAATATTTAGCATTTTTAATATAACGTAAAACACATTTTAACTATTTAGATAATAAATCTCGTGTCATTCTTAATATATATTTTGACTAAATTTTGAAATGTTTAGCAATAATATTCTTTTTAAATACAAATTTATTTAAAAACGAGTTAATTTTAACTTTCTCTTTCTATTTATAAATAATAATTGATGTACATAAAGTTTTATGTAATTGTTAGTTGATGCTATTAAAGTGAACAAATTACTTAAACAATATTAAATTAAAAAAAATTTAAAAATCTTGCTTTTAGTTATTTTCTTCTTCTTTTTATTTTTTTAAAATAAATTTTCTCACAGTTTCTTAGCTAGAATTGCCCAAAATTAAACTTAATTTCAACAAATACAAATTTGTCTTCAAAATTAGTGTTTTTATATTGACTCGTATAAAATTATAAGCGTGGATCTAATCACTATGTGAAATCAATCCTAACATGGTTCACACATCATAGCAGATTAAAAGACTTAAATCTTTCAATACAAGTCTATTTTATATTGTAAATCTTTTGAGTAAATTTTTTAGACTACTTATATCTTTTCTATAAATATAAACTTTTTTATGAGGTATTTTAAAATTTTTTTTAGAATTTGTTAAAATCATGCATAAATATAAATTTTTATAAAATTAATAAAAAATAATTTTTAATAATAAAAATGTTATCTTTGACTGTTAGTTAATTAACAAAATAATAAAATAATTTATATATAATTTTAAATTAATAATATTTTTCATGTACTTTCCACAAGATTTAGAAATTAATAAAAAGAGTTTTTAAAAGTTATTTTTTTTCATATTTGACAATAATTTAATTGAATTTAATAAATATGTATAAATTAGGTACTAATTTTTAATAAAATTATATCATAAATTATTTATTTGTGTAAAATTATAGAGCATTTAATTTGATAAAAATATATAAAACTATATAATACAATAATATATATAAAACAAATATTATTATTCACTTGTTTGTATATAATTATTTTAGCTATTGTTAAGCATTTTTCATATCTTATTTGATAATTAAAAATAACTGAATAATTATGAAAATATTTTATAATAACTAAAAAACTATATACAAACAATCAATTTATAATATTTATTTGTATATATTTATATAATATAATTTTATATATAATTATCAAATTAAATGATTTACTGTTTTGCATAAGCAAGTAATTTCTAATATTGTTTTGTTACAATTTGCTCTTAATTTATGTATATAATTTTTAAATTAAATGAGATATTAAAATATGACAAATAATTTTTAAAGGTATTTTTTTATTAATTTTTTAAATTTCATAAAATATGTGAAACATAATATTAATATATAAATTTTATACACATAAGTTATTTATTTATTATTATTTTTATTTTAATTAGTTAATTAATAGTCAAAAATAACTTTCGTATTATTTAGGGATTTTTTTATTAATCACGTCAATTTTTTTTTCAAAAAATTTGAAAATACCTTAACTTTTTATTAGAGCCAACTATAATTTTATTACAAAGAGGCTATATATTAAGTTAGAATAATGGCACATGTCATATATAAATTCATATGTTAATACTTAAAAAAGTACAAAAATAAAAAAAATAATAAAAAAATAAAAATTTTAATAACAAATATAAAATTTATGCACAATCAATTTTTATTAGAACGAAAAATAAATAAAATTAAAATAGAAATTATTTTTAAATATAAATTTTAATATTATTGAAAACAAAATTAGATAATAAATGAAGGAATGTAAGTAAATAAATGAAAGTAAAGGCGCCGCTGCCATTGCTAATGCCGGCCTTCAAAGTGAAGATTCAAGTAGACTTTGCTGGCCGCGGTCGGCACTCGGGCATGGCTGACCACCGCCCTCTCGCGTTGTAGCCGTCCTACTGACGTGGATTCAGTACATATTAGTGACCGTATCTATGCACACTAGTCCAACAGGACGGCGTCCTTTTACTTTGGTTGCGTTTGAAATCAAACTAGATTCTCTTTCTAGTCTTATCGTTATTATTAATCTTGAGAACAAAAAGAAAGAAACAATTAAAAAGTTTTATTTCCTGTTTGGTTGTCCGCAAAAAGAAAGCTAAAGATTCCTCATTTCATTTGCTTTCCCGAGTTATCTTTTTCTCAGCAGCCAAACACAGCTAAAGTTAAGTAATTTGCATTTGCATTTGCATTTCATTATCATTTCCCTGGTGTTTACATATATAAAAACGTGCGTACCTTCTATTTTGCTCGTAGTTTTCTGCTGCTTCTTTCGTCAGCGCAAGCTTTTCACTTGCAGTCCCGATAAGACTGAAAGAAAGCTCTTTTTCGCTAGATTAAAGGTACGTTTTCTAGATGATTGTCTTTTGATTTATATCCTTTGCTTGGTTGATCTAAGGCCACTGTTTGTTATTTCTGTATGGTTGATTAACTATCATTTGATTATTTGCCGATTTAGATCTGCTATTCGTGCCTCTCTTTTTTGTTTTCTGTTGATGTTCTCGGGTTTGAATCTGCTACTCTACGCTTAGTCAAGTTTCTTAGAAATCAGGGGACGAAAACTTTTGATTGTTATACAGGCTTCTTTGCATCTAAAATTCTGAATAGACTGACAAACCTGTGAAATTGCTTTGGTCTTTAATCGACTAGCTGCTTCTCGTTGTATTTTTGTGTTTGTTATAGTTGTTTCAAACTTGTTATTACGGTCAAGAGGTTTTAGTATCTGTATCCTTGATCTGAATTACAAACGTAAGCGGACGTCAACATCATATATGTCTATTTAAATGCCTATTCCCTGAATTACAATAAGTTTCTAACCGCAATCTGATCTTATATCTTGTAAGATTTAAGTTAACTAACAGAAGCAGCGATAATCTAGAAATGAATGTTACCCGATTATAAAGTCTGGATTATGATAGTTGGTTCAAGTAAGAATTTATGTTCAAATCCCCCTCACAGAGCAGGTTTTCTGGAGGAGTTTGGTTTATCTCTTGTAATATTTTCTTAAGAGAAAAAGTTTCTGAAGTATGGTTTATTCTTTTTCAATTTTTTTGTTTCTTCTTACCTAGGTGTGATTGTCATATATGTGTTAAGCATGTTGCACTAGCTGAGTATTTATTTCAGTTTGATTTCTTATTGTTGGTTTTGAGTATTTTCTCCTTCTAATCTATTATGATTTCCCATTTCTAGAATTGTAAAGGATGGCCGAAGAGGATATTCAACCCCTTGTCTGTGACAATGGAACTGGAATGGTCAAGGTCTGTAAATTATTATATTCAGTTCACTATGTACGCATAATTTAATCTTTATAAGCATACTTATCATATAAATAACAATACTGTGGCTCGAGTTCAGTCTTTGCTCATGTCTTTGGCATTGCAAAAATTTGCAGGCTGGTTTTGCCGGTGATGATGCTCCAAGGGCAGTGTTCCCCAGTATTGTTGGCCGACCTCGTCACACAGGTGTCATGGTTGGGATGGGTCAAAAAGATGCTTATGTAGGTGATGAAGCCCAGTCAAAAAGAGGTATACTCACTTTGAAGTATCCAATTGAGCATGGCATAGTCAGCAATTGGGATGATATGGAGAAGATTTGGCATCACACTTTCTACAATGAGCTTCGTGTGGCCCCTGAGGAACACCCTGTACTTCTTACTGAAGCACCACTTAATCCCAAGGCCAACAGGGAGAAGATGACCCAAATCATGTTTGAAACCTTCAATGTCCCTGCAATGTATGTTGCCATCCAGGCAGTTCTTTCCCTGTATGCCAGTGGTCGTACTACAGGTTTGTACTCATGATAATAACTTGTCTGTAGGTATTACTAATATTTTAGGATACATAACTTTAGGATAATTTATTAAATTACCTTGTGCTCCTGATTTCACTTTGCTTATACTGGAGGCTATTGGGAAGTTGTATAGGAAGTTATTGAAGCAAGACATAATGCACAGTGTAAAGGAAACATTTAGCTGGAAGGGGTTTGCCTCTTGTAAAGGAATTAGAAAAAGAGTTTGCTATATATAATCTGTCACAAAGAAGCTACTTGTGCAATAATTTGACAACTGTTGTAGTTTTTGAGTGGTTTAAAAATTTGGGTACAATGAACTAATTTTTACTCCAATCTTAACTTTCTAATTTTATATCATTCTTGAATAGAGCTCACCAGATCTTTTTTTGGTTTTCAAATAGGTATTGTCTTGGATTCTGGTGATGGTGTGAGCCACACGGTCCCAATTTATGAAGGTTATGCTCTCCCTCATGCCATCCTTCGATTGGACCTTGCTGGTCGTGATTTAACAGACTGCCTGATGAAGATCCTTACGGAGAGAGGGTATATGTTCACTACTACTGCTGAGCGGGAAATTGTCCGTGACATGAAGGAGAAACTTGCATATGTTGCCCTTGATTATGAGCAAGAATTGGAGACTGCCAAGAGCAGCTCTGCAATTGAGAAAAGTTTTGAGTTGCCTGATGGGCAGGTGATTACGATTGGAGCAGAGAGGTTCCGTTGCCCAGAAGTGCTTTTCCAGCCATCTTTGATTGGAATGGAAGCTGCAGGAATTCATGAAACTACCTACAACTCCATCATGAAGTGTGATGTTGATATCAGGAAAGATCTATATGGAAACATTGTACTTAGTGGTGGGTCAACCATGTTCCCTGGAATTGCTGACCGGATGAGCAAAGAAATTACTGCCCTTGCTCCTAGCAGCATGAAGATCAAGGTGGTTGCACCTCCTGAGAGAAAGTACAGTGTCTGGATTGGAGGATCTATTCTGGCATCTCTCAGTACCTTCCAGCAGGTAACCTTTTTAACTAAAATTACTTTTTGGCACTTTTAATTTTCAATAAGGTTGAATAAATGAAGTGAACAAATGTTATTGGCTTTGTTGCTGCAGATGTGGATATCCAAGGGTGAATATGATGAATCAGGTCCGGCTATTGTGCACCGGAAGTGCTTTTAAATTGGGTGAAAATGAGATGGTTAGTAATCGTCATGATCATCACTTGGTGTCATGTCGAGTGTGAATTCAGCTTGGTTGGCTTCTGAAGCTTTGGCCTATTGATAAGACTGAAAAGATCTTGGTACATGCTTGAGATTTTAAATTTGGAATACATATTATGCTATCTCATTATGACTTAGAAGCCATTATTATTGGCCAGGAGCGGCTGGTATGGATATTTGTTCGTGTTTTTTGTTTGCTTTGGTCTATCATATATATATATATATATTTTATTTGGCCAAGAATGTTTTAGGTGTGTTTTGTTAGAACAGAATGGCAAGTCCCATTTTGGATTTTTGAGTCTTGTATTTATTGCAAGAGTAGCTTGAATGTCGATTTGCTCAACTTTCTCCAGGGTTTTTAAGGGAATACTCTATTCCAGAAAGAATGGATGAACAAACTTTTCGTGGAATCAGGATAAAATGAGTAAATTTTCCACCACTTCAAATAAACAAGTTGGATAGAGATAATTGCTACGATACTAAAAGTTGTGTTTATTCAAAATACGACAGCAGAAGAAAGTCTCACAAATGTAGAAATTTTCAAACTATAGAAATTCTTTTGGTTTTACGCTTTTCATTCATACAATAGCTGTTCATTTCTACTTCAGGACCCAGATCGGTGCATTGAAGTGGTACAACTCAACAATCTCCTCCTAATACAAAACCTTCCTAACTGGAAACCGTGAAACCATGCAAACCAACACCGGCCCTTCACGTGAACCACATCCCCGCATATTAGGGTATGGCTTTGATACTATTTGTTACACCACTTGTTGAGTCTAAGACTCAGGTATCCAAGCCAAAATACTAGCATAGTGAGTGACGAATCATCCTATTCTTGAACCAACACCTTTTACCAGCACGTGGTGGGACTACTAAATACCATCCATAATTTATAGCATTAAAATTGCATACTAGAGTAACAGGTAACAATCAGCAATGCAAAACTTAATATATAAGCAGAGTTAGACCTTCTCACTTGGAACAAAGTGACTTTAACATCTCTCCCTAAGAAAACGGTGCTACTAACTCTTACCCGGTGCAATATGTCACGAATCAGAAGTAAATTAAAGAACTCCATTCCCATGATCTCTAATAAAAAGGTGCTATTAACTCTTTACCGGTTCACAATGTTACGAACCAGAAGCAAATTTTCTCTGCGTAGGACGAGAAATCTTCTTGACATAGGAGGAATTCCATTCCCCACCATCTTGCGCATAATAATCCATTGGATAATCACCACAACCAACACCATCTCCTTCACATTTTTTAATCCCATTTCCACACCCACAGCATGATTCCGTTTTACTCGCTTCCCTCTCCCACCATCCAGGTATAACACCGAGCGCAATCTCAGCCTCAAATGGAGTCAACAGCGGTTTTACAAAAGCATCTCCCCAATCAATGGACAATCTCGGACAAGCAATTTGAATCCAAGCATCCACGGTATCTTCAAACAATGCTACTCTACCGGGACTAATCTCCGACATCAAAATAACAACATAATCAAACCCTTTATCACTCATCCTTTTTTGCAACCTATCCAAAATTCTTGGATTCCCTTGCCTCCCCAATGTCCCTAACACAATTCCCCAACTCCTCGCTACCTTAGCCTTTTCAATTGCCTGTTTCCTCGTCTCCCTCATTCCCTTATTATCATACTCCTCTAAAAACAATTTCCCCAAATATGGATCGTATCTAAACGTTTTAATCCCTGGATTTGCTATCATAAACGCCTCCAAATGGAACCTCCCGTCCGCAATGAAAACCAATATGAAATCCAATTCGCTGGTTGCAATCTTCGGTGCAGTGCATCCAAGTACTTCACCGGCTGACAACGGCTTCGATTGCGGAATCATAACCGTAAATCCGTGTTTATCTAGTTCTGGCTTCGCAGCTCTGATTGCTGACGCAAATTGTATAGTGCCAGCCAGGACAATTTTGGATGAATCAGTAATGTTTAGTTTGATGGTCTCGATCAGACGGTTGACATCGATTTTGATCTCCACGAATACGTACAGGCATGGTATTTTGGTGAAATCAACGGGTACTAAACAGCTGTGGCCGTAGTGGATTAAAAGATCGGCGTTTAAAGCGGAAGCAGAGAGGTCGTCGACGCAACACGCGCCGTAGGTTACGTCACCGAGGATGAAGCAATGAGTGACTTCTGCGAAGGACGTGAAGATGTCTGAGAGAATTAGTGAGTACATAAGCAAACCTTCTGGGAGCTGAAGGGCCACGCGCTTTGCTCGAGTGGAGAGTATGCGCCATAAGCATTTGTGGATTTCGAAGTTGTAGTTTTGTGGGAGAAGGGAGATGGCGGCGTTGAGGGATTCGTTGTTGAGAATTGAATCTGGAATTTGATTCTTCACGAAACGTTTTGGTAGGGGTTTCGGTTTCGTACTGATTTCGAGATTTTCTGGTTTTTGCTTGATGTTATCAACGGAGTCCATGGCTGTGATAAAATCAATCAAATACTGATCGTTTGAGATGTCAACGAGAGAATGATTTATCAGATATGGCAATTGATTGAGAATTCAACAGAATTTCTTGGGTTTTTGAGACGGGAAAAGGAAGAAGAATCGGATGGAGTCTAGGGTCTACTGAGGTTAAGACGAAGAAGAAGAAAGATCGAGCATGGGCCGCGCCCATGGGCCCTGGCACCCATTTTTATAAGGGTGCTGATATTTTCAATTTCTTTTTATTTTTTTTAATTTTATTTTACCACTATCATAATTATAAACAGTAAAAAAAATAAAAATTAATAAAAAAATAAATAGCATTGATTAAATAAGATATTATGTAAAAAAATTATTTATTTATTTTATTTTATTTTTTTATTAAAAAATTTTTATAAATTTTTAAATCGAAAGAATTTTATAAGTATTTTTATATTTAATTTTATTTTTATAATTAAAATCATTTATTATTTATAAAAAATAAACATTTTCATTATTTTTTTTAATTTTTACACATTTATTTATGAACTGCAACACATGTTTAAATTTAAAAAAAAAGGGTAAAAGCATGAAGCATACAATTATTTTCATTTAAGCAGTGGAGGTCAGCTAACATCGGCCATGTTTTTATATATATAATATATGAATCCTACTTGCTTCACTTGATTTCTATAAATTAAAATCGTATTTAGGGAGAGAAGGAACATAAAGCAAACCAAAGCCAAGAGAGAAAGAAGAGAAAAGAGCGAAAAATAAAAAAAAATCCATTGGCGATATATCACATAAATTTTACTAATTTTAATTTTATAAAATAATTTTACATATTAAATAAATATTAATTATTATTGTATCCCTATTTTTCTCTGGTGGCGTCACCGAGATCGTGTCCAACTGAACACCTTATCTATTACTTCTACTTTATTGGGTTTTGGAATTTATTTGTATCCCAAGTTTGAGTCTATTATTGCTTTAGATCCATAAAAGGAAGAAAAAATACCAAAAAAATAAAAAAAAACCTCATTTCAATTGTACTCTAAGGTTCTCTTTAGGATCACAAACTCACGTAATTATGCATAAACAATACCAATAAATGAAAAGTAATAGATATGCTTAAAGGTTTATATTAGAGAGACTACTAGCTTTTTGTTGTCGCTTTTTATTACTTGTTGTCGTATGCAGGCCAGTATCAAGAGTTCGGAGTATTTGCTTGCAATAAATGATTTCAAACCTTTTCAGCAACCAAGACCTTAATGGGCAGATTTAATCTAGTGGCATGAATTATGCACACGTATAGCCTCATTGCGTGAAAAATCACTGATAGTTTTAAGGGTTTCCACCTAAGCAGTTATGAAAGAGATGTAAGCACTTTAATTTTTCTATTATTAGAGTGTAAAGAAAATGTAGCCTAACAAACTTATAAAGTTAAGAATGGATGAAGATGTTTGAACTTAAAACGCATCAGTAGTGAGAGAAAGATGTGGGCACATCATATCTTAAGTGAATGAATAATCATAAGATGTTAGGCGTAAAGGTTTTACTTGTTTTTGTTTTTTCTGTTATTTATGGTAAAAGGTGTTTTTCAATTTGTCAAATGTTTCATTCTCATAACACTTTGAATTTGCCATTACTCCACTAATATCTGCTTGAAAAATAGATAATGCTTTTAATGGTGACACCTGTGAGAATAATGACATAAATTCCTTAATTATTGCATTTAATTTGCCAACTAAACCAAGTAACAACTATACTAGACAATTACTGTCTATTAATAGACTATTGATGTCAAAATCAAATTGATTCTTACAATAATGTTTAATCATTAATTTTCAGATTATAATGCTAAGATTTAGCTGTGAACTTATTTAAACCCTTAAAAAATGTATCATACTGAGAGGCAGGTCTATAATCTGGTTGCTGAAAACCACTGATTTCTATGCGTATGTAGTTTAGCTGTCGACATAACGCTGCTGATTTTGGATGAGCTGTAGTTTAGCTATTTACCTCAGGGAAATTGACAAGTGGAACAAGGTTCAGTGTTTATGTCTACGCAAAAACCAAAGCTAGAGGAATTCATGCCTGGTTAAAGAAAGTTGTTTCATTTTTGCTTGTCAGATTGTCTAAATTACAAAACTGGGCCCAAACTTTGCTTAGGGCTCTCTTATCTGAGTTAGATCAGCATAATCAAGAGAAAGCAACTCTCTTATGGTAAAATAGTTGTTTGCTTTTAGTGCCAGGTAAGTAGTTTTTTTACCAGATTTAATATCTGTATTTGATTTCTCAGTTTGTAAATTTAGTTTGAATTCCAAAAGTTAGAAGAGTTTTTGGCTTTGGTTTAAACTCAAGTTGTTTCTCGAGTCTGCTTCTTGAATGTCTTTTTCCTTTGTTTCAGCATTGTTAGTGGAATTCCCTATAGTTACAGCCCTAAAGATTCCGGGTATGGCACTGGCTCTTTAGTATTGTGATTTAGAACTGGGGATTATATTGAGTTATCTGTAGGTCTCTTGAATTGTGTGTAATTGTTGGACTGTGATGAAAGAAGCAACCCAGTTTTATTGATTTTGAAAGGAAATTTCTATTAAGGTTTGGGTTTGAATTCTCTTTTGTGACAAACAATGGAAAGAAAAGCATCATTAGCTGGTGGTATGATTAGGGGGGGCTTATGTGGATTTCAGGATTTGGAAGGTGCAATGCTGCTTCATCACCAGCAAGACCCAAATTTTTACCAACCACAAATTGAAAGTTTTTTCCCTTTAAGGGTGCAATACATGCAGGACCAACCAGTTTTCGTTACTGATTGTGCGCAAGATGAAAGAGGAAAGAATTGTGCTGTTCCTGGAGTTGATGGGCACTATGAAGTTGGTGAAGGGAGAGGGACCACATGGCAGCGTATTAAATGGACTGAAAAGATGGTGATGCTTTTGATTTCTATAGTTTCTTACATTCGCCAGTGTTCTTCCTCTGATGCTGGTAATGGGAGAAATGAGTCATTCACTCTTGCAAGAGATGGGGAAATGGAGACTTGTGTCAAAGGTCATGACTGAGAGGGGTTATATTGTATCACCTCAGCAATGCAAGGACAAGTTTAATAATCTAAACAGAAGTTATAAGACACTCAATGATGTTCTTGGGAGAGGCACTTCTTGCAAGGTTGTGGAGAACCCAAAGCTTTTAGATGATATAAATGTATCAGAGAAGATAAAAGAGAATGTAAGGAAAATTTTAAGCTCGAAACAACTGTTTTTTAAGGAGATGTGTTCGTATCATAATGGCAATCATCTCTTTCAGGCTCGTGATCCAGATTTACAGAGGTCTTTGCACTTGGCTTGGAGGAGGAAGCGTGGTTATGAGCCTCATTCAAGATTGTCCAAGGCTGACGATTTTGTTAAACAATATCAAGATGCTGGTGCTGGTTCTCGATATAATTTAACTGAGGATAACAACTTGAAATTGTTAGGCTATTATGAAATATTAGAGGAACATCCCCAATTTGTTTGTACTGATTTAAATGGTGTTCACCCTGAGGGTGGCAACATAGACAGATTGCAGAACCAATCGATGGCATTCCGATCACTTCGCTTAAAATTGCTGCAGTTACAGGTGAAGGTCCATTTACTCAAGTTAGAGAACCAGCGATTCAAGTGGCAGAGAATTTGCTGGAAGCAAGACAGACAGATGATCAGGATGAGACTGGAAAATGAGCGTGTGAAATTGAGAATGAGAGGATGGTAAATACAAGGAAATGAGGGCCGATTATGATTCAACAGTTTAGGTATTTACATACATATATACAGATCCATATTTACATTTACACACACATTATTTTTTCATTTTTATTTCCATTTCCTTGTAAATCTATACCTTTTCCATATTGGAATGTGGACATTCCTTTACCATCATATCTGATGAAAACTGTAAGACCAGAATTCTTAATCAAAGTGATGTCTGGTTTAGGGAAGTTTTATCTTATTTGATATTTAGGATAGTTTTATTTTAGTTTGTTTTCATGTTTTCCTATTTTAATTAGTTTTGCTGCCACAAGCTGGAGATATTATAAAGAATAGTCTTTAAGGTTTATAAGTTACTCTGGGTTAACCTGCAGTCATTAATGCAGCTCAGCTTGTGTTGAAACTGTGGCAAGAGTTCTATAAGTGACCTTGTATGCATTGGCAATTGTACGGCATTCTGAAAGCAAAAAGTTGGTAGTGTGTTCATTGTGGTCAAAATTTTTTTCTTCCTGTGAAAGATAATCTAATATGACTGGAACTGTTGTCATCTGGTGTTAATATATACGAATGAGCCAACATTCTACGGATGCCATCAGCTAAATATTATTGACCAAAAATAAAGAAAAGCAGAAGAAAGAGAATGGCAGAGATTGAAAAATGGATCAATGCAACTTTTAGAAGAGGAGCTTCATGGCTAAATATTGAATAACATAGATTATGTTAAGTCTAGTTATTTTTTTAATTTAATAGATTGACAATTTTTGAGCACTCATGCAATTCAATGATGGAGAGCATCGACAGTATAGTATGTTATATTTTTATTTTTTTTTCACTTTACCATTGGTTCTATCATGAGTGGATTATATATATTATCTGTGCTTCATTTTATTTATTGGAATATAGATATTCTGAAACGTAGAAAGAACATGCAGGCTAAGGCTACAGCTAGCGCAAACGGTGAAGAAGGGAAGGGATTCAGTTTTCTATTATTATAGCAACACGTACGAATTTGACTTAGTAAAAAAATAAAATGATCAGTGAAGATGAAATTACATTGACAAAAATCAAACTATTTCAACAATGGCCGGCCTCAAATCTTTCGTGGCCATAGAAAATATTTCGGCTGCAAAACCTAAAACAATCTACAAAACTATAAAAACCCTCTCTTTAAGATTACCAAATGTGCATCTCGCAATCCCATTAACCTATATCCTTTTCTCCTTGTTCTTCTTGAGCCTTTCTCTGAAAGACTCTTATCCAGAAGAAAGAGAAATTAATTGAGATTTCTCTTTCTTCTTTGAAGAAAAATTCATGGGTGCTTGTGCTAGTTTTCCAAAGGGTATGATGGGGGAGGCTGCAGCTGCGCCTGAACCTGTTCCTGAACCGGCAAAGGAGGAGTCTGTTGAAGCTGTAGAGAGCACGGAGGAGGTGAAAGTTGAGCAGGAGAAAACCATGGATGATGAGGCCAAACACCAGTCTCTTGGGTCCTTACTCGATGGGGTAGGTAGTATTTATGATGATTGGAATGCAATGCAATGCAAAGGTAAACATGCATCACTTTTGCTTTATATCCTTATGAAATTCATTAACAGGTTGATGAGAAAAAGAAAGACAACGCTGACGAAAAGAGCCCCGGCGAAGAAGTTCTTGTGAAGCCGAAGGACGAGGAGCAGAAGAAGCCAAAGGAAGAGGAACAGAATAAGCCCAAGGAAGAGGAGCAAAAGGAAAAGGTGGCACCGGCAACAGCTGCACCAGAAAAGACCCAAGAAATAAAACATTCCGAGGAAGAGAATGAAAAAAACTAAGCAGCAGTTTAAGAAGGCTGACAGTCCAAACATTGAGAAACTATTGAAGAAGCTTTAGAACACAGCCTTTGCTGCCAATGCCTGCGAATGAGAGTTAATATTTCAGAAATTGTATTGAATTTGCAACTATTTTCAATCTTTCTCGGGTAGAATTTAGCTGCATGTTAATCGTTTTCCTAATTTTGATTCAATTAGGTGTCTATTTTATCATCGTCCAATTGTTTTTCACTGTCCTTCTCTGAAGGGAACCTCTTATATTTGAAGAAATATATACTTATACCATAATACTTTAGTAATTATTCATCAAGTCCCATCCATTGGAGTACACTTCTCATTTGAAGGACAACAAGGATAACGTGGTACATTAACTTTTAAAATAAGATATGACATAATATGATATTTTTAACACAATGCTTAAAATGATCTTTGTTTATTCTTAAAATAAAAGGGAGCTCATCATAAAAGAAGAGAAAAAAGGGCACCTATGTTCACCTTAAGTGTGATTGTATGACAATAATGTAAATAAAGATAGATTGTGGCCCTCTTAATTTCTCAAATCATGTCACTCATTTTAAATTTTCTCTCTCCCTATATCATAATTTTGATTAGGATAAACTGAAAATATATGTCATGTGTGACATAATTTGTGTGCATAGACATAGACATAATATATAGGCTCTTCTCACCTAAAATTTTGTCAATTTTAATTGTTTGTTTGTGTAAAAAATAATGCAATTTTATTAATAAAAATTAAATAAAATAAAAATATGATTATGTCTTAACAATACAAAATGAAAGAAAAGTCACTTGCACTAGATTTTGTGGGAATTGTAAACTGAGTCTAGAACCTCTCAGTCTCTCATGTGCTATTTCATTTTCTTCGTTGATGTTCTTTTGTTGATGTTTGTCCATCAGATAGATATCCCTTTTGTCTCTCTGGTACTGTTTTCTTCATTAGTTTTCTTTGGTGTTACATCTTTATGATCAACCGAAGAAGCGATAACAATTTCAATTGATTTAGATTCTGGAAAAGTTTCAGATTGCGCTAGTTCACTTGTCTTCTCCATTTCCTTTCCTTTACCCCACAAAACGGCATAAAGCCCGCACAAGATCAAAGTTGCTCCCAGTACACTGCCCGAGTGTAGCTTCTCGTCCAAAATTAAAGATCCAAGTAAGATTACAACTACAAGCATTAGTGGGTAAAAAGCAGATACAAATAAAGGCCCTCTCATACGTACACACCAAGATATCAGTGCCACCATCAAACCAGAAACCACTATTCCCTGCAATACAAACTCAACATATTTCAACATCGAAAACAGAAAAATAAAACTTATTTTCCAAGCAAGATAATATATATATATTTGCTCTTTTGTCCTAGTGTTGAAATTTCGTTAAAATTCAAACACCAGTCCAGTGTTGATTCTTAACAGAAGAATGATTTTACACGCACACACACACACATTGTTATTATTGTTAGCATACCGAATACAGTACAGTGAGAAGTCTAATATTCCAGCCCAATTTCCACTGATTCCAGCCCTTTTCCATGCAAAGCGCAAAAACAGTGGACTGAATTGCTCCCATAAAACACATCACTGCTGTACTCGAGTATGGACATGGGTATTCCTCACTCATCTTAGCCTAATAAATATAATAACTATTAATAACAAAAAAAAAGACTAAATCACAATAATTACTGATGAAAATATTCATATTAGTTCACATAAATTCACCTGAATGGTCAACCACAAAGCGTAGCAGATGCAACTGCCCAGAACCAACAAAGCACCCAACAGGCGCTTACCGGAGTCTTCGTGCAATAAGACCACGTGGCTATCATTGGGATGACCATGGTGCAGAAGGTCAACTGGTGCTGACCAGATTTTAATCTCTGCGCCCTTCAAGAACGTGAGTAGCATTGCCCCACCTATTCCCATTAATGTCCCCAGCAATTTTGCTTTCCCTGCTCTTGTTCTTGTTCCTATCTTCTCTAATCTGTGATTGATTGATTAATTATGAAGATGGACGATTTTGGCGACTATATAAATTGATCCAAACGATGAGTGATTAAAGTAAATTAAAAATCACTATACCCAATGGAGATAGCCAAAACGAAGGTAATAGCTGGAATGAGATTACTCATGGCAGAAGCAAATGTTGCAGACGTCAAGACCAAGCTCTCTGCGTACAAATTTTGAGATAGTGTTCCCCTGCAAAGCAATGCAAGTTAAGCATACGTTATTCACCAATCAGTCTGAGACCGAGAGCGGAGAGAGTAGGTAAACAAAGAGTTGCTTTAGCAGGGGATTTCAAAAGACAACGCCATGCATGCATAAGGACAAAGATACAGCACCGTTGGCTACTCTATTTGTCTACCAACTGTACGCCTCACTTTGATTTTAATGCTGCTAATTTCTTACCTAAAACAAATAAAGACTATCATGCATCAACATAACTTACCCGAATAATCCACAAAGAAAAGCTTGAAAAAGTATCTTTAAGGTCACTTTCGGTCTTCTCTTCCTGCAAAAAGTAGTTTCTGTAAGTACCCTTCTGGCTATTTCATTTTTAGTGTCCTCATTTGAGGTCTTGTTGTTTCTTGAAAGTTCCAAAAAGAAGTAGAGAACATACAATATATATAGAGCAAGCGAAGAATAATAATAACCTTCTAAAATGAAATAGAAAAAAATGAATCACAGAGAAAAGAATTGCATTGAGAGAGAAGGAGTAAAACCTTTCAAGAATGAGGGCAACGGGAGCCATAAAAGCAGTGGCAAAAATGTATCTATAGGCAACGATAACTCTCAAGCTCATTCCATCGTTAGCTGCTAATTTATAAAAGATATTCACACCAGCAAACGCCACTTGAACCAGCACCATCATCAAAGCAGGCGTCAACCCACGTATTAAATTACATATCTGCACCTTTAGCATCATCATGAGAGTCAGAGATCAACTGCTGTAACAAGCAAAGAAAATCAAGAGAGAGGGGAAAACAAAATCACTGGCTTCTACTTTGCTTGCTTGGTGTTTCAATTTTGGTGGTTCTATTTTTATAGACTAATTTTTTAAGACATCGGCTAGCCATGCATAAGTCCTCGTAATAATGGGGCTGACTGCCTGCCTGCCTGCCTTTCTTCAATTACTTCACCGACATGCACCCGTGTGAGAGATCTTCTTGGCAATGATACTGTGACACGTGAGCCTGGTACATGGTGGCAGCTGCCGTGGTTTAATCACGTTGAAATCGAGACCGGGGACACGTAGCTTTAACTTTTTCTTTTGGTGGCGACTTTTGGGCGGCCCTTTAATTTGGATATTAATTTAAGAGGAAAAGGATTTAGGTGGGTTGCATTATAACGTGAGTATAGATTTATTATATTAATATAAAAAATATAATAAAATTATTTAATTAATAAAAAATTAATTTATTATTTGTGAATGAAAAAAATAAAAAATAAGTTATATTTTTAATTAATATAATAAAAAAAATTTATAAAATTTATTTTTAATTTTTTTATTTATAATTAATAAATAATTTTATTATATTATTTATACTAACATGATAAAATCGTTTTATTTTAAATTTTTTATAAAAAAAATATTGACATGAGGTGAACCATTTTCTCTCCTTAATTAATTAATTTTTTTTTATTTATAAATTTAACTGTTCTTAAAGCAAAAGTGATTGTTACGTAGAAAGAAATGAATTGAAATAGGAGAATTTAAGATTTTTTTTACTATATTATTATTATTATAAAGGAATGTCTGTTCCATGATATTTCTAAGCATGGCAATAATTAACCTTTCCTGTCTACATCAGCCAAGATCCGCTATGATTCTGCGATAGAAGCTTTAACATTTAGTAATTAAACATTATGGATATCTTTTTTCTTTTTAATATCAAAACATGTTAATTGTATTTTATTTGTTTTGTTAAAAAGCAATTTAGATTGATTTAAAAATTAAGTATTCACAAATACCGTGAACCAAAAGAATAATAGTTTATATTTGCATAATTGAATGACCATGACTCACACGATATATTGGCAAGTTTACACGGTTTTGGTTTGTCTGGGTTTGATGAGTGCTTGAAAATGATTTGCTGATGGATTGGATGGGCATTAGGAAGGATTTGTGTGGAGATTCATTGTCGGTTTTTATGGGATTAATTTTTTATTTTCCTTTTTTAAAGGATTTTAGCAATAGAACTAAATATTATTAATAAAAAATGCATTGTTATAAGATTAATGAAGCTTTTTTTTTCTTAAAATAAATATTTTATATCGAAAATTCCAATGAATATACAAATAAAAATATAAAAAATGAAGTTTATTAGCAGTTATATGTTAATTAAATTCAAAAAAGATAAGTGAAAATACAATTTAGTGTATAAACCAAATGAAATCATAATGATATTAATTAACTTTCGAAAACTAATATAGGAAAAAACTCAGTTCTATACAATCAAAACTACCGTAAAGATATTTCCGTCAATTACTTGTATTAGATCTAAAATAAAAATAAATGTATAAAAAAAATTCATTTATTTAATTGAATATTTATTGAAATGAAAGAGATGTTGAAAGAAGTAGTTTTTTTTAAAAAAAATTATATTAATAATAAAATAAATGAATGATATATTTTCTTTAATAATCATGAGATTTTGAGCAAAGAAAATAATCAATTAATAACGTATTTTTAAATAAGTTTCTTAATTGACTTTGAATAGTTTTTTTTTAAATTCTTAGCAAAATTTTTATTTGTAAGATTATAAAAATATTTAAAAAAGTATATTTTGTAAAAGTAAGATGTGGCAGAAGAATTTCAGACCTTTTAGAAGATTCAAACCTAAGATCTTACTGATTTTTCTCTTAAACAAAACTATAGTACGATTTAAATGGGTTTAGAAATAGAACTACATTATATGGCTTAATTGATGGATACAAAACTTGTCTTGTTATCAAAGGCTTTACACTTAGGGTTGGGATTAACTATGAAGGGACATTAATAACTTTAGTTTAAAGCCTGCTTGCAACAGTTGTTATCTGTCACTGAAACCTACTTCAAACCGATGTTAAGCATCCGTTTTTAAATGGTGATATCATAGAAGCATTTATATGAAATCTAGGATATCGTCATTGTCGAAGTAAGGTATGTAAAATTCGGCATATCTTATATGGTCTCAAACAAGCTCCTCAAGCTTGGTTTGCAAAATTTGGCACTATTGTTAATTAGTTTGGTTTCGACCTCAATGACTTCTCACATCAATATTTTGAGGTAAAAAATCTTGGGCTTCTAGAATATTTGCTTGTCTGATTCTGATGGTTATTATCTTACCCAAGCCAAATACTCTTTTGATCTTATGCGAGTTGGTCTCATAGATTGCAATCTAGCTTTTACCCTTTGGATGGTACTCTACTTAGTTATGCCACTCTCTATTAGGAATCTTAGTAGATCTCAGCGTGACACGACCTGATATTGTCTATGAAGTCAAGTCAGCTTACATATACTCTCGTGCTTCACTCACTTTGTAGCCACCATTCACCTTTTACGTTAAGTGCATTGTGTCCAATGGTTTACACTTTCTACCTACTTTTCACGTCAACTACTTGACTATTCAAATTTGGATGGTTTGGTTGACACCAACCGACTGACTTTCTACTGCATAATTTTATACTGGGCAACTCTCTTATCCCATGTTGAAGTAAGAAAATAAACTTTTACTTAGAGATTTAATACTAAAGGTGAATATTGTGTTATACCTAATGTCATGCAATGGCCTTTTGAAAACATAGTCATGTATAGCATTTCTACCCTTCATCTCTATGGTAATTGTTGTGCCATTCAAATTGCCATGGTGAAGTTTTTCATGAGAAGACTAGATGAACAAAGACTGATTGCCATCTTGTTAGGCTAGGGTTGGCAAAAATTCTTGTGGAGACCAGTTCCTCTCCCATTCAGGATAAGGATTGAGGACAATTGTCTTTAAATTTAAAAATGGGCTAGGACAGAGGATGAGGACAATCTTCAATTCCCATCCCGCTTTCTCTTTTTATATTATTAATATATTTAAAATTAAATATAAAACAAATATGTATATATATATGTGTGTGTGTGTATTTATATTTATATGTATGTATATATAATTAAATTTATTTTCTTATCAATTAAAAAATTTATCAAAATTAAAATATAGTAATTGACTGTTATCAAATTAAATAATTAACTGTAAGCATTGAGTTTAATTTTTATTATATTAATACAAGATTAAGAAAGAAAAAATAACTCTCAAAATTTTATTTAACAAATAAAATATTTTTCTACAAAAATAATAAGAAGATTTAATTTTTTTAAAAAAAATTTAATAAAAACTCTAAAAAAAATTATTTAATTTAATTTTTTGTTGTTTTTTATTAAAAATAGAGGTTATAATTTATTAAAAAAATTAATTTATTAATGTTTGTGTATAAATTATATTATTTTCATACATGTTAATTTATTTTTTTATTTGATTTTATTGCTATTTTATGTAATTTTTTTATTATTTAATATTAATAAACATAATAAACAAGAATGGACCATGAACAAAAACTTTTGCTTTAGAATGGAAATGAATTTTTTTTTAAAAAATAAAAATGATGCGAATACGAGAATACTCACTTCCGAAACGGGAACAATCGCATTGCCATCTCTCTATTAGACAACATATTGCCCAAGGAATAGCTAAGCTTCTTACAATCTCCTCTGTCAATCAATTAGTTGATATATTGACTAAGATTTATCTTCCTAGGTCATTTCGTGATTTGGTTGCCGAGCTTAAACTTGCCACCTTGAGATTTGAGGGGGAATGCTAGCAAATATCAGCTCATGACTTTTGATTTCTTTGATTTTATTTCTATGTTTATAGTTTAAGATATCTAATTTTTTCAATGGTCTTAATATTATATTTCCTTTCCCTATTATAATTCGATTTTGTACCTCTTGTAAGTAATGCCTATACATAGGTATGTATACTTTAAATATCTTCACACAATGAAATATACACATTATTTCATTGATAACAATTCTTGTACAACTTGTTGGTGTCACAAGGACTCACTAATTCGACATTCATAATAGATTATGATTAACAGATAATAATATATTTGAAATAAATTTCTAAAATTTAAATAATTATAAGTAAATTAAAATTTTAGTTAGATTAAAAAAAATGTAAATATATTTTTTTTATAAAAATTATTAAAATTTTTTTTATAAATTTAAAAAAAAATTGATAATATCCCCGTTCATTCAACAAGAAATGTAAGACGGCAACAAGAAGATTCCCCCGACACATTTTGCTTTTACTGTAGAAGCTTGGTTGGAAAGATATGTAAAGGCAAAAGGGGAAACGATAGTTAGAACATATTTGTGAAGTCCTCTAAAATCTAAAGCCAAACGATTAAAGCTGGACTGCACATTTCAAATCAAATTCAAGGATTGATACATGCTCTGTGTTTCATGCATGCACAATCATTGTCCATTTATTCAGTGAGAACTTGTCAAATACTACTTTCTTTTTGCAACTTACTTTTACCTTTTATTTGCTCTTTCTTTGGAGTACACGGTTTTTCTTTCTTCTGCTTATATTTATTCCAACCCCCTCCTTTTCTACACTATTTGCTTTAGGAAAATAAAATTTAGCCATTGATGACTTTAAATTTAATTTATTTATGTCCATATTTTGATTGGGACTGTTAATAAAAATTTAAAATATATAAATTAAAATTTTATTTGACGTGTAAATATTATAAATAAAATAAATATAAAAACAGACATGTGTGTGTGTATATATTATATATATATATTATATATAATATTATATTGGTAAATTAGTTGTTGTCACCAGACTAGCCTCTCCAACAATTGAATGTTCGTTGGTGTAAAGAAGTTGAATATTCCAAAGCAATTTTAATTTGGACAATGACTTTGGATGTTGACATGTTCTGTATGCAGTGGACACCCTTTTGACTTAAATTTGACGACCACTTTCACTCACGTTCTGCTTACCTTTGTTGTTGTTGTTGTTTTTTTTGAAGTACTTAACTATTCGGTTAATTGCACAAAATGTAATGTTAAGATTAGGATTCACATGCGTTATCAGCTTTTTTCTACTAAAAAAGTTTTAAACTTTTTTCAATTTAGTCCAATAAGCAGTTGAGTCGTGTCCATTTGTATATAACAATTCATAAAATGAGTTTACAATTTATAATTTTATTCCATAAAAATAGCCGCCTGCGTTGAAAAGCCACTTATCGCGCAGGTCCATGGACGTGAGCATCGTGGCGACTGACTGCCACCAACCATGCATATCTCACGTTTACATAATTAAATTATAAATAAATAAAAAATAAAGAGTTTAAATGAGTTCCAAATGACACCAAAATTGCTTATTAAAACAGTTGATTAAAAATCTCATTTCCCGTTCCCACTTGCATTAAAGGACTTGCCAAATAATTTTGTGTTCGAAACAAAGGCAATAAAGGCAAGTAAAGGAAAGTAGCATAGTTATCACGCAGGAGCGCCAGATGGAGGCTTCGCCTCGGCCGCGGTGTGAGCTTCACTTACCAGTTGGCAGGCAGTGGCACTATCAAATCAACACCTGCACGGAAACTACGCAAACACACGGATTCGCTTTCGTTGTGAAAATAAATAGTGTATATGAAGGTAACAAAGCAAACCACCAGAGCAACCCAAATCTCTCTCCCTCTCTCTTTCGCTCTCTCTTTTTATTCCTTCCATTTTCAACTAGCAGTAGTTTATATCAATCAAGAAGACAATCATGTGGGGGCATATAAGTAGTTTAATACATTACTTGAAGCCTGCGTTGTTGATGGTGGTAGTGCAAATAGCATATGCCGGTGTTAATATCTTGTATAAACTTGCTGCTAATGATGGAATGAGTTTGAGAGTTATCATTGCATACAGACTCATTTTCGCTACAGCCTTTATGCTTCCGCTTGCTCTATTTTCCGAGAGGTTTTGCCATTTTAATATTCTATTCTTTCTTTTCCCAAATCAGTCCTAATTTATTTGCTTTTCAAAATTTTATTTTCCAAAGGATTTCAATTACATTTTTTTTCCCTGTTTTTCATCTATCAATTCTTAATGGTACTGTTTAATTATCAAGATTATTCTTCTCATTACTCTTGTTTTAAAATATATTTCTTTTTCCCTATCTTTACAGAAAAGTCATAGGAAAATTGAATTTGAAGATACTCTTTCTAGGTTTTCTTTCGGGGTTATTTGGGTAAGTAAATACATTGTTTATTAATTCCTTAGTACAAGAATTTCGTAATTGAATAAAACTTACACTTGAATTGTAGTGGATCTCTATGTAATAACTTGTTCGTGGAGAGCTTGGTATTAACGTCTGCAACCTTTGCTTCTGCCATGTTCAATCTCATTCCAGCTGTGACGTTCATTCTCTCTATTTTTATTGGGTACAATTATTAACTTAAATTAAATAAATGATCACTTGATTTTGCTCATAATTTATAACCGTTGATTTGATCATCATTTATGATCGTTGATTCTAATCAATCAATGACAGATTCGAAGAGTTACGAATAACAACAACTGCTGGAAGGGCAAAATTAACGGGAACATTAATTGGAATAGGCGGGGCAATGCTACTCACATTTTACAAAGGAACAGAGATTAAAATCTGGTCAACCCATGTTAACCTTCTTCACCGTGATGGGCACGTGTCATTCTTGCATGCAAACCATGGTCAACATCTCCTAGGCTCTTTAATAGCACTAGGCAGTAGCTTCTCTTACGCCCTATGGTTGATTATACAGGTATTTTTTTTTAAAATTTTTATATAAATAAAACATATGATTTTTCTTAATTACCAACTTGATTTCTAATTATTTCAATTTTGATTTTCTTAATTATTACAGGCAAAGATGAGTAAAGAATACCCCTATCAATACTCAAGCACAGCTTTGATGTGTGTAATGGGAGCAATCCAGTCTGTTGTCCTTGGACTTTGCATGGAAAGGGATTGGAATCAGTGGAAACTAGATTGGAATATTAGACTCCTTACTGTTACATATTCGGTATATTATTAATAACAATAATAGATTTAGATGAATGTGAATACAACTCATTTAATAATCATTCAAGAATAGAAAATTTTTACACAACACACACGATTATTAAACAAGTCAAGCAGATTTTATTTTATCAGTAAAAATTCTGACGGTGAAATGTTGTTTTGTCGTGTTGCAGGGAATCGTAGCTTCTGGTTTGATGGTGACAGTGATATTCTGGTGTGTGCGTATGAGAGGACCTGTATTTGCATCTGTTTTTAGCCCGTTGATGCTTGTGGTTGTTGCCCTTTTCGAATCTCTATTGCTGGACGAGAAGCTGCACTTGGGCTGGTATATATTTGTAATTGATTTATATTACTTACTTTCATGCATATTTCAATAATTTGATGATTGATTAATAGTTTTTGCAATGAAATTGGTTCAGCGTAGTGGGAGCAGCAATGATCGTATGTGGACTTTATTTTGTTTTGTGGGGTAAAGGAAAGGAGACGAAGAAGATAACTCGATTACCTGTGGCTAAAACTTGCGCAGAATCCGATCAATCAATTGAAGTTGTCATTACTTCTCCAAACCATCATGCAGATACAACACCAAAGCAAATTCACGAAGAACAAGAAGAAAATAATACAAAAGAGCCAAAGGTTTCGGCAAAAGAACAAGAAGAAAAACAATAAAGAAGAGGTTTAAAAGAAATATTATGGAGATACATCAATAAAGGAAAATCAAGAAAATAAATTAAAAAAGCAAAGATGATGCACGAAGAGATGAAGCAATTTCTAGGCTTACTTTGCAGTTCAGCATAAAGTGTATTCTAAGTGGGGAATATGAAAGTCATTTTTCTTTTCTTTTTTCATTGCTTAGATATATGTAGTTTGTAGTTTATGTTGTATGCAAATTGTGACACCCATAATTCTCTAAAATTTTTTACAAGGTTTTTTTTTCTTTTGGTTACAAAATAGACGTTTTCCAATACTTAAAACTCACAAATAAGATTTTAAATATTTTTAAAAAGAGTTTTTTAATTGTACCTACTTTTTCTCAACTTAAAAATATAAATAACGGTTAAAAGTTTTAATCCTTTAACAAAAAATGCAAGTTATATTATCATATTTACATAAATAAAAAATACAATAAAAATTTTATCGCTAAAATATTCTTAATCTATCTCAACTATTCGATTTTTTACCTCATTCGGAACTTAAAAGGTAGGATTGAATATATTTTAAAAATAAACAAAATATTATTAATTTCTAATTTTTAATAACATATTAATAAATGATATATGGGAGATTATAAAAATTATGATACATAAGAGTTTCAAAAATTAACTTTCAAATAGGATAAAAAAATAATTATCATTTTATCATAAATAAGCTTTACTTAATTAAAATTTGTGTGTATTTATGGAGTATTATTTCAAAGGAATGTTATCTTGAAACAATCGTATCTATTTTTAAGGCAATATTCTTAGAGACTGTCCTAATGACTAATATACTTTTTTGGAGTATTATTTCCAAAAACCATTATCAAATTTCATATTTACGAATTTTTACCACAAGACAATGATGTTCATAGTTAATGATGCTTAACCAATCACAGATATAACAATTCTACATTTAATAATATTCTAACTTTTTCAACAAAATTATGAAAAATTAATTCCATTAACTTCAAACAAATATTTCAAATACACAACATATGCAATTAAAATTTTATTACTAAATTTATGGAGATGAAATTATCATAAAAAAAATATTTTTAAATTTAATTCAATAAATAATTAATTTAATCAACATGTATACGTTTATAAAAATTCATGTGCATGTACTTGAATTTAAATAAATAAAAACCTACTCAATTTTTTAGGTTAAAATTATTGTAATTGCATATAATTACCTACCTCACAAATCTAAAACAAATAGTTATTTTATACTTTCACTGATTTTTTTTTCTTGCCTTCAGGATCATCTTTTAATAGAATTAACAATAATATTTACTAACCTAAATGATAACAATTAAAATAATCCACTTACAATAATTTGAAAACTTCTAACTAAAAAATTATGTATACTTCTAAAGTAATAAAACAAAGTCTCTAAAAATTATTTATATAAAATAGTAATCAATAAATATAATACTGTAATTAGTAATGGTATAAAATAAATAATATTAGAAAGATAAAACAATATATATATATATATATATATATATATATAAATTGATGGATGATATAATAAGACTCAACGATGTTTTTGATTTATAAAATGGCTCAAATTCTTAGTAAATTTAAAATATGGCTCAATCTAATTCTAAATAATTACTATGTTTTATTTATAACCAAAGGCAAGAAACAAATTCTAATTAATTACATTTTTTTCTTACATTTATACATGTATTATAGCAAACTAATGCCTCTGTAATATTTAATGTAGAATTATTTTCATTTTAATAATTAAAATGAAAATAATTAAGATAATAATTACATAATTAAGATAATAATTCGAAAACTAATAAAGAAGAGTGTGTTGGTTTATTATTAAGATAATAATTACACTTTTTTTATTAGAAAATGTAGTTCATAACCAAACAACCATTATCTTTTTATTTATTTATATTTTGCAAAAAAATTTACTTATAAAAACTCCACTAACACAAGATGGACTTTAAAACGTTCTTTTTTTTAAAATTACATTATATGAATCCTTAATGCACTTATTATTAAAGATTAAAAATTCAATAATTATTTTAGACACCATCTAAATACATAAAATATTCTTACTGTATGTATAAAGTTCAGTAATATTATTATTTCAATAAATAAATATGTTAAAACCATTTAAAGAACTTTTTATGACATAATTTGTGCCAGAATATCAATAAATAGTGGTTTTTTATTTTATTGACATAGTTATCATGACATATTATGCACAACTAGATAGGCAACTTTAAATTCATAGTTAAAGTTTTCATTTGTTTAGGACATTCCTACCTAACAAATATCAAATTCATAATTAAAAACTTTAAATTCATATACATTTAAAGATGAATTAGATGACAAATATAAATTAGTTAAAACTATATCTTTCATTTGATTATGGTGTCTAGTTTATAATAGTTACTCTTGAGGTGGGTATTTTAATAATATTTAAAAAGTATTTTGACGGGTTTAGTTTTAAAGTTTTTCAAACAGTCTTAGATCTTTAGTTATGCTTACAATTATAAATACAAGCGATATATTTAGCTATAATATATTGGATTCGATTTTATATCAACCATTTTAAATTTTATATTGGTATTACAAATTGCCGCAACTGCTCGGCCCATTTCGTTAGCACTTAACATTGAGTGGTGGAATTCGTCAGTGAAATAACAAATACAATTTATACTATCAAGCCATGACAGTTTTGCTTTGGACGCTGAAACAAATGTACGAGGGGTGCAGTCAAACTTGTACCGAATCAAAACCCTTTTTCAGTTCATACACTTAGAAATTATAACCAATCTCAGCTGGCATTTGACTGAAATCTTTGGCCGCTTTCAACTGCTATAAAACCCCAACTATTAGTCGTTGGGAGAATTTCTGTTGAATTTTTGCTTGCCTATAAAATTGTTGATTAACTCGATTGGTCCTATAATGAAAAATCTTTGAAGTAGATTGGAGCTTAACGTTTGCTGAAAACCTTTGTTTATGGTCACAAACCGCGGAAAAGCAACTCCATACAAAACTCTTTATCTTCCCCTAATCAATCATCATCCACTGATCCACTTACAACGATAAATCAAACACATTTCTACTGTAATTAACAGAAGAAAATAAAACTACAAAACTTTTTCTTGGACATAAATATCAACTCACATGAGAATTCCTTCTGTATTATTAAGGGCTTTCTTCACAATCTTGAATTTATTAGCGACCTTTTTGTTGGTTCTCACAATGTACTCTTTTATGAAAAACTCCATGCCACTTCTAAGTGTCTCAAGCTCAGGGGTGACAGCTATACGTGTGAACATATTCCATATGAGCTTGTCTGGATACTCAAAAATGGCCTCAAATAGCATCCTGAGATGCATGATTCTCTTTGGAGTTAGCATGCTGGGATCACTGAAGTCTATACTTTTCAAGACAGCAAGGGAGAGACAAAAAGTGGTAATCATCTCCGCCACAAATTTTGCTAGGTGCATTGATCTTATAAGCGGCATTGATTCCAACTCCTTGAAGTGGTCCCAAAGGCAAAACTGCAATCATTGCAGATGGAAGATTATAAATATCGAAAAAGAGAGCGAAGCCATAGCTTCAAATAATGTGAGAGTTTTACCTGTAATGTAAACTTGTGGTTTTTGTCATGCTCACACAATTTGGATGCCAGTACAGTGTAATATTTGTTAAAAACTTTCTCTTGCAAACAACACTCCACAAGAACCCGTATAATCTCTCGGTCCTGTAGTTGCATGAACATAAGTATGGTAGTGTGAAGTAGAACTAAAAGAAGTTGATGATAGTGAAGAAAAGAGAAAATCACGGGATGCCCACCTGTTTTGCAGGCAAATCAAGCCTTAGAAGCTTCTCGTATGCATCGATGTAATCCTCCCCACTCATAATAATACAAAAGATTGCTCTTCTCGCATCAGTATTCATTCTCTGTGCAGCAGCAAGCTGAAGCATTTTCTGGGCTTCAAGAACCTCTTTATCAATTGTGATAGCAACCTTTTCCACATTTTCCGTTCTTGCAGCAGTTTCACCGGACAGCCACCACTGGCCTTTCTTGTCAGGGTCAAGCAACTTGCTCCACTTAAGCCCTCTTATCAAAATGTCTTCAACTCTTAACTTCAAATACCATGACATTAGAATACAGACACAGAAAGAGAAAACTTCATTCAGAAAATGTCACTCAGAAAAGTTCAACGAATATTTATAATCTTAAAATAAGTTGTTTGCTTTCTCTCTCTCTTTCTGGTAATCAAGAAATCCTCTGGCACATTCACAGGATTCAAAACAAGCTAACAGATCCTACAACCTTTAGTTGACAGCAAAGTCAGGGATATGACATCTCAAGGAAGAGGCCTTAACGGGTCTATGATCCATGCAATAGAAATCTGGTGATACTTTTCTGTGTCTAAACATCATTTGTAGTGGATTATAAATCTCATCTTCCACAACCCAAACCAAAAGCCCACCCCCCCCCTCCCTCCAAAAAAAAAGGAAAGAACCTAAATATAACCTACATAATTTTATTCTACTAAGCTTTAGCTTATGGAAATCACTGGGTAATTTCTTTAGCTTCTATTTCACTTTCTTCATTTCACTTATTCTGTGTGTGTGTGGTGTGTGTACAGTCTTCTGATGTCCATAAAAGGAATAAAATAGAATCAAGCTCAGCCCAACTGAAATTATCAGATTTGAAGCAAAGACCACTATGATACAAGTAAATGCATTGAAAATTATTCCACGAATAGTTCTCTCTTCAGAAACAGTGAGAAGTTTGAATCACCTTTAAGCCTCAAGGTATTAGGTAAAGTAGTCAACTCACACCCATGCATACAAAAATTCTTTAATTATCCATACCTTTTGTAGCCATTTCTTTATTCGCACATGCTGCACAGTATCCTCTTTAGGCCTCTTCTTGTTGTTCTTGATGTCCAATATGGTTTCAAGCATGAACTCCATCTGCAGGAATTACCAAGCAAGATATTCAAAATCAGCATTCAATAGTAAGCAAAAAGGTTGAATACATAATTCATAATTATCTTACCCTTTTGCCGTTTATATTTTGGCCATCTCCAGAAGAAGCCTTCAGCTCATTTACTCTATTCTGAACACTAAGAATAAAATCTTTCATAGCAGCAGGATCATCACTCCTTATTTTCATGCCACAGCCTTTACAATCAACAGCAGTACATATTAGAAATGGTATTCTGATTTACCAGTTCTCATAAATTTGTGTGGCCGCATGCTGGAGCAATGACATTATGCTAATACAGATAGTGCTACAGAAACAGTGAACAATAGTTTATGCAGAATAAAAAACAGCAGCATAAACATATGGAAAGGATAACACATGGCAAAAAAATAAATAGTTCTGGGCAGTTCTAAATTTCAAAATCCAATTCCCTATCAAAGAGTATATCTCCAAAGATTCTCATATAAAACTTAAACATGGTTGGTGATAAGAATAGACAAAAGCAAAATCCAGATACATGAAGATGGAAATATGAATACTAAAAACAAAACTTACATTGTAAGATTGTCAAGATAGTAGAGACATCAATCTCTGTCAACCTCTTGCTCAACATGATGAGAAAGTCATATATCAACTCACTGATAAATAATCAGAAACACCGCTATTAGAATATGGTTGGCCAACACTTGACAGCCTTATGAAAAGACATGCCAAGTGAAACAGAATTCAATCATTATTGAGGGGGAAAAACCTATACATTTATGCTATAAAACATCTACCAACAATCTATATAATGAATGCAACAGTAACAAGGATGTTCCAGGTTCGATCCAGAGAATGGAGCTCGAGTTAGGACGTTAGTATCTAAACCTTTTAGACTTTAGAGTTTCCAGACATATTATTACAGTGTTGCATAAACTTAGCAATTTCTTAAATAGCACCTGTTTTCAAAGCTGAACCACTTTTATGGTAAAGAGGATGCATGTCTCAGCAAAGTCAGTTGTCCTGTTTAGTACAGATCACTCACCTTGAGAAAACTCCAAATATGCATAAATAGGAAAGCAAAAGAGTGAGATTTCGCAAGGAAAGATTATCTTCTTTGAGGTACTCATTCTGGAAACAGAACAAAAAACTGCCTTCAGTTAAATCGTTATAATAGAGTGCACAGAAACGACTTTAATAGACTAAAATTACTAATTTATCTTGAAAGAAAATCAATAAAGTAAACTTTTCATGGTGATGTAATTCTTCACAAATTTGCAAGGCAAACCTCAAACAACTTAGCAGCTGAAGCCATAAGCTTTGCACTAAAGTCAATTCCAACCAAACAAGCCATGCCTGCAACAAAAGCTGCGAATACAGCAGCATACCTACATGAAGGACATGCAAACTGTCAATTATACATAAAACTGAACGAATAAGTAAAAACAGTAAAAAAAGGCCAAACTTTACATCTAATATGCATCATAATAAGCTAATGTTACAAACATAGTGAGTCTACAGACCAAACAAAATGTAAAAAGCTCTGCAGAACGAAGTATCTTTTCCAACAATAAGATTAGTGTTAGAACATACAAGTCATTCACATTTACAATAAGGAAGATAAAAAATCACAAAAAATTTAAGTTGCAAAAATGCCTTATTCCATGCAGCAGTGGAGGTAAATATTACTGACAGCCGTTTGTGCAAGCCATACATATTAAAAGAGTTCCACACTGATACTTCAGACAACCTGACTTGATCAAAGTCAATTTCCACCTTATACTATTTATGTTTAGGCCAATCTCAAACAGAGATGCAACAAGGTACAGCAATAAATTAGGATCCTGAAATAAAATTTTACAACACCAGGATAGAAAAATTATATGCTCAAGCCTACACTGGTTATATGCAGACAGCTTGCCAGCAGCTGTTCAAGCATCTTGTTTGTTATACTAAAATTCATACATAAATGTAAGGCATAAATAATTTTCACACAGCAAATTTATAGTATCCAAATAGACAGACATGACATCAATCAGGAATAAGGGAAAGGAGATATCAGTAAGAATAAATGTAGAATGTCGTAACTGTTCATTGCCTCGGGGACCACTAGAACAAGATGCCAAAACTTCCTCGGTGATAATCTGAGAACCAATGCTGCGGCCAATAGACTGCACACAGGTAAGATTGAAGAGTTAATTTATAATTCTAAACGAGCAACTGCAAATTAATTGCTTAAACACAGTGTGACTAGAAAATTTTTTGAGATTCAATCCATAGTCTGAGCCAACAGTGCAATAAATGGATTATAATACTCCAGTGAAACTACAAACCTGCCAACCAAGGAATTTTCCTCTTCCTATAAGGTCTCACAGGCCAATTTGACCCAATGAACACAACAATTTCAAAATTTAAATTCTTTTAAGCTGAGACAGCAATGTTCAAAGTATAGTACAAGAATGGTTACAACTATCCTCCCAATAAGATTTCAATATGACATCATACAAAAAGATACAGAACACATAAGCTATAATGGAATGTCTACATACAAGAATGATTGTGGACATTTCTCCAGTAATCGATTCCACATTAGATTCAGACAATCTATTCAAAAGACCTGAAAGATTCTCCAATGGACAAAGCCTGTCAACTTCAATTATGAAGATAAAAATTTTGAATTTCAAAACAAAAACTCAATTATCACACCTCGAACCCTTCTACGGATTTGAATTTGCTCTTCTGACTCATTTCCTGTACGGGATCTCAGGTGGGGAGCGACATACTTTACAGTGCTTTGAAATGCAGGCTTACCAGCAGGACTTTCAACCAATGTCACCTCAGCATCATGGGTTTCAACAGGGTTGGATATACCAGTAGCAGTCTCTGCAATCGCATTGCCATCTTCTCCTTGCTCTAACAATTTTCTCTTCCACTGTTTCTTACATGAAGGTGACTTAGCAGAAACTTCTTCCAAAGACTCCTTTGCACCATTGTTTTCCTCTGACTCAGGCAATCTGACTTCTAAATCACCTTTAACCTTGCCATCGAGCCCTTCCTCTAATGACTTTTGCTTCTTATGCTTCTTCTTGATAGAAAGTTCTACAGCATCAGAGACTTCTTCTTCTTCTTCCTCTATTGAATCAAAAATAGATGGTATTCCTTTAAATAACACATTTATACCGTCATCCTCTCCCCTTAATTTCCCCCCTTTCACCTTGAGTTTCTTTGCAAGTTTCCTCTCCAATTCCAAATCTTCCTCCGCACCTATGCTAGCACTTGGCCTACACATTTCAAGAAATTCTTCAAACTTTGTTTTCTGAGTTCTTTTACTAAGATTGTTCCTTCCTTGCCCCATCTTAGATGAAGTGGATTCTAACTCAGCTTTCATTGATAAATTTGATTTCTTCAAGCTCTGACTTCCCCCCATATCAAGCTGAGTGGAAGAATCCTTTGATTTATTCACATGTTTCAACTTAACATTGCCTAAATTTCTCTTCAATTTTTGGGATTTCTGCAAACATTAAATTGAAATCATATAACTAAATGTAAATCACTTTAACAAAAAAGATGTTGATAAAGAATGAAAAGGGTATTTTCTTATACCTGATGCTCTATCCAAGCTTGATGTTTTCTTTGATTCTTCTCTGATCGAGCTTCTTTTCTCTTATCACGACGTCCCATATTTTTCTCTAAAACATAATTATTGAAAATAAGAAAAAGTTAAACTGTTAAACTGAAAGCGAACAACAAAATGTGAATCAGTTAAAAGGTACTTACCCATTATTTCTTTTTTATTAAGCTTCAACAACTGTCAAACTGCCAAACAGAATAGTTAAAAAACAAAATTTTGGTTCAAACAACTGCAAAAGATCATAAATTTTAAAAAATTATGACAAAAAAGGTCAATATAACTAGCATAGCAAGAAAAAAAAGGTGAAAACTTGAATGTTTTGTCTATTTGTTACCATCTTCTTTGCAACAAAACAGACTGCTGAGAAAGAGAATTTATTGTAATACAGCAAACTAGCGAGAAGCTCATATTACGCTTAATTATGTAGAATGTAATTAAAAAAAATCAAAAGCCATAAAAATAAAGTTGCTCAGAGACAGTCAATGGCATGAACAGTGCCAGCAGTGACAGCAAACCATAGAATATAAAAAATACAACGAATCGTATGGGAAATCAACAACAATTAGCAGATCGGAAACCTTAATCATATCAGATAAATATTGCATCACAAATAAAATTACAAAACCAAACGAAGATATAAGTAATTAGATAATCAATTAATTGAAAGAAATAAAAAAGGAGAAAAATCGGACCTCACAAAGCTCAGTTAAAACCCTAGCCGCAGAGAAAGGGACTGGACAAGCAGAGAGGAGTTAGTGTAAACTATCTGATATTGTCAAGCCCATGGGCGTGCACTGTACTTGCCAATATGCGTGGATTGGGGGTTACGTCAACCCTTGGGTCACGTCGTCTTTTTCCTCTGGTTTCTATATTTTTAGGGGTACAAAACACTTAAAATCTTCTTATTTTTTATTTATTTTTTAAAACTATTTATATATTTATTTTATAATTTTATACATTTTAATTATTAATTTTTATAATTATTATATTTATAACTATTATTAACTAACTAAAAATTAATATTTATAAATATTTTTAAACTTATTAATAAAATAAATTTAATAATATAAATAAAAGTAATCTATTTTATTTTTGTTATTATTAAATTTATTAATTTTTTTTTGTGTTTTTTAAAAAAAATGAAATAAAAATGAAGAAGAAGAAAAATAGTGAGGAGAGATAAAAAAAAATTAAAAATTAATTTAAAAAATAAAATTATTAAAATTAATTATTTTAATAAAAAAAATTTTAAATTAATTATAAATATAAAAAATTATTAAAATAAAATTATTTTTGAAATTTTTTCTGACAGACTTGTGAAGTGTTGGAGTGGCCTGCGTGTCCCTCCGTTGCTTATACGACGGTGGTTTCTTTTCCTCGTATCCCACTCGCTTGGATGCGCGTTGTGTGAATCATCTGAGGTTCAGTGGTAACGCGCTTTGGAAGAGCGTGGCGATTCGCATGCGATTTGAAAGAAGCACACTTCAACCGCGTCGTAGTGGTGGGGATAATTTCTTCGAATTTTCGTGTAGGCCCCACTCCTTTCTTCTAGAAGTCTAAGCGCAAAAGAAGGACCGTGCTCTGTAATTCCTTTTATTTCTTTCGTTATTCATGCACGTCCTCTAGAAGCCAGAACCTATCCCTTTCCACAGCCGCCTTCTTATATATATTTCAACGCTCATGATTTCTCTGTACTGATTTTCATCCGTTTCGGTATTCTCTTAAAAATGGTTGCCAAACAGTATTTCAACCAGGAGATTGAATCGGTAGTGCAGCAAGAAGATGACTGCAGTGATCACTTGCAAGATAAATTTGATGAATCAGCAGAAGAAACACTCTCTCTTCGTAATCTTGCTGTAAATGGTAGCTCAGAGGATTACTGTAACGACGGCGAATTCACGAAACATCAAAGTGCTTCCGATGAGCAAGATTTCTTTGAGTTTTTCAGTGAAGATTTGACCACTTCTTCAACTATCTATCCGAAAGACGACATCATCTTCTTTGGAAAACCTATTCCTTACAAAGGAGCAGCTGCTGTACAAGAACAAACCCGGAAACCAAATACACAGAAAAATATTATGAAGAGTCGCATCTTTCCATGGAAATCAAACTCATTCAACAAGTCCAGAAGCACTTCATCAAAACCACAACAACGAGAGAAAAGCACTTATAGTTACAAGTCATTATCTCGAAGGAATAACGGGTACGAGACGTTTAATCACGAGTATGGTTTTCCAGTAAAGAAAGTATCATCGTCAACAACAATAGCTGCTGCAGCATCTTCTGTAAAGCCAAGATGGAACTTGTTTGCATTTGGATACGGAAGTTTTTCCACAGAAATGAAGCTGAGAGATATAAAGAGCAGACAGAGCAGGAGCATTCCGGCGGCGACGATGTTTCGATTGGACGGTGGTGGTGAAACGATCAAGAGGAGTGAAACTCAAAAGAGTTCATCCTGGAAGGGTTTGTGGACATTACTCAAGAATTTTGGGCTGTAAAGTCAGCAAGCAATTGCCGTGGCTAAGGCCTCGTTTGGCTGCAATCGACATGTGTGAAGTGAAATTGGCGTTTTAGTTAAAAAGGGTAGCTCGTATTAGTACTTAGAGCGACACTGTTCAATGATTTTGACCTAAAATCAACAGAACCCTCTTAATTTTATCAACTATCGGAGATTTTCCCTAATTCAGCAGACTATCTTTAAATTTTCTTGAAGAAATCTTCACAAAATGTTATAAGTGAAAAATTATTAATCGATACAATTTTGCTGTTACTCCTAACATTATTTGAAGTAGATAATCAATGGATATCATAATACAACCAAAATAATAATATTCATACAAATTCAATATATAAATTTTTTAGTTTTCTACTCATATCTTGTTCAATTTACAACATAAAAAAAAGCCGATAAGATTTATTCAATATATCTTATGTTTCTTAACTTAAAATTTAAAATATAAACGTTAAATTTAAAATAATTAATATAAGAGTTAAAAATAATTATACATGCAATGTGAATGCACCTTGTTCATAGTTTGGTGCAAATCACGTCCTACTTTCTCTAATTAAGAATGAAAAATAAAGGTAATTACTCGTTTAATTAAAATTTGCAATAAGTTGGCATAAAATAAGTGCCTTCCATGTCATGAATACTAAGAAAGTTTGTTTTCGCGTTTATGGCTTTTTGCGTAAAGAAAATAAAGGTTTATTATTTTCTTTTCAGTTGCTCTTCCGTTTCCTTGGGAGCCAATATTGTAGATCTGTGCTTTAAATTCATTTCTGTATGTGTGTTTTGAAGATGCTAGCAGCTGAAGTAGTACGGCCAAAAGTCAAGAAGTATACTGAAAATATGAGGCGTTACTTAATATAAGTGCTTTACTGGCGTCTTACTTAGTTGATTGCTTTCTGTTAATCAAGTGAAACGCTGCATTTCTTTGAAGTTGTGCTAATATGAAGCTGGAAGGCTTGTAACAGAGTGAGAGAGAGATGAAATTGTTCAATATGATTTACACTCCAAAAAGAAAGAATTAATTTCTTGTTATTCAGCTATTCTCTTAATCTGTTTTGCTGGGCATTCATGGTTATTTTCTTGTCTTGATTAAGCTGTTTTCTTGGTGATAATTCTGGCTTTAAAATAATTGATCCGCATCCATAACTAGTATCAGAGCTGAGTTCAAGATTCAACAGAAATGAGATCAACTAAGTTCTTAATTCACCGGTGAGAATGATTTCAATCTGTGGAAAATGAAGACGAGGGCATATCTTGTGCATGAAGGGTAGGAAGAGGCATTACTTGAAGAATCAAATATGTCACCTGAACTTGGAGAGGACGAGAAGAAGGAAATCTAAAAGAAAGCTTAGAGTGCTCTTATGTTGTCATTGGGAGATAGGGTTTTGAGAGAGTTTTCAAGAGAAACCAGAGCAATTGGTTTTTAGAACAAACTTGAATCTAAGTACATGAAGAAATCTCTTGCTTATAGATTGTATTTGAAAAAACAATTGTATACTTTTTGTCTGGATGAAGGTGGGTCACTTAAAGAACATCTTGATGTTATTAATAAGATTATATTAGATCTTGAAACAATTGATATAAAATTTGAAGATGAGTACCAGGCTTTGATGCCATTGACATCTTTGCCTTCTAGTTATGAGTATTTTGTGGAGACTTTTCTCTATGGTAGAGACAAAGTCACGATGGATAATGTGAAGTCAACATTAAGTTCTGTTCTAAAAAGCTGAGCAAAAAAGCATATCAAAAAAATCCTAAAGTCTCATAAGTGTTAATGCAAGAGGCAGACAAGACAAAAAAGGTTTAAAAGGCAAGATTAACTCAAGATCGAATTCAAAAGGAAGGAAACTCAAATGTTTCTTCTGTCACAAAGAAGGTTATTAGAGCTAAAATCCAGGGGTAGCAAATTGTTGGCTATGCTAACTTAGATTTTGCCAATGATTTGGGCAAAAGGATGTAATTTATAGGGTATTTTTTTAGTTTGTTTGCTTAGTTAGCTGAAAATCAAACCTGCAATCCATAGTAGCATTATCTTCCACGAAAGTAGAATACATTAATTGTTATTAAAGCTATGAAAGATGCTTTTATGGTTAAAAGAGATTGTGATTGAGTTGTGGCTAGAATAAGAAGATATTCTACGACATTGTAATAATCAAAGTGCATTTCATCTTATCAAGAATCATGTGTTATTATAAATGAATTAAGCATATAGATGTTAAGCATTGCTTCATCAGGGAATATTAAGCATTACTTCATCAAGGATGAAATTGCCAACATAGTTGTGAAGATTGAAAATGTATGATGTCCTTAGAATTTTTTGAGGGTGTCCTTGGCAAATTTTAATTGTTCGTGATAGAAACTTAGTTCGCTATTAAAGTTAGTTGTGGGAGTTTGTTAAAGGCTTATAAAATAGCTACAATTGGCATGGCAAATTGAGTGATCTTAAGCTTCATAACAAACTGACCATCTAAGAGTCTCACATTTACATTTGTGATTTTTGTTCTTACTAGTGATAAAACACTTGAGTGGGTTTGTTCTTGTGGATATAAGCTTATTAGTTGAATCACATAATTATTGTTTCTTCATTGTTTATGTACTTTGTGTACTTGTTTTCCTATGAATTCGTTTGTTGATTTGATTGTTCTTGGTCTAAGGTGTACAAGTTTGATTTCTTGAAAGTTTAGATCCCAACAGTTCTATTATTTAAATTTTTCTTCTTCATTATTTGTCGTAAGTGTGCTAGTTCATTTATTTGTGAAAGAGCATTATAGCTACAGCGTATATCCTCCTTTGAAATCAAAATCTATTAGACATGAAAAGCCCATTGATTATTTCAATCACGCTCTTCAAGGTAAAAGTCTGATGCTTCATGGTTCTGCTTGAGTCTTAGAAGTACATGTTAATACAGCATCTGCAACGGTAAGAAAAAGCTTGTCCTCTCCTAACAATTCTGCAAACTTGGATGCATGGAGCTTGTCTGCCACAACTGGCTCTGGATTCGCCAGAACAAGCTGCAGTAAGCAAAAACAATTCTAAATTTTTAAGCAATCTGTTCAAGCTACCCAGTAGAAATTAAACAAATCGAACACAGCCCAAGCGTGTAAAGTTAGTAATGAAAGCCTTTCTTCGGAAGCTATCAATTCTGAATTCGATAATTACTTAATCATTCAGTTGACATCACACTATCAACAAGACAGTTGTGAACATTATAATATTCAAGCGGACGAAGAAAGCTTATTTCTAGTTAATGCATTAATATTTATAACATCAGATTCAGCAGAAAAAACTAGGGCATTGTTATTCTATTTCAACCTGCCTGAACATCTCTCTTCCGTAAACTCCTGTACAACTCTTCAAGCGCATGGATGCCAACAGTGTCAATGTCAGTAACAGCTGCAATAATTAACTAATTAATATAATTAAAATTAATGATGATATATGTAACCACAAACTTGATAATTAATGGGTAGCTTACGTGACAGTTCAACAATTAGGTGCTTTGTTATTGGGATACAATTTTCCTTCAGTTTTTCTACCTCATCAGTCATCTCAGAATCCTGAAACAAGAATTTTTATGATGTATCTGCTATATATGAATTCAATTAACTCGCGGTTAATTAATTACCTCTCCTTTATGTAGTTGGAATTGGAAAAGTAAATTGCAGAATCAATTGTAGCAATCAGAGCCCCAGGGACCTTTGTTGCTTCAGGATATTGCATGATGTTCCTGTAAACACCAGTAGTCCTTGGAATTTTTCCAAGAATTACTGTCCTTGGCCTTGTTACTTGCATGGGAATTTTGGCGAAGGAAATCGAAACATGTTGTACCCAAGATCGAAAATTTAATTTAATCAGTAAATAAATATAGATAGACAAATTAGAACCTGAATGAATGTGAGTGAAGGATTAATTTATCTTACAGCAATCAAGAGTCCAATTCAACAGAGGAAAACACGACACCAATCGAGGCTCCCATGCAAGCAACAAAATCAAATTTGTCTCATGCAAGCAACAAAATCAAATTTGTCTATCTTCCAAATTAATTTAACAGCTTCAATATCAATTAGGCCTATAACTGCACATATTATGATAGAAGCAAGTATAGCATTCGGAGTGTACTTAAACAATGGTGTCAAGAGTTCCAAAGTTACAAGACATTACAATGTTTGAGACTGCTGTATTGCGGCCAGCCATGTTACTCACTGCAGAGCGAGAGAAAGATCCTGCGCACGTAAAATCAGTGATGGCGAATGAAAGACATTGTTCTAATTAGTTCTTGTCTCATATAAATATGTATATAAGTACCTGTAGCCACATAACAAGATGTCATTGAACCGACAATGTTCATTGTTCCTAGTGCCATCATTTCTTTGTTTCCATCGATCTGATAATCCTTCATGGCCGCAAAGGTTCTTCCAATTGCTATAGCTTCCTACATATCCAAATAATTGGCCTTTAATGGAAATACAAATATAATGCTTCTTGCCAAATTAAGAAAATGGTACCACCGTTTAACTTACCGTCAGTGCTTTCATACTGGCGACGACACCAATTTTAAAGCCTTTTCCTAGATATTCTCCAGTGAAGAAAATTTGATTCACTGACGCTGGATTCACGCCCTTTCTTATATGTTTCACCTTAGGACAATGATTAATTCATGATGAGTAACCAATGCATATTGTTTTTACCTTATTGCAAACAAAATTAAACATATATGCATAGGACAATACTTCAATTTGTACACCATGTTTCTGAGCGTGGGTTATATACACAAACAAGGTGGATAAGATGACAGATATCAAAGGAGCAATTGCTGCCACCCAAAAGAACTTCTTGTTCCTTTTTCCCTGTTCCAAGGTCACAAAAATAAATTAGTCACTGAAGAATAATCTAAAATTTTGAAAATTTTAATTTCCAAATAGCAGAGGGCCAGACTATGATTCTTACAATGTACTTGGCAATTAGAAGGAAGACCAAGAGTGACACTCCTATCACTATAGTCTGCCAATTCCACAGTAAAATTGGGTACAAAAATGGCAAATGATTAGAATATACAACTGAAATAGATCTAAAATGTTAAAATGGGTAATGCAGTAGTCAAGAATAATTACCTCACTATCTACTGTACTCCATACTGAGCGCATGACGGAGACAATATCAGTTTTCGTTGTGAAGTGCTTGATGCCACGTAGACCTTTCAGCTGGTGAAGAGCAATGGTTATGGCTGCTCCTGCCATAAACCCAACTATGGCCGCATGGGATAGAAAATCAATCAAGAAACCGAGTCTGAAAGCAAATAAGTTTACCATTTAAATATCACGTATGTGACGACCAAAATAATGATGAAGCAGTGAAGATCCTCCATTTTTGTTCTCAATGTGACGACCAAAATGATGATGAAGCAATGAAGATCCCCCGTTGGTTAATAATAGCTAAAACATACCTGAAAAATCCAATTGTGACAATAATCTATTGGATCTTTGGATGAATCAATCTCATCCTGCAGCAAAATGCCAAGCAAGAGAGACACCACAGCCACTGGTCCAATTGCAATATCTCTTGAGCTACCCATGAATGCATAAACAAGTGGTGGAACAAAGCTACTGTCTGTGATACATAAAAAAATCATTTGCATATTAATCTTACAAATAGAAAATTAAGAAACGCAAATTATCTTGAAGAATGCGAATAGCCATCTAGGCTTACATAATCCATATTGGGGATTAAGATTGGCAAGCTTTGCGTATCTAATATCCTGATTTACGTACAAACTTAATCTTAATAGAGACAGGAAACGCAACCAACAGTAACATTACTGATCACCAAAAAGTCACCAGTCCGACTGCCTGAGGAATACAAAGGCTTGCAATTGTAAGTCCTGCAATTAGATCACCTTTGAATTTAGAAAGACTGTAATCTCTTCCCCATTCAAGAAGGGGAAAAAGAGTTTGAAGGCCGAGGACAAACTTTGTTGATCTTGGTTGATTCTTGAAAGGACTGAACGGATCATCCGCGAAGAATTTTTCCTTCACAGTTGATTTAAACTCTTTAAGAAGCTTCTGTTTAGGAGGCAGTCTAACCTTATAAGCATATGGTAAATTCTCAGTATATCGACGCGATGATGGTGCACTGTTGATATCCATTTCGTCTGCCAGAAGCTCATCGTCCGTAGCACGTCCAATACTCATTTCTTCTAGCTTGCTAGAGATTGGCAATAACATATAACCAAAAATGCTAAGAATCAAGTACTAGATGTGCAGATAGAAAGTGTTCGCCCCAGGCAAAAGAACCGTTTAGAATATCTGCATTACAAAAGACACAAATGGAAGCTTCTGTTTATGGAAAGTAACGGTTTGTCTTGTTATGTAAATATGTATCTGGATGCCATACATTCCAGATAACAAAACGGCAAACGATTTGTTGACACACTATATCACAATTCTTAAATAAATGACACTTGTAATTATATAATCTATAAGTGATAGATTTGATTTCAGAATGAGTTGTTATCAACTTTTGCATCATTCATTTCGACTTCGGATTAATACAAAGGGAGATCAATTCGGTAGCTAATTACAAGGGAAACTCTAGATTTTTATTAGACAAAACTCTAAATTTTCAAAACTAAGTTCTCAAGTATAATTAAAATTCATTTGGAATCGTGTTACTTTTATTGTGTTTTTAAAAATAAAATTAAAAATCATTTTGATAATACTAATTTTTAGTATTTTTTAAAAAAAAATCTCATACTTTTTTATTAATATTTAACTTTTAATGTTTTTGTTACATGTGACCTCAAAATCATTCAATTTTAATACCGCACCAAGCATTAATATATTGTTGAAACACTAATGAATTTTTTTTATAGTAATTACTTTCATAAGCTAATTTATAAAAATAATTGTTTTCATATACTAATTTATGAGAGGGAAATTTGTAAAATTTCCAGAAAACTAATTGCTACAAGAAATAATGAATGATGTAAACCTTGGATAATATCATATACGTCCTGATGAATTTAGAGTTCATAAGAAACATCCCTTAATAGTTAAGAGAGAAATTTTTATAAATTTAAAGAGAGAATGACAATGAATTTCATTTTGTTACCACTCTAAACAATTCCCATAAAATTCAAAACTCTTTTAACTAAAATTGGTGACAAAACACAAATCAAATAAAAAAAACAACAAAGCAAAAAGCAACACTTGAATCAAAACTGGCAATCAATTAAAAGATCAACGTAGTAAGAGAAACAAAGCCAGGGACACGAAAAAAGAAAGTGTCTCTTCGGCTTGTGAACAAGCTGTCTTAATACAAATCTTCTGGAAAAAAAAACTCTACAACTTGGCCTTCAATCCGCAAAACAATTACGTTATAGACGAGATGTTGTACACAATTTGCATAGGAACTTGCGAAAAATAGAATAAAACAACGAGTTTACCTCTTTGCAGGCGCTGCTCTGCCAATGCCAAATCTGCGTGCGTTTTCTTCTCTTCGCTGGATCAAGATATAATGAAACTGCAAGGTCCAGGTTCGCTGAATCTCATAGATAGCTTTGAAGATAGTTTACGTTTGGACATGCAAATGAAGAATTCTTCAACTTCTAATATTTGCGTTGTTACGAGAAAATGAGGAAATGTTCTTCTTGCTGTAAAGTTGAACGCACAGACATGCAAAGATAATTACATTGTTTATGTTAAATGTAGAGAATTTGCATTTGCATTTGGGATTATTGGTTGATGAACATATATGGTGAATTTGCATTTATATATAATGGGATTATTGGTTGATTAACATATTTAGATACATTATAATACTACAAAGTCCAAATGAAATGAGAAAATACTAGCAACAATGCGTGTATTTTTCCAGCCAAGTTTTGCTGTCTCAATCAATGTTGCTATCATTTGGTTCATATATAGAATGAACAGTTATATAAACATAATTCTCTACTTTAATATTTACAGACCAAGAAAAGGTGGAAATTTTCGTTTACATGATATGTGTAATGGGATTATTAGTTAATTAAAATATAATACTACAAGTCCAAATGAAATGAACAAATACTAACCACGCACATTATATAGTTTTCCACCCGAGTTTTGGTCTCAATCGATGTTGTTATCATTAGGTTATATAGTCTATTTATTTTCTTTGACTCTGAAAATTTAATTGAGTTTAATGTCTGAATCTTTTTAATCTTTTATCTGAAATTTAAATATTTATGTTAAGTTATTTATTTATTTTTTAGTAAAAAAGATTTAAAAATCATTACTTTTACTTTAATTAAATTTAAATGTTATTAAAGTAAACGATATAAACATTTGAAAAAGAAAAATATAATAAGAAACTTTAACTAATACACAAACTGTTGTTTTGAATTTTACTATAATTTATGAAATATGTATATGTTTTAAGTTGTAAGAACACTTCAATAAATTTTAACTCGATAAAATAAAAAATTAAAAAATAATAATCATGCTACTTTAGTATATCAAATACTCTACATTATGCAATCCACCGTAGTAACGGCACGCAATAAATATATAAAATTAAGATATTTGAATTAATGGTAAATTATCTAGCTACAAATAAAAAAATAAACAACGATATTTTGATTGAAAATTTTGATAATTAAATTTGTGGGAGAGAAAGAGAGAGAATATACAAAAAAAAATGCATGCTTTTGAAAAATCAACAAAATAATTTGTTTTATACAGGTACAGGTATAGATAAGAAATTAGTTAAGGATTCTTTTAGAAGAACTTTAAGAAATTATCCAGATTTCTTTCATTGAATCCAAAAGTGGAAAATTTTACCTTTTTTAAAGTAAAAGTGTCTAAAAGATTTTACTATGTTAAAAAAATATAATTTTTAAAAATAACTAAATTTAACATACTAAGTATTTATACCAAAAAAGTCCTATGACTTTGTTTTGAATAATAGAATGAAAGCAATGAGTGTCAAATATTAATTAGAGAAATTGAGTTGTATTAAAAATTAATGTTACTAAATACTTTTAACTTTACTTACAAAATATACCGGAATCAATATAATTCCGAAGGAAGTATAATACTAATGCTCGATTCTTTAAAAATTATTATTTATATATTTCATAAGAATATTAAGTTTATTTGTAACACTAAAAGCTTAGTTTATTATTCATAACACGAAAAGATTAAAATTTCTTATATTTAAAGTATATAATTAAGACTTTATTTGAGATTGGTGTGCTTTTCCTACATAATGACTAAAGTATTTAATAAATATTGATTTTCAATAAGAAAAAAAATGACTCATTTTTTAAATAATTTGAGGCACAGCTATTTTATTTTACAACAAAAGTACTAACTTAAAGTAAAATCAACTTAATCTTAAATATAATCCCGAGTTGATCATAATCTTGTGTACTCTTGATAAAGTTGTAATAACCGATCTTGTATTATATGATATTATTATTTTTAGACTTATGTTTTGACATTTTTTTTATTCAAAATATCTGGGCAACCTTTTTTGAAAATTCTTGATAATGAGGACAAAATCTTGAACGAGCACACACACAAGAAGACTTTACATAAATAATTGTTCGGGTGATTTTATATTTGTTTAAATAAAATAATACGATATTAATTAAAATCGTGTTGATATAAATTATGAAGATATTAAGGCAAAAGTTGAACTAATTGATAATAATAATAATAAATAAGCCAATTAATAAATAAACCAAAAGGTAAACATTTATCATCTCTCTTGTTACGCAAAGTTAAATAAGGTAAAAAGACGTACATGAACCTTACAATTCAATAAGCGTAGCTTTTTTGCTATCTCATTCTCATTCTCACCTCCTCCTCCACATTCATGATTCAACAGTTGGGCCAAAACTCTGCGTTTTTCACCTTTGAAATGCTCTCAAGCACTCTCTTCGGAGACAAGTGTCCCGTCACAGTCACCCTCTTCGTCTCAAGATCTATGCTGTATGATGCAACCCCTGGCATGTATGTATGTATGTATGTATGTATTTATTTTGATTAAATATAAACAAAATTTCAAGACAAGTAAAACCAAAAGAATTTTTGGTGCAATTTGGCATGTAATGTTGTGAAAATTTACCTTCCATTTTAGATAAATGTTTCTTCAATTTACTGGCGCAACCTTGACAATGAAGGGAGACCCGCATCACAATCACCTGTGATAACAACATACCATAACAAATTTATTCAAAGAAATTAAAGCTTGAAGATGGATCATGGTATGATTCTGACCTGAAAGACGCGGTCTGAAGAAGAAGAAGAAGAAGCAGTAACTGATGGGGACTTCATTTTTGGCTCTATTATTTGTGTCTTGTGAGAATTCCTATTCGATGAAACAAACTTATCTGCAGGATCAGGAGAATCAATAAGCCTAAGTCTGGAGTACTTGGCACTGTTGATTAATGTTTCACGGTGATCGTCAATAAGAATTCTATCAGGCTTATTATTATTTCTGGGTAATATTACAGAACGAGGATCATTTGGCATGCAAATTGCAGTTGCTGCTGTGGACTGGCACATGAAACCCTTCATCGTCTTTGTTTTTCTTGCACTTGAAGTTTTAGTTGCAGTCTTCATCTGATAAATTTTGAAGATCTAGCTCTTGGAATTGGAACAAATGGATGGAGAATGCAAAGAAATGAAGAAGCGATGCTAAGTAATTGAAAACTGAGAAATGAAAGAGGAATTGCATTGCAATATTGCATTTGCATGCTATATTAATGACTTAGCTGACAAAGGTGGGTGGCACTGGGCACTGGCTGTGTTCTCTCCACACTAGTACCAGTATGTCTATCTGTTGAATGCTTTCAACCTTCTGTCTTTATCTCCATTTAATGTTGACAACCAGACCACACACGGTACTCCTTCCTTTTTAACAAATTATAAACTCAAATCAGTGTTGCAGGAAAGGACGGTCAAAAAAGAATACTAAGTATAAAAGGAAATGAAATTTCAGTTACAGTGGCAGAGGAAGTGCCATAAATGAGTTTACAACGGCAAGTAAGACCGACTTTCATTACAAACAGAACAGAACAGAGACAGTAACAAGTAACAATGTTTCATTATTTGTGGACTTGTGATGCAGAGCAAAGAAAGTTTTCACTTACAAATTGGTTTAAGTTCATCCATACACTTGACTGGACCACACAACAACTCCTTTCAATTCCTCGGTTCATCACATGTATCATAAATATTATTGTCATCACATATATTTGGCGCTGCATATGTAAAATTGAGATATAATTAATTCACATGGGGTTATTCCAAAAATTTTCATAGAGGAAATTTGTGTGTGTGTGTGTGTGTGTGTGTGTTGTACCAATATGTTGCATGCGCGAGTGAACAATGATAGGATAAACAATTCATTATTGAATGATAAGATTAACCCAGTTAAGTGAAGTGATAAGATATATGTCTCATCTCATGGGTCCATATCTCTTAATTTCTAGCTCAAAACATAAACAAAATGTCCCTAAGTGAGGACCACTCTAGGTCTAGTAAGAAGGGCTTAAAATGTCAGCTATCCAACTTCCTCCTCGTGTATATAATAATAATAATTATTATTATTTTATAAACTTTAAATAATTTAATTAATTATTCATGCTTTTATGATATCATTTGTTAACATATTTGATTTTTATATCTAAATTGAGAATTTTTTGATACACCATTATAATTATACAACTTTTAAAATGGTATATAATTTATTTGATCTCAAATTTATAATTTATTCTTAAAATATCTAATTATTTCTAATATAATACATATATCCCCAAAAACACAACTTGCTATCTGTATATAAATGTATAATGTATATTAAAGGAAAATAGGGTGTTACACTTATTATCTAAAGTTTAGCACTCTAGTTGATAGTCAACAATACTAAAAACATTCATTATTTTTTATTAAGGTTATAATAAAAATATCTTTAAGCTATCAATTCACTATATTCTTATATGAATTATAATAGTTAAAAATATAAGAAAACAAGTACATACATGCAATAAAAAAATATAAAGAAAAAAATTATTTACTTTCTAAAATTTATGTGATAAACCTTAGTGTTATCGTATGTATATATATATATATATATATATATATACACACATATAAACACAACGTAGTAGATTTGTACATAATTCTACATTAGACGATTCATACGAACATGAATCAATTCAAATAATTAACTCTAATACATTTAAGTGTTAATCGTTTTTATGCATTTTTAGTTCTCAAAAGAAACACACACTAGAAAAACCTAAATACACACTATAAAACATGAATATCTTATATTTACAATGCTATTTTAGAGTTTTGATTTGGACTTAAACTATTAGGTTAAGCTTTCGTATAAAATTGAATTTATTTAGTAAAATACGTACTAATAAAATTTAGATCAATTTTTACATTATAACCTTAGTCAAATTCAATACCTAAATAGTTTAACAAATTCTAAACACATTTAAGATTATATATATATACATATATATATATATATATATTCAAATTTATTTTTATGAATCAATGTTATTATTCTCGATCTTAATGTGCAACCTAATAGATTCTCGTAATGTTAGTAATAACATTAAAATTTAATTTTAATATTAAAAGTATCAAAAAAATATAAAAATTAAACTATATAAGAGTGATATATTTCATACTTCTTATTTAATTAAGATATCTAGAATAAAAAAAAACTAAATTATATGGTAACATTGGTTACAAATAAGATGATATTAAACCACTCACATTCTCATCACTTGAATAGTCATAAAGTGTTATTAAACATCATTTTTTGCTTTTGACATTTAAATTAGACTTTAGTGTTACTACCAATATTATGAAAACTTGTTGGATCACATATTAAATCGAGAATAATAATAACTTTAATCTGTGTGTGTGTGTAGAGAATTATTAAATTGTTTAGAATTGGTTAAACTATTTGGATATTAGATTTGATTAAGGCTATAATATAAAAATTAAACTAAATTTTTTAGTAAATAATTTATTAAATAAATTAAGTTTTTAAGAAAAGTCTAACCCAATAGTTTAAGTTTAAACCATTATTCTAAAATAGCATCATAAATATATGATATTTTAGCATTTTTAAAGAATGATATTTTTCTTTTAAGAAAAGGGAAACACAAAAATAATAATTAACTCTCTAAACACATAAGCTAACACTCTAAGTTGATTCTTGGTTATGTAAATACCATAAAATCATAAAAACATTCAATCTATGTTTGTAGTTTTTTTTTCCATTGTATGTATATTATGGTCTGCTTGTACTAATTAGATTGAGGCCGTAGCCTTGGAGCTATTGCCTTCAACTATTTCTTCTTGGTTGGAGCCACAACCTTGGAATTATGAAGCTGTGACCTTAAAGCTTTTGTCTATACTTTTGTAGTTTCTTGTTTCTGAAGTTCAAGTGTTATATTTCTAATGTTCCGTCAACTCCAAATCATCTTCAAAAACTTATTCTTTTGATCGCTAAAAATCAAAGGAGAAATGCAATAATATGTTCATGTACTCGTAAGAATTTAACAAAAAATCAAATAAAATTCATCCAAATTATGGGAATGAAATCTCTTATCAATGTGGTATTAACCTATTAAAGTTTCTCGAGCATCCATTCAATACTATTTCAATTTGTTTCGGGCATCAAATCAATTACTTAATGGTCAAATAGTTGTAGCATTGTGAATTTTTAAAACCAATAGATGTAACACGATTCAATTATAAGGAAATCTTACTTAGATCAATTTGCATACTTAAAATTTTGAAGTATGGCTCGGTGTCAATGAGCTTCTAATTTTGATTTTGAAGTACAAATATTTCTGGTGCTAATTTCTAAGCTATACTCAATGCATTCAATAGTTTTACAAATATTTTTATGACTTTATTTTCTACTAAACTATATATTTTCTTTAATATAAGTTGGTAGCCTAACTACTACTTTTTTAATTTCTTTTGCTTTTCCCCGCATACAAGTAATGTCAATGGTGCTTATGACTTCTACAAATGCAACTTTACTATTTGTAGCTTCATGCAGTGTTTTCATGCTTTCATATATTATATATATTATTCTTCTGTTGATAGATTGAATGGACCATTGTATGGTTCTATTTTAATTTGCTTTCATTCTACTGAGCTTTGACTGGATATTATTTGTTTGATTGTATATATAGTTGAAATAAATTTAAAAATTAATAAATCTTATCATCTTAAAACATCTAGTTTGTAAATTTATTTGCATATGTTAGTAGAATTCTTTAATATCTATATCTAAATATTGCAGGCACCCTGATACTCCAACTCTCTATTTTTAAGGTCTACTTCACTAGTTACTACTTATCCATCTTTATGATGATTAGACCTACTATAATAAAAATATATACGTGCTTTAGTATCTTATCCTATTCTTGTATTATTTAAAATTTATATCATAATTGCTCCGAAATGAATAGCTATATATTTTTATTTTAGTAATTCAAGTTTAGCTTTTTCATAATCAAAATTATTTCTTAATTATTATTAACTGTTTTAAGCAATAATTCTTCTCAATAAACGTATGCATGATGACTTTTTAATACTTGTTTCAAAAAGAAAATTTTCTTTAAATAAATTTTTATATTTTAATCAGATTAAAACTATTTTTGATAATGTATTTGTTTCAATTTTATTTGTAATATGTTCGGTTCTTTTTATAATTTCTTTACCTTTACTATCACAATATAATTTTTTTGACTTCTTAGATGAATGTTTTCGGTATCTTCTTTCCCATTTATGAAATCCATCTTTAAAATTAACTTTTGTCTTATAATATCTTAACCTTTTTTTTTAAAGAATTTGTGGTGTATCTATCAATCTTGTTGCTAGCTTTTGTATCTATTTTTCTAAAGAATTTTGAGAGGTCCTAGCCAAAGCTTATTCACAATTGCTAAGCAAATAAGATTTTCTTAGGGTGAGAATAAATCAGGATAGTTTGGATTGTAAATCTGACACTTTCTTATTGCATCTGATAGCATTTAAATACACAAAGATTAACAGCTCCTTCTAAACTTAAGACGACGACAAACACAAATAAGGAAAAAAAGAAATAGTTAACACTCTACAAACAAATAGCTAACAACAATAACTCCGTACTAAACAACTACTCAGATGCGTCTCCTATTCTCATGCAACTATGCGCACGTTGGCTTGGACTATGTCTCGAAACAAAAATATGTTGCCAACACATCCCATGCACCACCACACTTCATATGTACTTTGGATTCTTAGTAGTAGCATGTTAAGAAAGTCTTGGTTTATCAAATTTTCTATATCTTTGATTTTGCTTATCTCTATTATAATCTAGTTTTCTAAATTTACTAGTTTCACTTTATACAAAATTAATTTCATCTACTAAATATTGTCTATTCTAGTCTCAAAATAATATAATTTATTAAAATTTGCAATAAAAATTGAATAACGGTATTATTTTGTTCTTGTTGTGTGTTTAGGTTATCGTTATTATATATTCTATTACTAAATCCTATTGGTACTATGTTAGAAATATTTTAGAGTTAGATATTTTATTAGGGACGACAATTTTATCTATAAACTTATAAACCTATTAGTATTCATTGGTTATGAGACAAATTTTAGTATGCCTCTTAATGAATTTCAGATGAATTTGAAAAAAAATTAAAATATATAGTAATTTTAAGACAAATATAAATATAGATAGATATTTTATATTTTAATTTGTTTTTAAAACGTCAAAACAATTCCATTTTTAATGTTTAAAAAAATCAACACAACGTGATTTTAATTATACCATAAATTTCTAAATTGACGCAATGCCTCTCCTCACTTGGACTCCTAACTCCTTTACCTCATTGCCGCTCTCGCCTTTCCTCTGCCCAGACGGTCATGGCAGCTATGGATGTGCCCTGGAGATCAAGTTAGGTTTTAAAGATTAGTAGGTCCGGTAATTTAGGCATTTGGGGTCTGTATTTCCATTTTCCTTTTGCATTCTTTGTTATTTCCTTCCTTTCGATGCGAATTCTTTTTGTGGTTCATTTGTTAGTAGAAAATTCTGAGATGGGTAACCCAATTTGAGAACTTTGTTATGCCTTTATGTTCTCTTTTCTTTCTCCTCAATGCATCTGTTCTTTGGTTGTTTTCAATGCATTCTGAGATGGTAAAAAACTAGGGTGATCCATTTCAAAGTCAACTGGCTTGAATTTAGGCATAGATTAGTTGGGTATCTTTGATAAATTTCATTTAATTCCATCAAGTACTGGGAATTTTTTACGATATGTTACTGACTTCTCTAAGACTACGATGAAAATGAGAAATCTAACCGAAGCCATAAAAATCAAATGCTTAATAGAGAATGTTTTGAATCACATGAATGTGTACATTAGGGTTAAATGGAGAGAGAGCCTGTAACATGGGCGGAACTGGAACATGCTGATGACTCACTTACTTCTGCATGAGAAACACATGGCTAATCCGACGACTTTGAATGGCGTATGGAACTCAACAATCACCACTTCTATTCACATGGTACTCATCAATCACCAGGTCTGTTCACACCTACTTCACGATTCTTGTCAGATTTATGTAGATTGATAGGCAGTTGCCAATCTTTCGCTTACAGGGTCAAGATTTCTGGATTTGAATATTTCGTGGACAAACGACCAATGATGCTTCTTCAATTAACCAATTATAATCAAGCAAGGACTCCTACTACTTGTATATTTTGGTTGCTTTACATATATTTTTTATTTTTTTTTAAAATTTGTATTCTAATAAAATACTATGACTAGTAGATACTTGAATATGTCTATATTTTTGTTCAATTTGCTTTCTAATTTTTAATGCATTCTTTGGAATTTCTAAACTTGGTTCTAACAGTTTTATGTTAGTATTATTTTCTAAATATTCTTCAAAACAAGAAATTTTTTAATTTATTTTACAAAAAGTTGTATAATTAATACATCATAATTGAAATTTTTTATTTTTTATAAAAAATTACTAATTAAAATTTGACAAGATATATATTGTTTCCATAACATAGTCAGGTGTAATACGATCATCAAAATATTTTGCAAATCAAAACAACTACAATATTTAAGAATAATATTACAATAACGATAACGACTAAATTATAAAAAATACTTTTACGGAGAGATAGTGCCATGAACAATTTTAATAAGGAATTTTATCATATAACTTTTTTGAGATTTACGATGACTTTACGACAAATTGTATTGAAAATGTGTTTACTTTCCTTCTAACTCTAAATTAACAAATTCAATTAATATATTTATTCTTTATTATTAAAAATTTAATTTATTCATTCTTATTTAATTTTTTGATTTTTAAATTTATTTATATTTGGTACTAATTTATATTATAAATTTTTAATAATATAAAATTTTAATTGACTTAAAATAAATATTATTAATATTTTATCATATTCTTTAAAAAATAATTTATATTAAACTCTTAAAAATCTTATAATACAATTATTATAGTATAAAAATATTCTATATAGTAAAAATTAAAATATTTTATAATTATTAATTAATATTATTTAAAAATTATATAATAAATAAAAAATTATTTACATTTAGACCCTAAAATATCTAAAAAGTGAAAATTATTTACGTGGAAAGAAATTTTAAAACTAACAAATCAAAATACTTTAAATTTTATTATATTTTAGATGAATGAAAAAAACAATGAATCTCTAAGTAATTAATCTAAACCTACTACAAACAAATTCAATCAATAATTGATAAAGCAATAAAAGTAAATAAGATATAAACATTTGTTATCCAAAAAATATTTACGAAGAACCTCTTTATAAAATAGAATCCTTCGAACTAATAATAAAAGCTACTAAAATATTTAACTAGCAAAGAATAAATTATAAATAGTAATTTCTTACAATAATTTTTATAATCCAATCTTAAATAATTTGTTTGGGTAACTCACTTTAAATTATCTCATTTTCGTAACTCCAAAATTTTCTATTTTTCAATGGAATCATTAAACAACATGCTCACAAGATTAAAATCTCTAGTTATCAATGCTAATAAAAACTTTAAAGGTTTCATAGTTGAATTTTTAGACAAAATTTAAAAAATTATAGAAAAAAAAATCCAAGTAAATCTTACGCATAAGAATGTAATTTGTGTTTTTTCTTAAGAAAAATAATAAGAAATACTTTCAAGACATTCAAAGAAAGATATATCTACTCAAAAAGTTTTAAAATCAGTCATTGTTCTATTAATATATATATATATATATATCCTAAATTTAATAATATTTTAAATATTTAATATATTCATAGTTTAATATTTTTTAATAAATTTGAGGCGAAATTAGAAGTTGGTATAAAAATAAAAAAGAAAAAAGATTTAAAAATTACCACTCAATAGGTTGAGTACTACTCATAAACTACTATAAATGCTATTTTAATTGGGTATATAATTATGTATTAATTTAAAAACCAACCCTACTGCCATTTAAAATTAACAAACACTTTTAATCAAGTACATGACCTTTCATTTCCCTGGTTAGGCAATGTCGGCATAAAACGTGCCAAATTATCAAAACATCATTAACTGCAGTTGCAGACCCATGAAAAGAATTCAACCACTGTGCTCATATTGGTCCAATTAAACAATGACCGGGAAGATTTTATTGTCCATGATTGATTCAGATTCGTTCACGACAAGAAGAGAACAAGAAAAGAAGCCTTTATTCCTGTAACTAACAATCTTTTACTACTCAAGATATGGTGGATACACACTAAGATTACTGACATACAACGAACGCCACCTTGTTTGCTAGCACTACCTAAAAAAGCGTTTCCCAATGCCAGTTGGCCACCCTATAAGAAGAGCAATTACAACGTCTCCAAACAAAGTACAATCTGTTATATAAACTGGACAGTAGAAATGACTTAAATGGCCCAAAAAAAAACAAAACAAAAAAAAAGGCAGAAGAAAATTAATCACTTTCACATACAAATTGCAGCTTGTACCAGAAGAAGAGTTTATTATCTAGGACCAGACAATTGATCCGGTTGGATGTGAGAAGTGGAGTCGACAATCCAGTTAGTATTGGGGTGGTGTGTACGGTTAAACTCTTGGCGGAACATCTCATCTTTCTGCCATTCCTCCCATCTTTCAGCCAAACCATCACCTTCCAACATTCTGACCACTTCTGACATATTTGGTCGCTCCATTGGAGACCCTTGTGTACAGAGAAGAGCAACCTGTATCAGCTGCTCCACCTCTTCCCCAATGTAGTTGCCCTCCAGATCATTATCAACCAACTGTTCCAACTTCTTCTCCTTAAGAAGTCCTTTCACCTGAAATTTTAAATAACATCAGAAAAATACAAAATTATTTTTAAAAAATACTGGATTATTTAATGAAGACATCTTTGGTCACTCCATTGGAGACCGTTCTAGTTCACATCAAATGTCCAACACGTCCAAATGTCATAGTTTAATTTATCCACCTCCACCATTATATATCATGGCTTTCAGAAATAAGATCAATAAGTTTTGTTGTATACAAAAAATTTCACAACAATTGTTGCCCTTAAACTGGCTTTCTTGACACAGCCATTGCCATGAAACATGAATACCCCAGGCAACAAAAATGTGAATGTTCTGTGCAATTTTACACATTAAAACGTAAGTCAAAAAGAGCCAAAAGGCCTAAAATGCATTCCAACCTGAATATCCCATTTCTCTAATCATCTGCTGTCAATAACTCCATATTAAAGCGAAACAAACCAAGTAAAAAGATCAAGTTCACTCAATACATTTTTGCTCAGCAGATATAGAAGGAAAAGATTTTTCTGAATCACCATAAAGAGCTCATTCATTCCAGGAGATTTTTGGGCAGCTTAAAGCAGATAACAGTTTGCCACCTCAACAATAAACATGGGACATCTGTTCAACAACATTGCAGCTCAACATAACTTCTTTATAGCATCTATTCTCTGGCTAGAGATCAAATGTTAACCTGGGGACCAGCTATGTACAAAGAAATTTGAAAATTTTTGACCAAGATATGTTTATACACATTCATTTAAATATAATTGTATTATCTAAACCCATACAATCCCCACAATAACAACCAAAAGCCCAAAATCAATAAATAAAAATAAACTCCCATAATTTATTTGTACACTTCAAGAATAAAAACCCTAGAAGCTATCAACTTTCTTCTTTAATTTTTTTCCCTTGGTAAGAAACTGAAAGCCGTCAACTTTTTGATTTTGCTTTTGTGGGCTTTTATATTCTAAATTTTTTTAAAAAAAGATTCATTTGCTTTTCTGAGATGAGTAAATCAACAAATGTTTTTCTGATTAATATAAAAAATGAAAATGGCAGCTTCACTTTCATATGTTATTTTGATCTTTCTAAGCCAAGCTCTTACCACAATAGCCCAGACAAACAAATTCATTAAAGGCAAATTTGCTCACAAATGCATTACCATCAATTATAATAAAATGTATGTGAAAAAATTCAGAACGAGGGGGAGGCAGCACAGAACAGATAGTTCATACCCAATCAAGCAACATGACATCATCATCATTAGCAAGCCGTGCAAGATCAAAAGCTCTTTGTCCTGTGATGAGTTCAAGAAGCATGACCCCATACCCAAAAACATCAGTCTTCTCTGATGACTTTCCTGTTGAGAGGTACTCTGGAGCAATATGCCCAATTGTTCCACGTACAGCAGTGGTAACATGTGTATCTTTGTAATCCATGAGTTTAGCCAACCCAAAATCTCCAACAACAGCTTCAAATTCTTCATCCAACAGTATATTAGCGGCTTTCACATCCCGGTGAATAATCTTAGGGTCACAGTGATCATGCAGATATGCAAGCCCCCTTGCAGATCCAAGTGCAATCTGCTTCCTTATTGGCCAACTAAGTGGTGGCTGTGATTGTGGACGATCTAGGTAATGCACCAAACAAATAAGAGAACAATTTCGCATTTCAATTGCAAGCAGCAACATAATCAATTAAAATTTTAATAGACATAGATACTTAGCGATTTTCAAACTATCAGATTTCAGTCAGATTTGAGAAACATAAAAAATGTCCAAATTAAGTCATTGGTACCAGTGTAAAAGGGCTTCTAAATTGAAGCTTAAACTTGTATCAAAAGTTTAAAATTGATGCTCAAATGAAATTAGAAAAGTGCATGTTTAGATAGGGGACTGCAACAAAGGACCAAAAAAATAAATAATTAAATATACTGAAGAACAAAGGAGAGTGGTAAACAAACCTCTTAGACATGATGCCACACTTCCATTAACCATAAAGGGATAGACAAGCAATCGTTCTGTCGGTGTCATGCAAAAGCCACGTAGACGAAGTAAATTTCGATGAACAGCCATGCTGATCATTTCCACCTCAGTATGGAACTGTAGCTCTCCACCCTGAGTACGCTCCTCTTTTAATCTTTTCACGGCCACAAGAGAACCATCAGCTAAGCGTCCTTTATAAACCTTCCCAAAGCCACCTCTACCCAGAATATGTCTGTTGCTGAAGTTATCGGTTGCAACTTGTAGTTCACGTAGAGAAAACCTTTTGAGCTGTCCCAGATGAACTTCTGGATCTTCTTCAGCTGCAAAGACAGTTGAGTGAAAATCTATCCTATACAACAAAATTTAATGAACAAAAGCTACATAATTCATTCACTAACCAGGTACATCAAAGAAATGATCCTGTGGTTTCCTTCTTCGCCACCAAACAAGGGCAATTGCAGGGGCAGCAAAGAGCAGAGCAGCCCCAGCAGCAACTCCACCAGCAATAGCTCCAGTGTCAGTATTATCTAGCAATGCAAGGGTAGAGGCAAGCAGATACAGTAAGAAAAACCGAGATAAAATTTTCAACCAGAATAAAATTTTCAACCGGATTCAAACCCAGTTGGAGTAAGCAACTAATTTTATTGAACTATATAACCCTCTTTTTACTTTGGAGTAAGAAAATTAAGTTGAGACAGTTCACATGCTCATTGCATCTCTCTATTCTAAGGTGAAGCTTGGTTTATCGAATATAAATGAAGGGGGAAATGAAAGTATAAACAAGTGGAGTGGCATAGTAGGAGGAATGAGCTCCCATTGTTTAGTTCACACAAGGAATCATCAATGTAGAGCTTTGTGGCTAAAAAAAACCTAAATTATTATGCACTTTACCTACTATACAAAATTTACTAAAATATCTAACAGAAAAAATATAAAATATTAATATCAAAAAATCTTAGGAAAATAACTGCACACAGCAGCTGCATTTGATGAGTGTCATCGCATGTGGCAGACACAGGTGACATCTAGCAAGCTAACCAAATATTCAAGTCTCAATGGTACAGGTTATATTGTTTGTCCACAAATATCCATTTTGAATTTGGCATCGACAGTGGCACATTTTGACACACTATTACTTCTGTAGGTGTCAATCTAACCAGTGAAGATTGTGGCATGCATACAGCTCACTATCGTTTCAGATGACATAGTAATTACCACCGGTTCCTAGCTGCAAGTTCAGCTGTACAATATCAACGTTGACAGGTTTGACATTGCACCATTTTTGTCTACCAAGTGGTTACTTCACCAGCAACAACACTGTTTTTTTATTTTCTACAAATTTGGTTTCAAATAAATAAACAAATAAATTTATGTATTTCAAATTATTTATAGTAATTTATAGCTGTCAACATAGGCAATTTGGAAAAGTTAAAATTATAAAGGGGAGGAATCCCAATTCCTCAATCATGAAGAATAAGGATATCCTAATAACTTGAAATTTAACCAACTTAGAAATCTGAATACCTTTTGGGTGTTCCTTTCCACAATCTTTAAGTATTATCCCAACGAAGCACTCATTAAATTTCAAAATGAACAAAATAGACAATGCAAATGAGAAACAAGCCAAATTTGTGAAGTCAATGATTTGTGCATAACAGATAGCAGATGAAACTGAAGAACCCATTCAATTGTGCATGCTATTCACTTTCAATCAAATTATCCTCAAAAGATAATTGCTCATGACTTTTTTCCACACAACTAAAACAATGTAATTGCAGCAGATGCACACGCTCACTTTCAGTCATAACATATAAGTTAACGGCAATAACTATTAGAATTAAGGAATAGCGAACCTGAAGCAGTTGATGTTGTTGGTTGAAAGGGAGGAGGAGGATAAACTGGAAGTCTGTTAAGCTTATTATTGTGAAAACTGCAAAAGGTAAATACAAAAGTTAGCAACCCAACCCAGTGGAGGTTTTTCAGGCTGCTGGGTAGTTCAATTGGTTTTCCAAGACCACTTAAGTCGATGAACAAAGAAGAGAGGACACACTTTTAACAAACCTGATGGGAGTAAATAATGAAAATGAACCATTGGTAGGAATATCTCCTGTAAGTTGATTGTTTGAAAGATCCCTACAATTCACATTGCAACAAAAATGTCATATTGTTGCAGTATTTAATGTTTGGGGAAATTAAGGGGGGTGAAAAATTAAGATATCAATATGTCACTCACAGGACTTGCAATGACATAACTGCTGTTAATGACATAGGAATTTCTCCTGCCAAGCTGTTGTTGTTGAGACGCCTATCCAGAAAACAGAAAGCCATCATTTTACACAACCAAAAACATAATGCATTATGAAAATTGACTACACATGATTAAGTAAAAGGCTAGTAGATGATAACAATAATCAGACCCAACTGGAGATGTAAAGCCCATTGCACGGTGACAATAATTTCCATAAGGCCCAATGCAACAAATTTTCACAGATGAACTTGATAAAGGGAGAAGAATGAAAATTCATAGATGATCCTAGATAATTACATTAAAACTTTAACAATTATATTTTCTCTTCCCCCTTCATGTAACTGTTATTTCAAAAGCAGCAACTCCACTGATGACTGGCCATAGTCTATTAGTTTTAAGCTACACTACGACAAGCATGCCCACTTTAGCTTTTGTGTCATACAAGCAGCAATCATCTCTCATTTGAACCTTTCGCTAAGAGGAATGTCACTCAAGCCCCTAATTTTTCTCCCATGTACATGACTTTATTTGACCAAACCAAAATAAAAAAAAATACTAACAAAACAAGTAAACATTTGCAGAAAAAGCTCAAAAATTCATTTACGATTGAAAGTTGTCGGTAGTATTAAGGCTGAAACACTTACAATCCAAAGCAGAAACACATCCATTGGAAATTACCAAATGATGGATGCATGATTTGACAATTCTGACTTACCTGTTGCTCTTATTGTTGTCATCTTCTAGCAATCATTCTTAACAATTTTGATACTCTCGGGCCACTTAACCACACCATGGAAGAAGGATATTTTTGCTACTTTCTCAGTTATTTTTAGTACTTTATTTTGTGACATTCCCATTCAACAGTTGAGGCAGAGATTTGCACAATTTTGAAGACCAAGTCCAGTTTGAACGAATTTTTAATTTAAAGACTTAAGGAGTAAAGAATATTTTTTTGCATGTAGTGCAGGTTTAAATCAGTTCAGAATATCTATGATTTTTACTAATAAATATGCTGATTTCAAAAACTTGAGGAATATTTTATGGTCAATAGCGTTGAAGTCGTACAATTCAGACCTTAGCAATTAGATGGTTTTGAAATACTGGCTTGTCAGAATTAGTAAAAGATATATATAACTTATTGAAACTACAATAGCCAATCTGCTATGTTTGCCTATATGTAGAATAAAAGAGCAGAAGTATTGTATCCACCAAATAAGGTGATCTATGACAGGAAAAAAGTACTACAGTTATATTGCACAAATATAACATGAATTTTAACAAGTAAATTATTCCTTTTCAAAGGGGATTGTGATGGCCCCCAGTGCATTTTTGGCTCACAATAATCATGCGTATTTAGTTGCCTTGTGCGCCCTGTCTACCATCATCTGCGATCAACGAATTATACTAATCACAGCTAGATCCTTATCACATATGCTTAGGTCTAGAGGCTAGTGGCAAAACATATAATTTTGACATGTAAAACATGATTATTTTATCTTCAATCTGAACAACTGGCTGAAGTTGCAAACCAATAGTGAGGTGCCACTCTCCATCTCCAACAAACATACTCAAATCTATAATCTGTTTCTTGTTACTTAAGAGATATATCTGCTTTTCCCTCTCTATGTCTTATTTATTCAACATCATTTCTATTGAGAATGAAACTGATGTCTGTGTCCACATTCATTCGCACAGTTATAAAGGTTTCACTTACGTGCAACAAATAAAAAGTGTACAACTATGTGTGCCCTAAGCATTATTTTTAAGGTTCTTTCAGAAATTACTACCTTTGGAGTTGTTAGATAGTCTTGTCAAGGAATGAAACAGTCAACATTATTAATTATAGATTACGATTTTAAATACATGAATGCACAGTATGGAGAATGGCATCCCCTATCTAGATTACTGGAAGTTGCCATGTCAACCATTACATGTCCATGTCAAAGAAAACACTTGTTTTAACATTTCATTAATTAAAACTCTGTGCATTGAGATTTCATACAACTGTTATCCATCTGCTATTTCTTTGAAATCTATTCTACAAAGGGTCCTTTTTACTGAACCTATACATCTAAGTATACCATCTTTCCTTCGTAACCTAATTCAATCTTCTTGGATTAAGCATTCAAGGATCTCGTACGTGCTCCATAAATAGGGTTTCAAGTATGTAATGTTTACTTGATCTAGTAAATTTAACAGTATCATCATCTTCTTTGGATGTGTACAACTAAGACATATATCTTTTCAAACTTTCATTGTTAATCATATTTAGAACATAAACAATACAATTCATTGTTTTCTAAGGAGATAAAGACAAATTAAATCTCCTCCTCTTAACCATATAATTAGTATCAAATATCAATCATTTGTTTCTTCATTGCCCTGTTGCTTGTCATTTATAGTATAGGTTGTTTAGCACCTTTAATCTTAATTGGGCAGCATGAATCTTGTTACTCCAATTTTGTTGGAAAGAATTTTGGCCTTCAAAGGAAGAGGAAAACCTGTGGTTTTATTAGGAAGAACCTTTACATATCCGGGATAAAGTTAAGTTTAGGGCTTCTATTAATGCAGATTTCAAAGATATCAATCTCTTCATTATTTTACTTGATTGGGACGTGGCTATTTTCTAATAGGTTTGGATTCTATAGCTGTGTAGTTTTCAGACTGTTGAGGATATTTTTGTACAGTTTAGTTGCTTCATTGTATATGGGATTTGCTCTTTGGGAATTCTCATCCTTGCTTTATGGACTTTTAATCCCCCCACTTGTAAGTTTCCCCTATAGTTAATTTAATTCTCTTTCATTTCTTGGCAAAAGAAAAAAAAATGCTTTCTGAGGACTTTCAGCAAAAGCATCTGCTCATTCTAGAGTAAGGCAGAAAACTTTTGAAGAACCATCAATCACTAGGTTTGCTACATGAACCAAACCCATGTATGTTAGACCATGTATTACGATATAAAAGAATTTAACCACTTACTGGCAATTATATACAAGATTTGAAAATCTGATATGATCAGAGGGATATTAGATCCTACTACTATTAAACTTCACCAAGCTTTCACCAGCTTTCAAACTCTCAAAGACTATCTAAAGAAATAGTAGATTGCCTTCCAGTTTCTCTTTTACTAAAAATAAAATCAACTACAATAGATTTTAAAAGTTCCAACTTCAAAATATCAAAGTCAAATTACGCCTTCCAGATAAATGAACCTTTTGATTTTCGCAATCATCATTAAGAAATCAAGAAGTAATTAAATGTTCTGACAAAATAATGTAATTTAAAAGATATGAGCTCATACAGGAACCGTAATTTTGTAAGCTTGCCCAGTGTCGATGGAATCCGACCATCTAAGTTGTTCAAATACAGGTCCAAGCTCACCAAGTCAGTCAAATTTCCAAGCTCCTCAGGAATTATTCCACTAATATTATTACTATAAAGTTCCCTGCACAAAACCTTGTTTGAATGATCCTTGACGAAAAAGAAAATAATTTAACAAAAAAAAAGATTCAATAGAAGCATACACAACTGTCATTATGTGAAAAGAAATTAATAATGTTTACCACTGAGTGACACCTCTTTACAAGATATACTACAAAACCATAGGAAAAACTAGGAAATCATCTTGAAGGGTTAGATGAATCAACAAACTTCCACAAATGGATATGAAAGTGAAACTTCAGAAATTTTCACAAATTCTAGACTAAGCACCTTTAAAACAAAAAGTAAATTTTTCAACATGAGAATGAGCAATATTAACTGTTTAAATACCATAAACGCATCTGAGGTGCTACAGCACATCTCTACATAAATACCAGACATATAACAGCGCAACAGCATGGTGACTTCCTGAAAGGTTGTTCCTCAATGAATACTCAACCATGCTGATCACAGAGTATCTTAAGGTAGTAATATGCCCATATGCTTAGGGTAAGTCTAGTTCCACCAGAAAGTGCCAATAACTTATCTGTAAAAGTTGCTCTTGTTGCCTTAGTTGTTTGTTTTTTGCTTCGAAGAAATTTTAAGAAGATGTACAGCATTTTATTTTCCACCTGTATGTGGCAGCTTTACAAGTAACAGAAAGTTCTCTAGAAGTAACTTGTCATTCATAACAATAAGACAGTAGTCACTGCTCCAGAATGAATTTAAAATACAACTGGTGCTACTTATATTTGTGCAGTTAACCATGCTTGATGGTTCAGATCTATACATTAACTCAAAGGGCCAGTTAAAATGGTGATTTCCACAGAGATGCAAATATGTCAGAATAGAAAACAGTTCATATTTTGCTCCTAGGAGGATTTTCCAATTTTAATAGATTAAGTGACCACATAACTAACAGAATTTGCTCACAAACTGGTGCATGTTAAATTCATTTAAGCAAGAAATCCCTAATTCAAATGCCAGAATAGCTAACAGGCCTACCATTTCACTATTAAAGACATTATGCCACCAAACGTCAATGGGGAAATTCTTCAATTTAGATTGCAAACATGCACATATACAATAAATCTAATAAAGCACTACCATTTGCTAAATGATCTCTGCATTGCCCTACCATAGATATTGATCTAAAAAATGTAACTTCAAAAGTTGTTAAAGTCCAAACCATATTCTTAGAAACAAGCCTTCACATCAACATGGGAAACAATAAGAAGCTTGATGAAATATTAAAAAGTAATAAAAAGCAATAAAATAAGATAAGCTTTAGGCAACAAAACAATGCTTAATCCAAGATATTCAAACAAACTCGACCACAGTTAAAGTATTGACATACAAATACTGCAAATTGGGGAGCTGACCAAGCTGTGAAACCAGCTGACCAGACAGATTAGCATTGCCAAGATCACTGAGAAAACACAAATGGAAGAATATGGTCATCAAACATGTACAAAATACAAAAGAAAAAGTAGTAAAAATTCCAAATAGGAAGTAATAAAAATAAATAAACTTACACACGTGTAACACTATTTTCACTATTACATGTAACATGAAACCATGTACAGGGGTTGACAAGGGTGGGATCCCAACTCTGTAGAACATTGTTAGGATCAACTAAATTGGTCTTCAACGCATTCAAAGCATCGCCTGTCAAACACAAATAAGACAATGATCAACCGGTCTACATACAATATCCATTCTTCAGTAACATCTCTTTTTGTTACGAAATACCTGTAATTGATGCTTCTCAATTTTAATTGTTCAATTAAATATATATGGTCAGGGCCTACAATCATCACGAAGTGCTCATGGAATTCATATAGTATTAGTTACAGATATGTACGAATGTCAATTACACTGCAAACAATGTCACAATCCAAGACAGCCGACTAACTGAAACGCTAGGAGGAAGGAACCCAAAAATCTCCAAATACAAACAAAACATTGATTCTGTGCACTTATAAAATTGAGTCAGCAACAGTAATTCTTAAGTGAGAAGAAAAAAAGCAAATCGTAAATCAAATATTTTGAAAGTCAACAGAATCCCGGAAATAAAGATTGAGGTAATACCTTCAGCATTAGGAGAAACAGGCAAAAGCAAATCAAAACAAAAAACTGAAGCAAGAACAACCCAAACAGCACGCTCTAATTTATCCATTCCTGTATGAATCAAAAGCTACAATTCGAAATTGGCCATCCGTCTCTATTAAATCAGCAACTAAATCCAAAATCAAGAACCCTCTCGTCTAAATGATTTCTGCAATCCAGTAAAAGTAAAACAGTAATCCTACTGTTTAACAGGATTGGAAACGAAACGAGAGAAAATGAATAACACGGGTTGGTGAATGAAGAGAGAAGATGAGAAGGAAGGAAGAATTTTTGAGTAATTGTATTTAGTATTATTTGTATATATTTAGTTAGCGAGTCAAAGGAGCATAAAATAAAAGCTCTTCCTGGGCCTGGCTTCGGCCTCCAACCAGCATACTGTCTGCAAGATCCAATCCAAGCAACATATGTAAGAAAACGACATTCCTTTATTGCTGTTATTTATCATTAAGTTTCTAACAAATAAATATGCCCGAAGAAAGTTCAGCGTAATTCAAAGTGACAATCAGGTCAAATACGTACTATGACTTTCCTTTCCTTTTACTTCTTCAACTCCTAATTCTGTTTACTTCCAACTGATATTATGACCTTTGAATTTTGATCAAATTAATAAATAACAATAATAATAATAATTTTTTAAAAATATATTTTTTATTTATTAAAATTTTAAAAATATAAATAAAAATATATTAATAATTTTTTATTTTATAAATAAAAATTTAGAAAATTGGCATCTCGCGAAATGAGAAATTTAATACAAAGTGCCTCAATAATGAGCGACCCACGCAATCTCTTCTACCACTGCCTATAAGAAAATAATCAAGAGTGTTGCATTTGTCACTAGCTACAGCTACCCGGTGCTCCAGCCATAATTTTAGGAAATAAAATATGGGTATTTTAGGGTAACTCACAAGCACTTCTCCCTCTCAATCATTAATCTCTGTTCCTGTGTTTGTATCATAAAATTGCCAACTCTGTTACTTTTTTTCTTTTTTTTTCTATTAAACGCATCTACTCTTTAATTTTAGGAATAATGTGATAAGCAAATAGGAATAATGTAATAAGTATATGGTACCATACCCTAATTTTGAAGTGATAACTAACATGAACTCGGATGATGCAATAATTTGGTCCTTTTATCTCTTTCCACTTGGTAATCATGTGTTAGCGTCGGATGTTAATGTCGTGCGTGAATTTAGCGATATTTTGCGTGAAATTATTCTACTATATTACTTAAGTTACAAGAATACGGTAAAATTATTTAATTAATAAAAAAAAATATTTTTATTGGTAGATATTAAAAAAAGTTAAATTTAATTTAATTTAAATAAAAAAAAATACAAAAGTTAAATAGTAATATTTAACTTAATTTTTCTAAAATTATCATTAATAACAATTTTTTTTTATTTATTAAATATTTTTATTGTTATATTAATATAATAAAATAATTTTATTTAAAAATTTTTTTTTAATTTTCCCTTTTAAAAATTTTTAAATTAAATAAATTTTTATAAATTTTATATAAAATATAAATAAATATAATAATATTATTTAATTAATAAATAAAAAATTATTAATTAATAATAAATAAAAAAATTGAATCTTATAAAATTTTTTTAAAATAATAAAATTTATTCAAATTTTTTATTTATTATTAATTAATAATTTTTTAAATTAAATAATTTTATTAGATTAAATATATTAATATAATAAAATCATTCTACTCGTTCCTTAGAAAAATGATATTTTCAAGCACATCTGCGCCAAATTTGACCAAAACCCAAAGCCAATGGTTGACCTAACCTTTAAACCAAAAATTAAAGATGACAGCAGTTAGTAAATGCTTACTAGTGTCCAAGCGTGATGCTGGAAATTATTAGTTTTTGAATTTTTCTATGACTCCTTTGAACCTAAGTTTAGTTGTTGGTCTACTCCTCGTGTTGTAGACCAGGACCTGTCAATTTACAATTCTGGGTTCCTAACTTAACGATTGCTTCACGGGAGGCTATACATAAACCCTAGGGCGGTTTACTTTCAAGAATTTCAATTTTTTTTGGATAATTGAAATTTGACAAAGGTTTTACCTTTCTTTTTCTTTTTCTCTTACTTTTGCAGAGAAAACAAAACATGGGTCTTTTAGAGACACTCATCAGCTCTTCTCACTCTCAATCATTAATCTTTCTTTGATTGTGTGTTTGTACTATCACCATTGTTGTCTTCCGACGCCATTTCTTCTTATCTCCATATTGATATCTCATAACGTACTTATATTTTGTCTTGGGTTTTCATAATTTGTAAATATATTGATTTTCTACGCATAATTTGTGCCTTCAAAGCATAATTTGTAAGTATGACTATTGTGAGGTAATTTATTTATAATCAAAGGAGCTTGTCAAGTGTTTGTAGACAAAGAACCATCAAAAGGTGGCAACAAGGCCATAAGGAGGAATCTTCGGGGGCGCGAGAGCAAGTCGGTCTAAGCCATTTCGACGAGCTCAATCTAGAAATTAGTTAATCATCATGCACACACGATGACTCTTGGGGTTGCAATTGCCTCAAATTGGGCCTCACATGCAAGCTCAAGTTGACACCCCCCACCCTTCCTTTGTTTTTTCCTTTTAAGAGTTTATTTTTTGGGCAAAATTTAATTCAATTGAGGCCATGTTTATTTTCAATAATGAAAAGGAATACAACCAAGATGAAAGAAAAAAAAATTTTCTATTATTTTGTTACGCCGTAGAATCATTAATAGAAATGAATTCATTATTTTTTGAGAAAAAATATTATTTATTTATTAGTATTTTATTAATAAATTAAAATTTTTAATTACTTTTTTCTCTTATTTTAATTATATTTTATTGAAAAATTATCATTATAATAAATATTTAACAAATATATTTTATTTATTTCTTAAATATATTAGTTAATTATTTTTATTAAATATATTAAATATTTTATAATTAAAAATTAAATTAATTTCAATTTTTATTTTTAAATATAAACTAATCAATTTTTATAAATTTAATAAGTTTTTTAATAATAAATATTTAAAATTATATTATGTAAAAATATTCATTGATTTAAAATATTTAATGTTTTGAATGCACCATTTATTTTTTTTAAATTCAAACTTACCATTCATATAATTATCTTTAACTAGTTTATTACAAACTATTATCAATTTTTATAAATATTTATAAAATTATATTATAATTGTTAATAATATTTTTTGTTTTATTTTATTTGATAGTCAGCTCATCTTAAAAGAATTCAAAAAATTTACTCTAATAAATTTTTTTATAAAAAATTAAAATTATTAAATAAATATAACTAGTTGTATAAATTACAATAAGGATAAAATTACAAAATATAATTATAATCATTAAATCCAGTGACTGTTCTACAGGTTAAAATGGTGAATTAAGATGAGCTGCGGGGGAAATTGGATAAAATTTAAAATGTTTACAGTGCACTTTAGGTTGAAATGGCAACCTAACATCGGATTCTAACCATTTGATGGTTGTATCCAGTGTTGACGTTTGTGCCGCACATGCAATAAGATATAATAATTTCTTGTGAGATTGACTGTTTTTATGATAATTATTTGTTTTCCCCTACACATAGGAACCTGTAGAGATATTTGAAACACACCCAAAAGCTTAGAATTTCTCTCTCTCTTTTCTCTTTATGCTCTTGTTCATTTCTAAAACTTCTGGTTTTTCTACGATTGTTGTATTCAGACATGCACCTTCACAACAATTCAATCATTAAATTATGGAGGTCAGACTGCATACACCGCATATAAAGCATCTCAGTTGCTGCTTCTGAATCCTAATTCTTTTTTTTTGGGAGGGGGGGGGTGTGTTCCTGCTTCTTTTACTTGTTTCTTCTGTTGTTTTGTTTCTGGTTCTCACGGTTTTGGTTACTGCTTCGAGCTGTTGCATTGTTTCTATTCTTGCTTTGGTTAACTTTTAAATTCTGCAACTGTTTGGAGTTGCTTTTTGTTTTATTTTGCTAGCTGACATTGCTACTACTTTGTCTATTGCTTCTTGCTGTTTGGAGTTGCATTTTTTGCTTTGTTGATTAAAATGTGCATTGTACCATCCTTTCAATTTCTAATAACATCTTATCAAATAAATGTTTTGAACAAGCTTTAAAATTTTTATTATTTTTTTTAATTTTGCGCTTATCAATTATATCATTTGAATTAGCAAAATAAAATCTATAAGAATCATATTAAAATTTTCGATGATGTAAATATTTGATTTCATGAAAATTAAGAACATATACCTACAAAATAAAATTTTTACGCTAATGTTTATCTAAGTTGCACGTAACACTTGATTATTTAAATATATAGTTGCAGTTAATTTAATAAAATTTTTAGCGAGTAAAAGATTTTATTTTTTAAAAAAAATTAAATATAAATTTATCAAAAATAATTATTAAAAATTTAGTGACTTGGGTAAAAAATAATTAAAAAAATAAAAGAATTAAAAAAAATATAAAAAATAGAAAAAATAGAGGACTATTTTTTTATTAAAAATATATTTTGTATAAATACCTCAACAAAATTTTGTGTTTACAATAAAAAAATAACGCTTAAACTCATTTTAATTTAATGAATAGACCAAAGGAAAAAAACAAAAGTCAAAACTCATATATAAAGACAAATAAAAGTAGGAGTAGAAATTTGGAAAATAGACTATATTCATACATTGTCCAATAACAAAATTTTATTGATGAGTGTGTTTGTGTATAGATAGATAAATAGACATTTTATGTTATGAAGACTAATAAATTGAAACATCTAAGAGAGGTTAATTGCAGAGATGATTTGTTAATATTATTTTTCAAATTTACTAAATTTAATATGCTAAGTTGCTAACCTACATAAGCTACTATAGTTTAGTGTCTATGCATGCTTAATTTGAACTTCATATTTATTATTAATTAGAGTATATATTCATAGTTTTATTATCACACCAAACTAAATTTAATATTCTATTTTTTATCGTATTAAATTAATTTTATAAAAAGAATATTATATATCATTTAAGAAAAATCAAAAATTAAATGTCAAGACGTAATAAATGGGATTGATGTTTTGTGTTCGTTATTAAATTTTATTTTATTTTATGAGTATGGACTTGAAGTTTCAAACTTGTATACAAAATTTTTGTATCATATTTATTTATTTATATGATATACTTATTCTATTATACTTTGTGATTGCTATTAAATTGGATCTTCATATTAGAAAGTAAGGATAGTATAATGCATATACTTTTATTTTCTTTTTAAGCAATGATGTTAATACAATATTTCTTGGTTAATTATTTTGAATTTCTTCTTTTTTATTTGAGATTACATTATTATCAGTATGTAAGTATTACTAAATTTTATTGCAACCTGAAGTTTGCAAAAACAAGAAAAGATTATTACAACTTTAAGTTCTAAAACTTAATTTTATTAGATCAAGACATAAAATTCTAAATATTTAAAAGCATTACATGTATGGACCTGAAGTTCCAAATATATGTATAAAGTTTTTAATATTCTTATATCATACTTATTTATATGATATATTTTATCATGTCACTAATTTATCCTTTATTTTAAAATGCCTATAGTCTATTAAAAATGTCAAGTCTTACGAATTTGCAAATTCTTATTCTTGATATACTGGGATAGATTATTTTTTGTAGGTTCTTAATGCAAAAATTCATCTTTATTGATTGAAAGCACAATCAATAAAGAAAATCAAGCACCCCTACAAGATAAATTACAAGCATGATTTTCCTTCACTATCATTTGAATGAGAGCTTAAAAGTTCAATATCTAATAGTTAAGAATTTATTAAAGTTTTGAAAAAATTTGAAAGAAAGATATAACCATCAAAGAGATGTTTTTCTCTCAAAGGCAAGGTAGAAATGGATGATTCTAATACTACAAGATTATAAAACTATTGTTGAATACAATTTTGTTCTATTTCAAATCACCTTGGAATTGAAATTGTGTGACAAAAAGTTATTAATAGGACATGCTAAAGAAGATATATATATGGACATATATATTACTTTTAATGAATCCAATATAGTTTTAAAAGTACTCAAAACTCATCTCATGTTTTCTTGTTGTTGAACATAATAATGAACTTCTGTTGAAAAAAAAATCATGAATCACGTTCAACTAGTTCTTTACCATTTTCAAAAGTAAATGTCAATATACATAATATATATAATAATAATGGACATGTAAAAGGATACAAGAAAAGGTAGGAATATCATTCTTGTAGAGATTATAGATCCTTAGAATGGCGAAACAAGAAACATCATCATTAAAAGTGAAATGTTTATAAAATACAAGAAAATAACAAAGTTGCTGAAAATAAGTCCTGTAAAAATTTTAATAACATTTGTGTAAAAATTTTAATAACATTTGTATTCATTGTGAAGACAAAGGACATTTGTCATGCACATGTCGTGAATCTATTAAGGCCAAAGTAATGAATGTGGAGACTAATTTTATCGATGATTTAGGTTTTATAGACCTTACCCATCTTGACGTCTTTAATTTCTTTAAAAATACAAATGAAAAAATAAAACATTTAATTGGTGATGGCAATGTTCATACCAATTAAATTTTAATTATAGTCATTTTTTGTCTTCTTTTTTAAGTTTTTGTACTTTTTTTAATTACATCAAATGTACTTTAATGTTTTGTATTTCACTAACCTAATATTTGACATGAACTTTTACTTAATGAACGAATATAAATTTTAGTAAATTATCTCTTTTTAAAAGGAATGGTAAGGATGTATGTCTAGTTGATAATGCAACAACACACACTATTTTTCAAGATAAATATATTTCTTAGAGTTCACAAATATTAAGGTTAGAATAAATACCATATCAAATCTTGTAGACTTGATTGAAAGCTTTGGAAGAGTCATAATATTATTAGAAAGTGAAACAAGATTATATATTTATAATACTTTATACTTAGTCAAATCTAGAAGAAATTTGTTCATTTTAAGAATATCTGTCAAAATGAATATCATATAGAAACTTTAATTGAGAATAATGTAGAGTATTTTTGTATTATTTATAATGTCTCAGGCAAGAAATGCATATTAAAAGAGCTTCTAGGTTTACGATCACTATTATATTATACAATCATAAATACAATTGATAGTTATGTACTAATGAGTTAGAAGTTATTTAATCCAAAAATATTTATATTTGATGGAATGATTTATAGAAATACATGTAATAATAAAAAAACATGAACCATTCATGCATTTCATCAAACATTTGGTAGGCAAATATGACATATATCATATATATCCATAAAAACAACTATAACATGAGTTTATTAGCTTGTATGTTGAAACAGGTGATGAAAAATCCTTAAAAATAAAAGACCTCTATAATTTGCACCAACCAAAGGAAGAAAATCAAAGTGGCCTAATGGGAGAAAGAAAGTTAGGTTTACTACAATTTACCCACTTCTTAATTTAGTAAAGTAAGCTCCTTTTTGTACTTGATAATTATGTATGAGTTTATAAAATTATCCTTAATTTTAATTTATAGATAAATATGTACTATGAAAAAAATAGTAATTATTCAATAATTATCATTTTATATATTTTGGTCTATGTATTTAAATACAGAATATTAGTTAACTATTAAGTAAATATAATTAAGTATAACTTTAAGGGCTTAATTATAATTATTCAATAATTATATATTTATATATATGTCCTTTAATAATCTATATTATCAGTTAAATTATATAATTTATATTAATTACATAATAATGTAAAGTTATAAAAGTTTTTCAAACAATTTAAAGAATTATAAATATATACATAACACGTATATATATTTATTTCGACTAATATATTATCTCGAAGGTACTAGCTTTTTTACCAAAAATATTTTTTTTCTCTTCGATATTTCTTATTATTTTTTATTATTAGCGTAACTATGTAGGTTTATTATAGAATAATTATAAATTTATTCCAAACTTTTTGAGTTTAAAACTATTTAAAAGTTCAACAACTATAATTTATAGATAATAATGTGTTAAAACTCTTAAATTATAATAACATAGTACTTTCTAAAACTTTATCCTAATTATATATACCATTTGGTTAAAATTCTTTCGTTGTCCAATCTTAATCAATTTAGAGCTCATAATATATCAAAATTTTATATCGGTATAAATACCAATCATCAATTAATATGTACTAAACTTATTATTACGAACCCCTTTGCATGCCATTTAATTATGTTGTTTAGAGATTTAATATTTTAACTATTTATCAATGTTCGTTCAAAAGTTTGAGTTCGAATCAAGTTAGCAAAAGCTTTGATCATATATAAATTGAACCAACGAATCTCATCATGATCATCATTATTTTTACATATAAATAATATATGATCAAATTAGTTTTATCATGTAATTACTGATATCTATGTGTGTGTGTGTGTATCATATGTTAAATGATTTCATCCATGTATTGAGTTATGTGTGATATTGTCAGTGGACTGATATTGGTATTAGTATAACTATACTATAATACTCTATGAAGTGGTCATGGACAAACATGTGGACAACCTACATAGGTGATTGTGTGCACTAGATGGAGTTGTTATAAAGAAAACTATCCTACATAAGCCCACTAGTAAGCAGTAGTGTGAGAACAGTCACGATTATCTTCATGTGACTATTCGGACTAATATCAGTGATACAAGTAATGTTATATTTCTTTGATGTTGATATTTAATTATTTCAAAAATAAAATAATAGCATAATTTTATAAAAAAATATATAGTTTTCACGTGAAGAAACTCATTGATGGCCTTGTGTGTCTACTCTAGACTAAGGTGACACCTAAGAAATGAGGCTTGCATGGTTGTTTATGAATGAATTACACAAGCTTAACATTTTTCTTTTAAAATATATTTTGAAATAAGTTTTAGTTTTCTTCATGTTGAACGTTGTAGTAAATCCCAATATTCATTACTTAAAAACTCTTTTTTTTTCCCTTTTGTGATGATTTACTCACTGAGTATTATGTAATCACCCTTCTTACCTTTCAATTTCAGGTTGATAAGTGTGTATAAATATCATCGATGTGTTGCACTTAGGTGAATGTAGCTATTCCAATAAGATCTTCTTGTCTCACTTCCTATTCTAATTTACAGTTTTAAATTTTATTTTGTACTTTAACAATTTATTGTGTATTTAAAGAATATTATTGTTAAATAATTGTTATTTAAAATTTAAAAAAAAATTTAATAAATGATTTTATTTCGTGAGATAGATTTTGCAAACCTTGTAAACTCTAAGGGTAGTTCCAAGTTAATGAAATGAATGTCGATGAAGCACAACGATTGTCATATGTCGATTTTTGGGGATTGAGTAAATAACTATTTATAAATTTTTACATAAAATAATATAATCTAAAATAAAACTCCATAAAATATTAAGTACTCATTTATTTATAACATATAACAATTTATTACATAATTATAACATAATGGGCCATGGCAAATTAATAACAAAATTTTTCAAATCGAAAATAATACGGACCAAATATTTTAAAAATTAAAATAAATAGAAACACACAATTTATTATGCAAAATTAATTATGGTTAGTTAATAGAATTTAATATGATATTTTAATATGTCCAATAACTAGAGAATGGTTTTCAATCCTTTTCACTCTATTATGCATACAAAAATGTCGGTCATGTAACTTCTATAAGTCAAAGTAAACGTTAGAATTGAGACTTCTAAAGCACATAATTGTTGATAAAGTTGCTGTTTTCATGAATAATTATTTTTATCATAATTATAATTTGACACACTGGGGAGGGGGTGTGTCAAAACGTTAGCAATTTGAATGGTTGGCCCAAGAGTAAATATATAAGAAAGGTGGAAATGGAACGCACAGAAGTGGGCTTTGGGTATGGCATAAGTTGTCAGTGTTCGCAACAACCATTGACAACTTGTGAAGGAAGTGAGCAACAGCTGCTTAATTAGGTGCAACTAAAATTTGAATAATTATTATTATTGTCAATCTTCAAAATCAAAGGAGCAGTTAAAACCATAACAAAAATATTAAATAAAATAAAAATAATTGTAATTAAGCAAGCAATGTTGTTATTGGAAATTCGGCATCACGTTTGATGTTGATTCAACAAATGGGAATCCAAAAGTAGCCCAAGCAAGTTTAAGCAGTAATTATTGAATCCAACAACCCATTAGGGATGGAAGAAGACGCTCCTCCCTTGTCATTTCCATATCCAAACCCCGACGCTGTCAATGTACGAGTAATCCCTACACGTATGCCTTACAATTGATTATTGGTTTGAACGAAGACTTAAAAGAATTGGATGAATTAAACAACAAGTCATGCTCCAGGGAAGAAGAAATAGACTTGACAACAACCACACATGGCCGAAGAGCTTTTGAGCAATTATATTTCCAAGAGTGTGATTGACTGGAATATCAAATTGCATGGTTGAATGGAAAGCAAAGTGTATCACATGAAACAAACCCACATGCCCTTTCTTTCCGCAATAGCAACAAACGAACTCATCACATAATTATTACTTCATGGAACCTCGTATGCACAGATAGCTCAACAGACAATTAAACCCACGATTATGTGACTGCCAAGGTCAAAAACAATCAGTAGAAAAAAAGAGAGAGTACACAATACTAAGAGAGGCACGTTCTGTCCACAGCATACACCGATCCCAAGCTCGTTCAACGGCTATACGTTAACAGCCAGCAACCTGTTTCCGGAAAAGAAAGGAAAAGAATGAATACCCAGAGAAACAGAAACGCCACTATTTTAATAATAAAACTGAGGCAATTCTTTGTTATTAAATAGGAGTAATTTATTCACTATTTTTATTGTTTAATTGGTTGAATCTCTTATCTTAAAAGCAACAAGTGAAGGGATCAATTCATATTTTTACCACTTTCCAAGGATTTTCTTTTTTTTTCTTTTTTTAAATTTTGATTTTCATTTTTGTACATGGGTGAGTGAGCTTTAGGGTGTATGAAAATGAATTAATAATAAATACATAAATAAGATTAATTCATTATTACAACACTCAATAAGCTTCTTCTTCTTTTTCTTATCACAAGATACTTGAAACTTGAAAAGCTTATCCATTCATTTAAATTTCTCCCTTGTTTCACAAGTCTCATGATTGCAATTAGGCATTTCTCACTGCACCAAAATCTTGTTCCCTTAATTTTATGTCTTAATACAAGAGACAAAACAACACTACAATAATTATGGCATCTATTTTTTTTAAAATTATTTATCTAATCTTTTAAGTTTCAAGTTATATTTTTAATAATTTAAGTATTTTATAAAATAAATTTACTAATTATTAACTTTATTATATTTAAGTTAGAGATAATTTTATGCGATGGAATCATTAAAATGCATGTGTGGATTGGTGATAAGGAAATAAACTTCAAAGAAAATTTTTTATCCCATTTAAATTTTTTTTATGATTAATTTATATATATATATATTTTTTAATAATTAAATAAGATTATTATATAATAACATCACTTATGTCGATGATGTAGTGAAACTGTTCTACTTAAATTTTTTTTTAAAATTAATAACGATATTATATTATTATTTAATTTAATAAACAGTCTCAATATATGCTATTAATTTGTATAATTTTTATATATTAACATGTACTGTGGGCCCGTAATTATAATTGGGTATAATATACTTATCAATTTGAATTTGTGTCAATCTTATGATGCCGATGCACTGAAAGAAGACATTAGAAAGACGCAGCTGCGGTAGGCCAGTTGCATGTGAAGATAGAAAAGTAGTTTGTCCTTGACTTCAGAAATTAAGAAAGAAAAGAAAAAAGGAATTAACTGAGACATTTGACGTTTAACCCACTCATTGGCATTGGCTGATTATCTGTAGCTATAACTACGGATTTATTTTGCCATTAAATAAGTGAAAGAGGAAGTTAACATGACGACGACGACGATGTCGATCACGATTGCGATAACAGCGGCCACTTGATGAGTGAAGTTGCCATCCACGCAAGCGCATCTCTTTCTTGTTATTTTGTTTCGCTTGTCAGCAAAACAAATGGATTCGATTCCCAAATTTTGTATGGTAAGCAATGGTATTGTGGTCAACATAACTGAGCTTAATTAGATGCTAGAGATTAAAAAGAAAAATATAAAAAGAAAGAAAGAAGGGAATCTGCCACGTTCACGTGCATTTGTTTGTTTGTGTAGGCATTGATGATTCTCAAAGAGGTAGTATATGCTCGACAGACATGCCATTCTCTTGTCATGCATGTTAGATTACTAATAAAATCAAAAACTTAAGCTACCAAATAAAGATGTGCAAGGACCTTTTAATGGTAAACATGTGAGGGTCTAAGTCCAAGACCTCAATTATATACCATGTTAGATCATTCTGTTCAAGTGAATATTCAAAAGAGAAATCTTGACAATGCACACCCATATTATGTTTTTCATATGGACGAGACTACTTACTCATTAAGAATTAATTTGTAGATGAAGATACCCGCTAGAAAATTAGATGCTTATATATTTGCCATAACAAAATACGCATGCAGAGTTTAATAAATGGCTAGCTAGCTTAGCTAGCTAGGTAGGTAGAATAGATAAATTGTTAAATTTTTGGAAGCGTGAAGCTCAACCATACAAAGATAACATGCCCGTGAAGTGAGCATAATCATCAGATAGTTCATAATTCAGCAGTTTACTATTATACTTCCAAAGACAAGACGGCAGATATAATGTTGCAAAAGACGGTTTGTATTTATTGGAATACGGTATCTTACTGTACAAATACATATAATGCCAAAACTCACGGAGTTCGAATAATGGTCCTGCAGCATTTGGTGTGGAAATTCAAAAAGATAAAGGTGCTAAAATTGACTAAAATTGCATGCATTAGAAAAAGGGATCAATGAGAACCAAAATACAAGTTGTCCACGGTACACCTCCATTAATGTGCAGGCCATACAAATAAATATGGGAATCATTTGGGGTCTGTTTAATAGTTCTAATTAGCTTTATAAATATTAAATGTGTGTTTAATGGTACTAATTACCACTACATTAGTACTAAATTAAATATATATATATATATTTACATATTTGACTATTAACTTTACATAAATACTTATTAAGTTGAATTTATGCTAGAGGTAATTTTTATGCTATTATCTAATTACATACTATTTAAAATATTTTATGTGTAAAATTAAGTATTTTAATAAATTTTTTAAGAAAATGTTAAAAGAACAAAAAAAAACGTTAAAATATATTTTACCGCTCTCAAATAGACTCTAAATTAATAAATTAGTATTTATTAATGTATTTAGCTATTAGTTTTATATAAACGCTTATTAAATTTAAATAGGCCGAGAATATTTTTAAATTAGTACATAATTACACAAAATTTCAACTAATACTTAGAGTATATTATGATAATATTAACCATTTCAATAAACTTTTAAAAATGCTATTTATTATTAAAATTTTTATTGTTTAAAAAAATTATATTCATTTTAATGCTTTAAATTTAGCACTACCAAAAAACCGACCATTAACCAATCTTCTTATGTTTTGATGAAATTTTAATTCATTTAAATTCTATTAGTAATTGATGAGTGACTTTTATACCCACAATTTAAATACTATTTGCTTAACATTTAGTTAGTTTTTAAACGTTCATTAGTCTTTTACATAGGTTTCGCATTTATTTCGCAGGTTTTGGGATAATTAATCGGCAGGATGGCTTGAAGAAATTTGGGAGTAGTCTGCACGCTGAAGCAGTTTAAATAAAGAGTTGAGTGCCTAATGCCCAAGAAGAAATGCCTAGGCACTGAAATTGACAAATGCAACAAGGCTGACACTAAGGTGTGGGAGCCTACGTGCAAGGGGACCAAAGAAATTAAGAATTATTCAATCAGGATTTTGTGCTATTTTAGGAATTTTCCAAAACATAAACAAGTAAGAGGAATTTAAAATAGAGAAGAAGATAGCCAGGAGAGAAGAGAAAACGAAGAGGAACAACTTGAAGAGATTGGAAAAATGGTGAAATCTCATTATTTTAGTTTGCAAATTCGTTTTTATCTTTTTCTTCTAATTTATCTACGATGATAAAAAAATTAAAATTAAAATTTAATTTAATTAAGATTAACACGCGCATCCTACAACAACATGCATTTAATTAAAATTTACTTTTACTTAAGGTAGGTAGAATTTAGTACTCTTATTGCCATGACTGTAATAAGACAAATCTTGTTGCCCTCACTGTAATATCATTCATAAATTTCCCCAATTATTTGTCATACTCACTATAATCATAAAAAGGACAAAATTGCAGTAAATTTGTGTTGTTTTGTTCTTTTTTTTTCCTTCAGCTTAATTTATAAGCATCATGATGATGTTTTACAAGTTGGGTTGGGAGGCCAATTTCAAATGAGTTAATCATGCATGCCTTGAAAGCATCCAATTAGATACATTTAAAATCAGAAGGAAAAAAGTTGGACTTGAAACAACTGAATAATCCCTAATCTCTCTGTCTCTGCTCAATATCTTATCTCTTTTATTGTTGTTATTGTTATTGGTAATAAAATAATTAAAATAATTTATTTGCCTTTTATAAGTAACTGGAATGGGGAAAGCTCCAGTTGATAATGGACAAAGTATAATTCGATGTTATGGTTTAGCAGGGATTGCTTGGCGGGAAATTTGGTTGGATTGGATACAGTTAAAATCGCAGGCGAAGCCAGAATTGGCATAAATTATTAATAAAAATGGTACCAATCAGGAAAAAGAAAAGCCAACTTGACTGGCGCGAGTGATTTACACGTTACTGAACACGAATGATTTATCTGTTGTTTTCCTCTAAACATTTTACAGCTGTACCTGCGGACCAATGCCAAAAGGTGGCCCCATCTTTCCCATTGGGCATTAAATCCCAGAATCATAAATCATTAAAAAAGAAAATGCTTTCTTGTTACGCACACCGACCAATCACGGGTCAGCTTTATCCTGCGCTGAATCACAAGCAATCAACTAAACAGGGCAAACAAACCTGGACTTCCGCACATCAGCTAAGCAGCTCGGCTTGCCTCTTATGACTCGATTCCCCAAATTTTGTTTCATTTCTATTTTTTTTAAATTAAAAGAAAAAGAATTACATGAATATTTTAATCGTTAATTTATTTCATGAATATATATATATATATATAGATAGAAAAAAAAACAATTTATTATCCTATCATCTACTTGAGGTAGGAGAAATAATGAAAAATATACTATATATTATTAATATTTATGGTGTTAATATTCATATTTATCTATAAAATTTTAATGAATTTTACGTGATTTTATATATTTATGTAAAAAACTCCGATGTATGTTTAGAATTGTTATTATTGAAATTAGATTTATTTAAAAATTGTATTTTATATTTAAAATTCACTAATTCATGTTTTGGTATTAAAGCACAATTTTAATTTCTGACACTTGTAAAGAAAATTTTTTAAAAGTTTAATTTTACTATTTTCAATCTTTTTGGTCAATATGCATCATCATGGTGCTAATGTTTAATAAAATGATATTTTGTCAATAGAATACTTCAATGAAGAACAAATAGTAAGCTTGTTGAGCCTAAACAAAAACTCAATTTGTAGCATATGACTGCTATGTTTCAGACTCTTAGAGCTATGACAAACTTTCCTAGACAAATTGATGAGACACTTAGGGTAAATGTGTTGAAGAAGTTTACAAAGTTGAAGTGGTTGACTGATAAGGGATAATATGATTGAGAGATGGCTCAAGACCATCATGGAAAAGTTTAACATTATAGGAGGTACTTTTAATGTATATTTTATATGTAAATCTTGTCATTTCATTTTTGAAAAATAGTTCAAATGTTAAATTGAAAGGTTAAGTTATTTATAACGATAAAATTATACCTACAAAAATTTTATGACAATGTCGTAGTAACGAGAAAATTACTTGAGAGTTTAAGTACATATAAAGTATTATCCTAATTTATTTGACTTTTAAAATGCTATAATAATTTTTTTGTGGTGAAATTTTTTATAGAATGTTAGAGTTATCACACCCTTAAAAGTTTCAAATAAATACATGAATAATTTATAGTTTTAATTTTCAGTGAGAACTGTTTCGACAAGTGAAATCTCACTATAGTTTTGAATTAACTAAATAATATTTTGAACAAAAGAAATACGTTAATCAAGCCCATTAAAATAGGAATTTAATTACTTATTTTGAATGTAATTTTTTAAAATTTTTTCATATATATATATATATATAGTATGTATGAATATGACAATGTTATAAAACTAATCATTCTAAACAACTGTTATGTTTTAGAGTTAAATATTTAGGTGATATATCTTACAGTTATGAAATGCTTATTATTTATTTTGCTTAAAATGTATAAATCTTTTGTTTCGATGAATTGTGTGTGTGGTTGATTATTGAATTTATGTTGTTATGTCATTAATAATACTATTAATCTAGTAATGATTATGCAAGCACTTGTTGTTATTTGTAGTTGATTAGAACGTACAATGTAAGTCCTTGAACTTATGTAAAGTATGTTATCGTACAGTCCCATTATAATAATTTATTTAATTATTACACGACCCTCTTACGTCTATCATTGATGTATGATCATATGATTATTTTATATGAGAAAATTGATTTGCTTTCTTATTTTAATTATAAATTGTAAATTTCTTAAAGTTGATGATTATTTCAAAGAATTAAAAGGACATAATTCGTTTATACTAACCATGTAAGATTTTCATAAAACCTACTTAGATGAGTAATTATGTATTCTTATTAAGTATCTTGTTCATCCCCTCCTTTTTCTCGCTTTAGGTAGACTTTAAGGTGACTTTGGAAAGTAAGCTTTGAGTTTTAGTTCTCAAGAACTCTGAGCTCTTCAACAATTTTATATTAGTTATATCTTTTGGAGTTATTTAACTTTTCTTTCTAATTATCGTAATGTTATCCATGAGATAATACATATTTTACTTAGATTGTTTATTTTAAATTTATTTATTTAAAACATAACAGATGTTCGTATTTATTTATAAGATTTTTAATAAATTTTATATTTTTATATGTTCTTAAAGATTTTAATACGTATTTAGAATTTATCATTTTTAGAACAAATATTTATTTAAAAATTATACTTTATATATAAAAAAAACTTTGTTTTTAAAAATTCATATCCTTTTATTTTTTTTAAAAAAAATGGTTTATGTAAAGCATTAGCACTTACAAAGCATAAAACCTGAACATAAAGAAAGCACACAAAGTTAGAAATTAGTCTTAATCGATGCGGACAACGCTTGCGTCAAAGAAAAGGGCATTCTAGTCGGATGAGATTGATGATCAAACAAGTAGACATGAAATCAAACAAGAGTATTTCATATTTTCAAGTGCTTGCTATTATCACTATAATACCATATTTTATGCTTTAAACAACGAAAATATCTTTTTCCAACGTGTCTCTGTTATCAATTATTTCTTCACACAATGTTGATTGTGAAACAATTCTGAATAAGATGCAGTTGTCTTTGCTGTTTGTTTTGTAGTCTTGTTGCCAAAGATTCGTCCACTCATTATAAGTGTACTTGAAAGTGTTACCCAGTTAGATATCCAAACGTTTAGAGGTTCCAAACAACATATATATATATATATACACATATATATTCCTATGGAGTGGCGATGCAAATTTCCAAAAAAAAATGAAAAGATAAAACTGCCATGTTTGTTGCAGACTAATAATAAATGGAGTGAAAGAGTGACAACCTAGAGCTTGTGATTTTGTTCCGGATACATTAGTTTTGAATTGTCAAACAAACTCATTTAGAAAATGCCAACATTACTCTCAGCTAGCTTGGCTACAATGAAGCCGAGATCCCAGCCGCCATATCAGTCACGAGAGTTGCAGAACAACCCATAACAAGGTCAAATTCTCGGGTTACATACACAAACACTGCATGCTCCCCCACTCTCCCCTCTCTGTTTCTGTATCTCACTGACGCACGCAAATTACACAACACAACTCAGTTAATCTGTATGTGTCACGGATTCAATTCATTGCATTTTAATCTTCTTCGTTTTTTGTTTCCAATTATCCATCACGGGCTGTTTCAAAACAACATGTGCTTTTATTAAAAAATGAAAAATTAAAACTGCTCTGTTCTCTTTATAAACCTTCTCATCTTCTCTTTGTCATTCGAACAAAGTTTTCCCATGGCTTTTTGGGCTGCTCAAAACAGAGCACCAAAGGTCTCTGTTTTGTTATTCTTGTTTTTCGTTTGTCTTGTTTTTAACTGGAGATGGTCAACAGCGCAATCATCATCACCTGTTTTTGCATGTGATGTTGCGAGCAATCCCTCTTTGGCGAGTTTCGGTTTCTGTGACACTTCTTTAGGATTAGACTCGAGAGTTGCAGACTTGGTTAAAAGACTGACATTGCAGGAGAAAATTGGGTTCTTGGTGAATGGTGCCGGGAGTGTTACCAGACTTGGAATACCAAAATATGAATGGTGGTCCGAGGCTTTACATGGAGTCTCTAACGTCGGTCCTGGAACTCATTTTTCCAATGTGGTTCCAGGAGCTACTAGTTTTCCTCAGGTTATTCTCACTGCCGCTTCCTTCAATGCTTCTTTGTTTCAAGCCATTGGAAAGGTAATAACTTCGACTTTTATGTATAATTTCCTCTGTTTTACTCTTTCTAATTTTCTTAATTTATTAAGATTTTTGTTATAAGTTCGATTTCATTATCATCCGCTCTCTCATAGTTTCCTAGCTTTCTGAGCTGAATTGTTTCTGTATCTGATTGAGAAAAGTAGATGGAATGGAGCCATAGTTATTCAATGTAGAAGATGCATGCACATTTTTGTTCTTCATCATTCGGAAAAAGGATTTGTGCTTAGATTTCTGAGAGTAGGAATTAGCCGATGGATTCTGAATAATAAATTTCAACAGAAAGTGAAGACTTTTTTATGTAAGCGGAAGTCTTTTAGAGCTGCTTTCCACCTAGCTTAGTCTAGGTCGAAGTGTCCAGCCTTGTTGTTTACGGAATCACCTAATATTACAGATTATTGATATACGTTGACACGAGGACATTTCTTGAATGAATTTGGTTGTTTACCTAAATGTTTCTTGTCAAGTGATGAGCTTGCATGCAATTAAAATTCAGCTTTTCATAAATGATGCAGGTGGTGTCAACCGAGGCAAGAGCAATGTATAATGTGGGATTAGCAGGATTGACATTTTGGTCTCCAAATATCAACATATTTAGAGATCCCAGGTGGGGAAGAGGTCAGGAAACCCCAGGAGAAGATCCATTGCTTGCAAGCAAATATGCAGCTGGCTATGTTAAAGGTCTTCAACTAAGTGATGATGGTGACTCGAATAGGCTTAAGGTTGCTGCTTGCTGTAAGCATTATACAGCCTATGATTTGGATAATTGGAAAGGGATTGACCGCTACCACTTCAATGCTGTGGTAACTTACATTACATTTATTTAAAATTATAATGTATGGTTTAAGTCATCCTTTTTATTTAATTTGTCTTGTTCTTTTCTGTATTGATGACGAGTTAGGTAACAAAGCAAGATATGGATGATACATTTCAACCACCATTTAAGAGTTGTGTTGTTGATGGGAATGTGGCTAGTGTTATGTGTTCCTATAATCAGGTTAACGGCAAGCCAACATGTGCAGACCCAGATCTCCTAGCTGGCGTCATCCGAGGAGAATGGAAGTTGAATGGGTTTGTATTTTTCATTTTATTATTATATTTAATGTTGTAATTACAACTTACTTACAATAGAATAGATATTGGATTGCTGCAGATATATAGTTTCCGACTGTGATTCAGTTGATGTATTATACAAGTCTCAACACTTTACCAAAACACCTGAGGAAGCTGCTGCCGTATCTATTTTGGCAGGTGGCTGCATTTTCATTTGGAGATTTACAGCAATGCTTTATGAAATATACTTTTCATAGACTGACAAATTGTTTTGGTCGGGACAGGTTTGGACCTCAATTGTGGATCTTTCCTGGGCCAACACACTGAAGCGGCGGTGAAAGCAGGACTTGTCAATGAGTCAGCCATTGACAAGGCCATCTCTAACAATTTTGCTACTTTGATGAGACTTGGGTTCTTCGATGGTGATCCGAGAAAACAGCTATATGGAAAACTTGGTCCCAAAGATGTTTGTACGCCACAAAATCAGGAGCTAGCTGTTGAGGCTGCAAGGCAAGGGATAGTTTTGCTCAAGAACAGTGCAGGATCTCTGCCTCTGTCTCCGACTGCCATCAAAAACTTGGCAGTAATTGGACCCAATGCCAATGTCACAAAGACCATGATTGGAAACTACGAAGGTAGTTGTTGTATCAACTCTATAGATGGATCAATTTTGCCAGGCTAATTTGCAAAATCCTTGGTTTTTTTTGGCTATTTTGTTTTTCTTCACAGGCACCCCATGTAAATATACAACACCTCTGCAGGGCCTTGCAGCCATAGTGGCAACAACTTATCAGCTTGGATGTTCCAACGTGCAATGCAGCACTGCTCAGGTGGATGACGCTACAAAAGCAGCCTCCTCAGCCGATGCTACGGTACTTGTAATGGGTGCTGATCAATCTGTTGAAGCAGAAAGTCGTGACCGGGTTGACCTTCTTCTTCCAGGGCAGCAGCAATTGTTGATTACAGAGGTAGCAAAAGCAGCGAAAGGGCCTGTGATTCTTATTATAATGTCTGGTGGGGGATTCGATATATCATTTGCCAAGAGCGATGACAAGATTACAAGCATCCTATGGGTTGGTTACCCTGGGGAAGCTGGTGGAGCTGCCATAGCCGATGTTTGTTTTGGGAAATACAATCCAAGTAAGTCCATGCAATGCAATATCCAATAACAAGCCTTTTAACAGTTGATTAAATTGAGAACATTCATTAGACATCTTAAACTCACATACTGCTGACAGGTGGAAGACTACCAATGACTTGGTATCCACAATCATACGTGGAAAAGGTCCCGATGACCAACATGAACATGAGACCAGATGCATCAAATGGCTACCCTGGAAGGACCTACAGGTTTTACACAGGGGAAACTGTTTATTCATTTGGGGATGGACTAAGCTATTCAAAGTTCAACCATGAAATAGTTGAAGCACCAAAGTTGTTATCTGTCACTTTAGAGGAAGGTCATGTTTGTTACTCATCAAATTGCAAGTCCGTTGATGCAGTTGAAAAGAGTTGTGAAAGCTTAAATTTTAACATACATCTGAGAGTTAAAAACAACGCTAGTATAAGTGGAAGTCATACAGTATTTTTGTTCTCTACACCTCCATCTGTGCATAACTCACCACAGAAGCACTTATTGGCTTTTGAGAAGATGTTCTTGAATGGGCAAGCAGCAGCACTTGTAAGATTCAAGGTGGATGCCTGCAAGGATTTAAGTGTGGTTGATGAGCTTGGAAACAGAAAGCTTGCCCTGGGAGACCATGTGCTTCATGTGGGAAACCTGAAACACTCCTTGAGCGTGAGGATTTGAATCAAGTTCTCCAGTCCTTTACGCTTATTATATTTCCCTTTCCCAAAAGTGAAAGGCATTGTTCTCATATTGGACATTAAGCCTCAAATAAGTTGAGTGAGTGTAACAACTTTCTCAATCACATCTATACCCAACCGTGCAACCAAAAATTGGAAATCCAAAATGAAATTTGTGTTTCACTTGCTGCTTTCTATTTTTGTCCCATTTTTTCTCAAACTACATGGTTGTTTTCTTGATAGAAGGCTCCTTAACAGATGTTATGGTACATCACAAGAACTTGATAAGAATCTGTCCACAGGAACACTTCTTAACAAATGAACACCTTACCATTAACTTGTTTGCTTGAGTTTCGACTCTTGATCTATTAGTTCGAATCCATCGAACAAGGACGAAATTATTGAACACCTAATAATTTTGTCCTTATTTTACTAACTCTCGTAGCATTGAATTGACTTATGATTGGTTAATATAATATAACACTCAATGTTTGTATACTAATAATTTAAACTGTTTCATTTCATCTTAAATCTTGAAGTTTGTATACTGACATTGAATTGAATGAAGCACATGGATGACGTTGGAATCGCAAATAATAAAGCCCGTTAATGGCATTGGAGAAGTTAAGGCCCATTCGTTACAGATTTCCTTTCAAACTAACAACAAAAACCTCTAAAATCAAGCAATGTACAGCATATAAACACTTTCAAAATCAAAAACAAACCCAAGAATTGTATAAAGCTCAGAATAACTACGTTTTCAAGCAACTCTGGAATTGCATGACATATCTAACAATTGCTTGATGATCTGTCCACTTTCAAGCAACCATCTCAATTGGAATTACATGACATATTCAACAATCAATCCTTCTCAAAACATGTAACATTTGCTTCAGTTAAACTTTACCAACTTTAATTAATATTAATTAATTAACTAATAATGTAAAATAAATAAAGGAGAATAATGAATTTTAACATAGTTTAGATTTTCTAATCTCACATCTACGAGATTATACTCAGAAAAAAAATAATCCACTAAGAAAAATAATTATTATAAGCACTAATAGATTTAAATAAAATAAAACTCCATCTCATATTTGTCATCGTAATCTCAAATCTTCTAAATATATTTATTTAGCAAAATTCTCTCACCTTAATGCATTGAACTTTTTTCGATTTAATTTGCGAAGACCCCCTTCTCCATCGCCTTTGACCTCCCTTCAACAAGCACAAGTCTTTTCTTGAATAATCAATCTTGACAAACACTTAGAAGCACACTCTTTAAATTTATAAAATTAGATATTACAAACTCATAATATTAATTAAATTATTTTTTCTTTTTAGATTACAAGAATAATATGGAAATAACTTGAAAAACAAAGAAAGAGTCACAAGAATAATAGGAAAATAACTTGAAAATAAATAGTGAAGGAAAAAGGAAAAACTTGTGGCAAAGCACATAGCTCACTTTCTTAATTGTTCATTAAACAAATATATATGGCAAAATCTAAACCTACTTTGTGTGTAAATTTGTTTCCTAAATCAACAAGGAATGTAACTACTGTGTTGCACATTAAGACTAGGAATCATATATATATATATATATATATATATGGAGAATGTTAAATGTGTATAAGATATGTTGAGTTATTTGAGTATTGATTTTAACTAAGCTTATTATATAAAGATTGGATTGAATTTTATTATTACCTACTTTACTAAATAAATCAAGTTTTATAAAAAGAAATTCAACTAAATAGTTTAAGTCTAAATTAAAGACCTAAAAAAATAATATAAATATATGATATTTGCATCTTAAAAGTATGCTTAAGATTTGTTTTTGTGTCCTTACTTTTGAGAAGAGAAGCATGCACGAAATATCAAACGCTCAAATCATAAAAACTAGCACTCTGAATTAGATTTTTGATCATGTCACTACTATAGAGACATAAAGATAATTAATTTATATTCGTAGTTTGATAAAATTATCTAATTAGAGGTATGTACATATTTATTGAGTTAAATTATATACGTATGATAACACTAAAATTTATTGCATGGATCTTAGAAAGTAACCTATTTATTTTTATATATTTTTTTGTTGTATATATGTACTAGTTTGTTTATAATTACATAGCATAAAATTTTAAAAATCAAGTTTTCTACTATAAATAATACCCGAGCAATAACTATATTTACATTTTTTTTTACCATTAGCTCCAAAAAGGTAATAGTTGTTTAAGTGATAATAATTCTTCAAGTGACACAAGGCCCTAAAATGCACATACAAATTCAAAAATAAACAAAATCTTATAAATTATACATATGCATGAGAAATGTGGTATCATAATGAAATAATCAACTACAGTATATTTTTCTTTACAGTGACTCTTAAAATTATAAAAAGATATTAATGATCCAAAAACTATAAAGAAACGTAAACATTGACATTATTAGTCTTAACAGAAAGAAACAGTTTAAGTAAAATTGACTTCTTTTATCAAACATGAAGTATTTAGATCTATAATTTAAACACAAAAAAATGTCAAACTCACTAGATACAAAAGAGAATTTATGAGAAGACGTAATGACAATAATGGATCACAAAATATTAACCAAAACTTTTTGTTGAAGGTTTTTAATAGACACTTGAAATTGAATATGTTGAAACTTATCACCTTATTATGGTTATAATAATATTTCAATTTTTGATAAGTTTGACAATCTTAGAAAGACTTATATAGATGTAATAATAACTTACTTGTATAGTCACTTGATATTAATATTTATGTGAAAATCCTTGAAAATTTTTGAGGCCTAAAGCATATGAATCAAAGGATCATAATTTATGCTCAATCAAACTACAACAATCTTTATGTGGGATCAAACAATATGAGCGCATGTGGTACAATCGTTTACATGAATACTTGAGACAAGAAGGTTATATTAGTACTCTTATAAGCTTCTGTGTATTCATAAGAAAATCAAAATCTAAATATACTATTTTAGTATGTGTCGATAACATAAATATAACTATAATTTTTGAAGAGATTTTAAAAACTATTGAATACCTTAAAAACAAAAAAAAATAAGTTGAAATGACTAATTTTGGAAAAAAAAATCAAAACATTAAGTTAGCGTAGAGATCAAACACAAATCTTACAAAATATTTGTCCATCAAACTACTTATGTTGAAAAGATTTTGAAATATTTTGATATAGATAAAGCCCTCTCTAATTGTTTAATCCTTCAATTTTAAAAATTATTCATTTCTCTTTATAAAAAATGGTAAGAGATATTTAGTCTAAAGTACCATATTTTAATTCAATTAGTACTTTATTGTGTGTGGCATAATGTACTAATTCTAATATAGTTTTGTTTGTGAGTTCATTAATAAGATTTAGTTATGCATCTACCTGCCAACTTTGGAATGGTATTAAGAATATTTTTGGCTATTTTGGTAGAACAATGAATTTCGAATTATATGTTAGTGTGAAATTTAAGACTTGTCTATTTAAATACTTGTTATCTTTCTTATCCCTCTATAAAAGTTGTTAATAGATAATATAAATTTTTACCTTAAATGATACAAAAATATTATGGCGATCCACGCAATGAAATTTCATTGCTACCTCTTTTGAGTATTGTTAGAACTTTGCACTGTATGAGAATCTAAAAGAACAATAATAATTAAAATGAGATAAAATTTAAAATAATTAATATAAATTTGAATAAAATAATAAAAAAATTAAATATAAAATATAAAATTAAAATAATTAATTTAAAATAAATATTATAAAAAAAATTAAATATTTAATATAAAAATTGAACATATTGGAAAGCATCCCATTTTGTCCATTTGTTCCACCAATCAATGAATAATGAACAATGGTCAACTTGTATTGTTCAATGTCACTTTTTGCCACGCCGTGGCGTTGTTGGAGCGTCACACGTCGATTCTTGATGTTGCTTCATTCCATTGTTTTTAATATTCCACGACTTGGTTGTTGCAATCAACCAATCAGATGCCATGGCGCCATGTCACAATTTGTAGTCAATACATTCTTTTTTTTAAATTTTAATATTATTATTTTATTTAATTAATTAAAAAAATTATCATTTCATTATATTACAATTTTGCAATTGCCTTTAAGGAATCTTTAAAAGACAACCTTCTTTTTTTTTCCTAATTATATTTTATTTATTTATTTATTTTCATTTTCAATCATAGTTACAAATTTCTATGAGCTCAACCGCATGCGATCACCTCCCCCACCAACACAACCCACTTGCAATCCCTCTTTCACATCAGGGGCTCCGTAGCGTTGCGGGAGCGTCACACATCGATTCTGGTAGAATCCAATCATAGTCAGTTGCGCCCGCAGCAAAATCTTCTCACGTTTGCTTATTCATTCCATTGGTCTTTGCTCCCAATTTTGTTGTTCCCGTCGTATATATTTCCGGTGTGAACGAGCACACAGTAATCAAAATGTGTGCCAATTAGAATAAAATGTAATAAAAAAAAGGAGAAAATGGTCCATCGTAATACAATGAGATTGGATTATCTCACCCAACAATTATGCTTAATATTAATTAATACCGTAATTAAAAGGGAATATTTCGATTTTACCCCCACTATTTGATCCAATATAAGTTCTACACTTCAAATCTAAAAATTAATCTCCAATAATCATCTCCTACCTTTTATAGTTACTCCTAAATTGCTACCTTATATGGTTAAAAGTTAAAAAAATTGAAAGCCAAAAATATAATTAAATAATATATAAATTAAAAATAAAAATCAAAAGATTAAGAAGTTTCCTTTTTTTCTATTCTGTACCTCTTTCAACTAGTATAGAATTCTCATATAGAAAATATTTTATTTGTTGAATTACTGATAAATATTTTATCTTAAATTTATACTGTATCGATCTATTTTTGTTGAAGTACGAACTCGAGAATAAATTTAGAGCGAACGATATCAAAATGAATTTTTTAGTTAGTAGATAAAGAAGATCAATAAAATTTCATGATCTATTGAATTTATTTCATTTTCAAGACTCAAATCGAATGGATATATTATAAATTATATTGTTATTTTTGTTCCCGTTGAAATAAATTTAATCCTTTTTTTTGTTTACTATCGTGTATATTAAATATTTTAAGAAAATAATAATCTTATTGACATATAATCGAAGGAAAAAAAATAAAAAAATAATTTTATTAATAATTAAAGTTAATAATAATTTAAGTTCTTGTGTATATATATAATTGAAGTTCATATTTTGAAACATTAGATTGCAAAAATAGTGGAATCAGATTGATTTTGTTTAATAAATGTGAATTTTGGGAAGGAAAAAAACAGTAAAATTTTATTTTCTGACATTGAAGTTAACGAAATTATTGTAATAACAGAGGTATTGAAGATTGCTTTTGAAATTTGAATCGCAACTTTGATATTAGATAAAATACGAGGGGTATCAATGAAAATATTTTCGTTTCAGAAAGCATCCAAAAGTACTTAGATTCCGTTTATTGCAATTTAAACCGCTAGAGATATGCCAGGTGTCGCCTTGGAGAATCCGCGAGTTGTTCTGCTAGTACATGCATGCAGCGAATTGGTAGTGAGTTAGCCGTCCTCGTGAGGGACAGAGCGGCTTCTTTTCTCTTTTCTATTGGCTCAGCTTCAGTCTGGACCAGCCAATTGCTCGACTGCACACTGCTTCGGCTTCAACCGTGTGTATGCATTCAAATTTATATATATTTATGTACGAAACATATAAAAAAATATTTTTAATTAAAATAATAAAAAATTAATAATAATTATAATTTAATAACATAATATTAATTTTTTATAACAAAAATAAAAATAATTTTAATACAAAGTAATTATATTAAAATAATCAAAATAAAAATATATTCTAATATATAAATAAGAAATAAAATAAAAATTTAACATTTTAAAGAGAACCGTAATACTTAAAATTTTAATTGAAAAATTTTTTATTAAAAATAAAATTTTTTTAAAAAAAATTAAAATCGTAAATTCTTAAAATAAACACGACCTAAAATTAAACTTTTTATTTTAACTGAAAATAAACTATAAAGCAAACTAAAAGTCTTTTATAAAGAAAAATAAATCAATTCATAATTAAATGTTAAAGTATATTACAGGATTAAATTAATATGGACAATATTTATAGTAATTCTAATCTTTAGGGGTGTTTGAAAGAAACACGAGAAAAAAAAGAAAAAAAATTATCAAAAGAATAAGAATTCATTTATTTAATTGAAAAAATAGAAGAAAAAAAAGAATTATATATTTTATTATAAATAATTTAATAATTAAATTTTAGTTTAACTAATTTTTTTAAATATTTAATTATTATATTGTTTTTAATTATATATAACTGTAATATAAATTTAAGATATTAATATAATATTATTTTAGTATATTTTATTTATAAAGTATTTTATAATCATTAACTTTGTTATTGTTGTAAATGCAATAGCACTGACTAAGCCATCAGCAATTAGATTTTGATCGGCGCAGCAGCGCGTTCAAGAACATGTGCCCTGCCAACTCAGCAAATTCTAAATTAACATTCTTGTCTCCTCGTGTGTGATTTTGAGGACGTCACAACCAGTCCGCCTCGGGCCACCAGTTTCTGCACTCATATCAATTGCGTCATCAAAATACATTTTTATATACACTAAGCATTTGAATGACTGAAGCACCCTTACTCACCATTACCGTTTTCGTATCAAACTTTGGTTAAATATGACCTTTCATCAATTGTCACTATCAGGTGGGGGAGTGAGTTACGCATGGAAACAAGACCATTTTCGTATCATTTCACCCTTTTTTATTAAAAAAATATATTTTGAATTATAAAAAGAGTTATCCAGTATTTTTTCAACCTCTTTCTAAACAGCACTTGTTTTTGTTGAAGCAGCTGTCTGATTTCTCTCTCTTTCTCTCTTTTCTTTTGACATTAAGATGTCTGGAGAAGCTTCTCGGATCTTGCTCGAAATTTCTTCTAAAATGATCATCACGGTATATCTGCAATTTGTTCCTCTTAAAATTATTTTCACGGATTAATTATCTTACTGATGCTAAAAATTATAGAATTGCTGTATTTGATTTTGTTTGCTAAATCAAATATTGTTTGTTTATGTTAAGATAAGCCTATAGATTCTGTGAACTTTATTGGGTCAATTGACTTTATAAGCTATGCTTTGGTTAACTTACTCTTGCTTGCCACTAATTGATGTATAGTTTTTGAAGTCATACCCTCAAAGTGGTGTTTGAATTTTACTTAGTTTTGGATCTACTACTCTTTAATGATAAGATAAATATATAGATTTGTTCATAAAGAAATTCTAATATGAGTTTTAATGATTATGATTCGTGAACATATATTTGGGCAGATTTATGATTGGCTACTTTTTGAAGAATCCATTTTAGAGATGATCTTTAAAATGAAAATTTTAACATATGAAAATAATCTGGCTAAGAAAATGCACAAGGTAATGATTTTTGGTGGTCATTACTTACTTTTAAGTAAGAAACAAGATTGTGCTCACTGACTTTTATACATGTATTTTCTGTAGGACAGAGATCTTGAAGTAGTTAAAACTTTGAACAGAGTTAAATATTTTTCTCTGTTCATGCGTAGAGTTTAAGAACTATGTTTGTTTATTGCTGATGATAAAACTTGTGATTTTACTGTTTTATGCTTGATACTTAACTTTTTGAAGATATGCTTTTATTACTGTTCATTTTTAGATTGTGAATTTTCCTTATTACCTAATTTGAAAGTTTGCTTGACTTAACGGTGGTTTTAAATACAAAAGTTTTGCCTTCTTCTGCCTTTTCAATATATGCGGGGAATTTGCATGACAACATTTGGTGGAAAATATTGCAGTGACAACTTGTTAGCACGCTATGGAAGGAATGCACTACAACCACCATCAAAATAATCATCATTTGCACTACGACAACCATCTGCACAATCACCTCAATATTACTTGCACTCACAACACAAACCACCTGTTCCTATGCGCAATGACCACTACCAGGACAACTGCAGACATTGCCACAGCGATGCTTTAAACCATAACTATGTAATCACCACTATTATCACCGTTATTGTACTCACCAATAAACCATTATTCTCGTTTTCTTTTTACTTGTTCATACTACTGTTTCCATCATCTCATCACGTCCTTACAGCTTTATCATCACCACCATTTTGCCCCCCCCTGCTACTGTGATGTTCTTACTATCATGTCCTATCATTACTGCCATTTACTTTCATTATAGTTACTGTCACATATTTCCAAGTTTGATTTTTCTCTTACTTTTTGTCCCCTCTCTTTTGGTGGTGTGGGAAATTACTTTGTTGGATATTTCTTTCTTCCAATCAGTAAAATTAATATAAATGGAACAAAAACCTGTTTGTTTTTAAACTCTATGTAAATAATAATTTGTTCATTCAAACACACTTGGGATATTCTGAGGTGGAATTCTCCTTTTCAGGCCAAGCGTGGTGCACTTTTGTTGAAATTTTAAATATCTCCAAAGTTCATTTCAGAATCCTATTTAATTTTGGAATCTTGATCCTCTGAATTATACTATCTTGTGTATGCTAGAGAAACATATTCATCAAATATATGGACTTATGTTTGGGAATCTCCTCTCTTTTTACAATTCCACATTTATTTTTATTTTAATGGAAAATGACCTGCAGCATTGTGTGTTTGCCCATTCAAATTTGGCGATAGCGTATTTGTCATACCCATTGTAATGTGTTGGAGATGAGTTGTGATGACTTGTTCAAATGTTTTGCATATTCTGTTTTTTGTTTGATATTGTAATGTCTGACCCTGTCGGATACGTTTTTGTATTTCATCTGGTTGTCAAGTTTTAGACATTAAGCTACTTTCTACTTAATGGTATGTAATTTGAAATTTCTTATTGTATATTTGTAAACCACTTGGGCATTATGTTATTGCAACTATATTTCTTGAATCCATGAACAGAATATCATTGTCCTTTGATTTGTTTTGCTATTAAAAATAATGGTTGATCTGTTCTTTTCTTTTTTTTTCTTCTTAATTATTTGTTAGGGTTAACAAAGCTTTGCAGTCTGTCAATAGGGGACAAAGGACGCTCCAAAGATCTCTGCATATCAACATTGTGTTCTCTCATTAAGGGATTTTATCCCAGAAACTTTGTCAGATATAGAGTTAGGTGCTTGCATAATTAGATCATGTACTGCTGCTGTTGATGGTTGATAAGATGGACAGGTCAGACACTTCAGGCTTTGTGAGTGGAGGTAGATTGTTGGAGTATCTTTTACTGGTTCATTTGGTTCTGATTTATGTAACCTCTAGTATCATATGCTAAAGACTGTTCTGCTAGCTACGTGTCCTCTTCTGGTTTTTATTTTCTATCTGTCCACAGCATTTAGAAAATGGATCAGAACAAGAATGGTGTACAGATTTCTCAAATTAGTGAACTGACAAGAAATGAAAAATTTGGAGATACCAGTTTATGTTTGAACTGTCTTGGCTATGGAGGAAGTAACATCACTGGACTCAGAAGTGAAAGCAATCTTCAGATCGGTTTTTCCAGTGCTCCTGATGATGGTTGTAGGTTGGTCCTTGGTTTGGGTCGAACCTCATGTACGTATGGTGATGACCTTTACAAGTCTGGTATAAATAAGATCAAAGGACCAGCTGCCGAATTGCCACTGGGGTTGTTATCTGAAGGTGATTCTATGCTAAAACGTGGCCCTTCTGAAGGGACAAAGGCTGATTTGAGGGACCTTGACTGTTCATTGTCAATAGTGACTGATATTAATACACCTTTTCTTAACCAACTTTCGGCTGATGAGAATAGACTTTCGATTCCTGTTGTTGACGAGGGTTCTACATCGGCAAAGAAATCTGGTGGCTATATGCCATCGCTGCTTTTGGCTCCAAGAATGGATGGTGGCAAAGTTTCTGTGCAGACGCGAGAACTTCTAGAATTTAGGACCAAATCCTGTTGTCATCATTTGCATCCGAGCCATGAACCATCTTCTCACACAGATTGCTCTGGCAGTGTTTCTGAGAAAACAACTACTGTGACATCTTCAGAACCTAGAACCAGCATCACTAAGAGATGTAAGTTTCCTGGTTGTAGAAAGGGAGCTCGAGGGGCATCTGGTCTATGTATCGGTCATGGGGGTGGACAGAGATGTCAAAAACCAGGATGTAACAAGGGTGCTGAGAGCCGAACTGCCTTCTGTAAGGCCCATGGTGGCGGGAGGAGGTGCCAGCACTTGGGTTGCACTAAGAGTGCTGAAGGCAAGACAGAGTTTTGCATAGCTCATGGTGGCGGGAGACAATGCCAATTTCCAGGAGGTTGCACCAAGGCTGCTCGAGGCAAGTCAGGGCTTTGCATTAGACATGGCGGGGGAAAGAGGTGTAAGATGGAAGGCTGCACCCGTAGTGCTGAAGGACAGGTTGGTTTGTGCATTTCTCATGGGGGTGGCCGCCGTTGCCAGTACCAGGGATGTACTAAGGGTTCCCAGGGGAGCACCATGTACTGCAAGGCACATGGTGGTGGAAAACGCTGTGTATTTGCTGGGTGTACCAAAGGTGCTGAAGGGAGCACACCGTTGTGCAAAGGGCATGGTGGGGGAAAGCGCTGTCTCTTTGATGGTGGTGGGATATGTCCTAAGAGTGTGCATGGAGGCACAAATTTTTGTGTTGCTCATGGTGGAGGAAAGAGGTGTGTTGTGCCAGGTTGTACGAAGAGTGCGCGTGGCCGAACTGATTGTTGTGTTAGACATGGTGGTGGAAAAAGGTGTAAGTTTGAAAACTGTGGCAAAAGTGCTCAAGGTAGCACTGACTTTTGCAAAGCTCATGGTGGGGGAAAACGATGCTCTTGGGGAGAAGGAAAATGTGGGAAATTTGCAAGGGGTAAGAGTGGGCTATGTGCTGCACACAGTAGCATGGTGCAGACACGGGAGATGATTAGGGGAGGTCTTATTGGACGGGGACTGTTCCGCGGGCTTGTATCTGGTGATTCAACAGTAACTGGAAGTAGTTATGAGAACAATTATACGTCCGGAGTTAGTGCTGTATCTGATTGCATTGAGTCGCTGGAAAAGCCAGCAAAAGGAAGGCAGGAATTAATACCTCCCCAGGTATTAGTTCCTCTATGGATGAAGAAGTCGTTGACGGCGTCATATTCTTCTTACTCAAGTTTATCATCGAGTGGAGAGGAGGAAGAAAAAAACAGGTTGGGAATTGGTGCTGGGAACATGGACTTGATGATGATTCCAGAAGGAAGGGTCCATGGTGGGGGTCTCATGTTATTGCTTGGTGGGAGTCTCAAGGATCCCATCAACGGGAATTGAAGTGAAACGACTACACTATTGATTCTTCATCTTGTAGAATATTCATCTTCATATTATTTTGGGGTGAGATTATATTTAGGGTATTGTTGGACTAAAGAATTGTGCATAAGGTTTGATAATATCAACTCTGTTGATATTAACATTTGGTATACAATTTCTGTACGAATATATAATGTCATATGTTTAACATGTTTAACTGGTGGTGTGGTGTAGAATTTGTGTAGCTCTGTGTATCTTGGATTATATGTATCGTGCATACGGTTTGCATTTGTTTGGAGAAGCAATTGTTATTGAGACCAATTTGGGCTTGGTAAAAGGCTCGGACAATGTTGAAAGCCATTGGGATAAAACCGAAGTTTGATCTTGTGCTAAAGGTCTGATATGTGTGTGTATGTTTGATATTAAAACAAAGTTGTAAATGTCTTTTCTTTCAAGGGAAGTAACTGACATTCAAAGAATAAAATGAATCAATTAATAAAAGAATTTTAATTGCAATAAACAAAACGAAAAGTTAGAAGCCATTGACCTACACTTATCTTCTTGGGTTTTCTTTTGGGCATTCGATTTAAATTATTTTATGCTTTTTCAATACCTCTAATCGCATGTGATTCTCTAGTTAGGCTAAGTGCTTGCTTGGTAGTGTTAATTACTATTATATTAACATTAAATAAAAAATATAAATAGTTATTCACATGATTAATTAACATTAGTATAATTTTTAATTTAATAAATAATTATATACTAATTAAAATAAAATTCAAAATATGAGTAATATTTAATATTTTAAAAATTTTTAAAAAAATATTTAAGCAAAAAATTGAAATAGATAAGTGTTTATATATATATATATATATATATATATATATTATTGTATTTTGTTTAACACTTCTAAAAGAACTTTAAACTACCTTAAGCACAATTTTTTATAAGATTGTACAAGACTATATACTTAACATAATTTTATGCAATTAGGCGTCAAATATGTCGTTCAAATATTTTATTTTCACATATTTATGAATAACTCGAACCTTATAATTTGATTAGTTTTAGGGTGGCAATTTGGATTATTGTGTATATTCATATCATGTCATTTTCTTATCGTATTAAATAGAAACTAATTTAAAGCTGATTCGTTTATTAATCGTGTCAAAAAAATCAAATAAAAATTGATTCGCATACTAAATAAGAGATTTGAATACAATTCATTTATTTATAATTAAACACGAATTCGTTTAGATATGATTCGACATGAATAGACAAATGTGAGTATGATTTGATTAGCTTCAAAAAATTTAATTTTAAAAAATAAAATATATTTTTTAAAGCAACAATATATTTTTCAATATTCCTAACAAAGTTGAGATTTATTCTTTGATATCCATAACAAATTACACAAAAATAATAAAATAAAATAAAAATCATAATTTCATCAATTATACAATCAAATTTATATTTGTCGGAACTCATTTTAAATAGAAAAAACTCAAATCTTACTCTTTCAAATAACAATGTAAAGCACATTATCATTAATAAACTCAAATATCAATTTTACTCCAAAGTAATAAGCAACAATATAAACAAATCAAGTACCATCTAAACCACTACCATCCATAAACCCCAAGTCACAACTAATAATAAGTAACAATATAAACAAATCAAGTATCTTACAAATACATCAACATTCATAAACTCAAATATCTTATAGTGACAACATAAATAATGTCATCATCCATAAGCTTGAATTTGAAGTCAAAATACTTGTAAAAAAAAATTTTAAAAATAAGTGCAAGTATATAATAATTTTATTCATATCGTAAATAAATTAGTGTCATGTACAAATTGAAATAATTCTTTTATTTGTTTATGACATGAACTTACTTATGATTTGTGTTTTAAACGAATGAACGAATTTAATAAGTCAAATACAAATACGACATAATCATTAAAGGGTGATACAAACACGATACTTTTATTATTCGTGTCAAAATTTTCAAATTCGGGTCACTAATTAGTTTAGACTTAAGTCTAATATCAATTATTGTATAGTAACAAAAACATTAATTAACTACTGAGATTAAAAGAAAAAAAAAGATGATGATTACTAAACTCTTGTTTCATCTCTTTTATATATTTAATTTGGGGAGATTTTATCTCTATTTACATTCTTGTCCTTAATTTTATTTATTATTAATTGATGAGTTGATAATACTAGTCTATAATTTTTAACTTAATTTTAGTCATTAGATTGTACCTAATTTAAGTAAAGGAATTTATTAAAATAACCTCAACCTTTACATTTATATGTCATGCCTATTGAATTGGATAGATGAGGTATGTGGGCATTTCTGTTAATAAACAGAGAATTACGGGGTCAATTGAGAAATTGATTGGGTCCCGTGTTATAATAATTTTTATTTTATTTTTTATTTTCATAATCTGGTATTGTGCGCGCTCTCACTCCCTCCCGCTGTAATATAAATTGAAAGAGAGTTGAAAGCTCCAGGTCTGTTTTCTTGTCCCTTTGAAGTTGAAGCCGGCTCAATACCCAGAATGAGAGTCGAGATCTCTTCAAAGACACTCTGATTTCACGAAAAAACTCAAAATTAGCTTTCTCTCTTTCGATCAAGAACACTGCAACCATCACCGATCGTACTCTTTTATCAAATTTTAGGTAACATTCGTTTCAAATTGACATTTTATGGCTAGAAATCCTGTCTTGATTTCATGATTTGGATCATTATTCACTCCAAAATAATATCCCGTTTCATGAATTTTTCTGAATTCTAATTTTGATTTCATTTGGTGAATTCGGATTCTCTGTTATATTCTAGCATTATACCATACGGTAGTCGCTCTTTAGGTTTGAATCTTCTAAATTTCCTGTTAAAATACATCTTATCCAGTGATTTAACTTAGCTTTATTTGAAATTTAATTTTTCTTGCGGTCATTAAATGAATTTTACTTTCATAATTTGAAAATATTGGCGGGAATCGAGGTAGGTGGAGTCGAAATGCAGAGACTTGTGGAGTCGTTTTACAACTCAAAAATGCCGAAACACAAGAGTCCGACCGGCAGCAGCAGCGGCAGCTTATCACCATTGATGATGAAATACCTGAGCTCCAGTTCGAATTCAAATTCAAGTTCAAATTCAAATTCAAGTTGTTCTAGTCCTCTGTCAATAATGAGTAATAGTAACAGTCTATTGTCAGCCGTCGATGAGGAGGATGTGTTGGTCATGGATGGGATTCTGGTTAGGGATGGTCTCAGCAATGTCGCTGCTGGTTTCTCAAGGTCCTGGGAGGATTTTGGAAATGGCCGCTTTGCTACTAAGTTTCAGGTATTATTACTAAAACTGCTTTTCAAAGCAGCACTAGATAGGTTTTCTTTTTCGCAGATTAGTACAAAGTACTTCTATTCAAAGCACTTTTTACAAGAACACACACCCAATCTAGTTAAAATTCCTAGTGTTTGATGATCTATAGGGAGTAAATAAATGCCAATTAAGGTTTTTAGTAGTGGCAGAGGATGTCTTAAAAGTCATTAGATATTATTGATTCAATCTCCTTTTAATCCTTCAGCTCTGAGCAAGCATGTCTGTAAAATAATTTATTGTGCACAGTTTGTGTGCAGGTGAAATTTTGATAGCTGCTTGATCCCATATTATACTTCTTTTTTAGCGAGCATTTCATAGTCATATATTCATCCCAGGGCAATTTTGAATCAGACAAGGGTCATTCATTCATGATCTTGTCCTTGATTTGAATTTTCAATGGTGAATATTTGTGAGCATTTACAGCAGCAATGCAATGCAAGGATAGTGTAGAGTCTCTTAATGTGTTTGGTAATTTATGAAGGGCACTGTTCATTCTTTTGCAGTTTGCGCACGGAAAAGATCACGAGGTACATTCAACCCGTTTCCACATTGTGAAGAACAAATCTGAGGTAATCAATATGAAATATCTGATTGGTGAGTCAGTCCGTCATGTTATCAAATAGCAGAATCAATATTGAGAAGGCTGCCTTCATAGGAACAGATATGCAGGTCATACATTACAGGATCCTGTACATTTGGTTCAAAATGCCGCTTTATACATCAGGATCATGTCACGATAGATTCAGAGAAGTTGGTACTGACAGCTGAAATGGACTCACCTATTAAACAGGATCACGAAATGATGGGCAGCCCCCTGAACACTCCCAATGCTTTGGAATATGAAGTAACCAGCAGCACTACTAATAACAGTACCAGTACCGGTACCGGTACCACTATCAACAGCAAGGGCAACTGGTCTCCGGAGGATGATGGAATTGAGGTAACTTGGTCAACCAAGCCTCCTGGCAAAACCCCAACAAGGGAAGAAGTTAATGAGTACATTGACAGTGTTCTATATGGCCCTACTACTGCTGCCAGGAGAAGGCTGCCACCTTTTGCTGAGATTTGCAAGCCCTGAATACTAATTACATATTCTCTTGCTGTGCCTGTTGTGGTAAAACAAAGCTAGGCTGGGTTTAGTTTGAGTCTTTTTCTGCTCACATTCATTTTACACTTGCATAACATGTTATGGATGCCAGATAAGGATCGACTATCAACAGTAGCAATTGCTACAAAAAACTTGTGAAATAAATAAAACAATTATGTAGATTGAAAGTTTTATATCTTTACTGTACGTATGAGTTGCCAGCTTATAATCTTTATGTATGTGTACGTGCAGGTGAATTTGAAGCACAGCCAGTGCTGTTAACATTTTGTATTGATCACATGTAGATTTGCATAAACAAGGAGAATAATAAGTTCTTCTGTACATTTGATGTGAATATCTATTGATTGGCAATAATAATAATGGTTAAAGAAAGTGTAATTGGTTAGGGAGTGTACCTTTAGAAACATTGATTTATTTATTTCCTCTAATACTTAAAATGAACCTGCTGCAATCACTTGTTTCAATGGACTCTACAGGCTACTGGGTATTAAGATTGTTATCGTGCTGATTTACATTCAGATGGAACACCTTAACAAGTTAGGTCGCATTGGCTTGAAGTGTCATGGATTACATTTTCCATGGCAATTAGGTAGTTTTCAAGTTAATTGACTCTTTTTCTATTAGAATCTTGGACCAAAAATACAGCGAGAACAGTGGATGAATATGGCAAAACCAGTAACAGTTGGACCTTTCATGCAACCCAACGGTTTTCATACCAATACAAAATTCTCACTTTCTGAAAAAATTTTCTTCTTGTTATGTATTTATTGCAACTGTGTAGTTCAACTGCAGTTTTCCATATGAATTCTGACAGCTGGACGCTCTGGCATCTGACATAACAACATTTGCTGTAACATGGTTATTCAATTTTAATCAACTTTTAGTTTTGGGAATTTGTGACAGAAATATGTTAAACCCTTGTTGCATTCTATGAAAAGTGATTGATTTTTCTTCCTATCTTATATTTAGTAAAAGATTATTCATTTAATACATAATTATCTTGTATGAAGAAGGCATGATATTTTCTAATTTCTCATAACATAATTATCCATAATTCTACATTTTTACCGATTTATTAATGCACTTAAGGACATAACCCTTGTTTAAAGGTAGTATGCTTGAGATAATTAATACTTAAAAAGGTAAAAGTCCATATATATGTGTGTGTGTGTGTATTGAGATTAGATGCTTTTATTCTATTTTATAAATAAAGCAAAATAAATTAATTTTTAGTAAAATTAATTTATTTTTATATTGATATTTAATATATAGTATTATTATTTTACATAAAATGTGACTTAAAATTAATTAATAAATGTTAAGTTTAAATAATAATAAACACTAATTTTTAAAATTTTTTTAAAAATTATTATATTTTTTTCAAAAATTTGAAAGTGCTATAATAAACACAACTCAGAGCCTAAACCATGGATGGATACATGAGTCTGACTGAAGAAGATCATTTGTCAAGATGGACAATTTCATGAGTACCTTTTATGGAAATATATGAGTAAAAAGAAAGTTATATAAAATGTGTGATAATAATACAATGCTTTTAGGTCGGGTGCATTTAAATTCTATGCATAAATTTGTTTTCTTGGGATTTTTTTTCTGATTTTTTTTTAATAAAATGGCGGTGGTGTTGTATGGTAGAATTATTTAGTGTCAACTGAAAGAAGGCATCTGGGATAAACCAAAAAGTAGGCAACTATCCATGGCATAAGGAGAGTTGCTTGCTTTTGCAATCAACTTCAAATGTGTACCCTCAGATTTGTGCACAAATTTCAGGGAGTGAACTTATAGTAAGACAATGCCCATGCTTTTTAATCATAATGGGATGCTGTGGTGCTTCAAATTTCCAGTCTTGGAAAGTCAATCCTCAAGTCTAGAATGTTCTTTCAAAGTATATATAATCGGCATTCATTTTCTTATCTAGCAAGGCACGTAAGACACCAATAATTCTTAGTTCATTAATATTTGAAAACTTCGAAATGTTAGCTTCCTTTTGCATCTTCTACTGACGAGTTTGGTACTTGTGCATGCAGATGCAGGTGACACAAGGTTTCCGTTCAATGGGTTAAATCCAAGCAAATTTAAGTCTTGAAGGAACTCATATGCAAAACCTAGTGGCATACTTACTATTGCAAATAGTTCAGGGAGCCTTACTGGGCATGCACTGTATCCAACTCCTTTGGGATTCAAGACGCACCAATTTGTAAATGGCAGCAATAAATATGTTCCCGTGAACTTCAGCACCAACTTTGTGCTTTCATTCTTTCCAAAATACCCAGACCTTGGACCCCAAGGCCTTGCCTTCATTCTAATGTCCATCAAAACACCCATACATTGACTATCAAACCAATTTTTGGTACTTCCAAATGGTACTAGCAATGCAAAATTCTCCACTCGGATTCTAGCAGTGGAATTTGACCTCACCCAGAAAACAACTGCTTGACATCAACGAAAACTAGGTTGAAATAGCATATCAAACCTCACCTCCAACGCATCTGAGGAAGCTTCTTAGTATTCCCGCAGAGGCAATGGCAGAATTCACATCCTTCTGAGGAGTGGAAACCTAGTTCAAACTTGAGTTGATTATAATAGCCAGGAGGTATTGATGAATTTTCACAGTATCTTCTCGTGGTTTGCCAAGGTCTCATAGTCCTTTGACAGCATTTCCCATCGATCTCTCATTTGTGTTAGATGACTTCATGTACACTGGTTTCTGTGCTTCTATAAGCTTGACAATTGCTTCTCATAATGATGTCCAAGGTGGAGCTTTAGCATTGTACGAGGAGGCGGTCAAGTAAAAGCACAAGATTCTGATCCGAGGAAGGTCCCGCCTACTTATACAAGATCTAACCCAGTCGTATATGACGAGGGATTTGCCTTTGGTTGCTAGCGTAGTTGCTTGGTGATTTTTATGGGTGCATGGTTATTAATGTTTTACACAGACGTTAATACGATGATGATGATGATGCCAACCACAAAAAATATCAATCTTAAAATCTCAAGAATTAAACAATTCTTGAAATACAACAATTTGAATTAAAATTCATATTAAAAAATTTTGATTCAAAATCAAATAAATTAATAATTAACGGCAAAAATTTTAATCTAATAATTCATTAATCACAAACTAAAAATATATATAAAAAAAAACTTGAATGCCATTTAAAAAATTTCTTGATAAATTTATAAAATTCACTGAAAAATTGAACAAAAAACCAATTGTCATAATTTTAACGGAATAAAATTCAATCTTTCTTTGTAATGTTGTTTTAAACATTTTTATAAGACTTATAATTCAAAATAAAAATTCTAATCTAAAACAATTGAAATAAATGTCTTGATTTAAAAATATTAAAATAATCAAAAATATTAATTAATTAAATTTTATATATATATATATATATATATGTTGCATTTTTAAACACGTTAAAAAATAACATAAAAATTTAATTAAAATGTCACAAAAAAAATTCTTAAATAATAAAAAATAACAATTAATTTAAATATATGTCTATGTGACATTTTTTAAATATATTAAAAAAATAAAAATAATATAAAAATTTAATTAAAGCATCACAAAAAATATATCTTGAACAAATTACAATTATTTTTGCTCTTGTAATTGGTATGTGTGAATAATTCTTATGAATTTATTAATATTGATTCTCATCATTCCCCCACCTTCTCAATAATGCATCAACCATGTGAATAGTAGTATCTTATGAATAACACCTTTGGATGAATAATGACTTATCTTTTCTCTCTCTTTTTCTTTTTTTAATTAAAAGAAGAAATAAAAACGAATTTAAAAATACTTAAATTTAATTTTAAAATCAAAACATCTATATCAGTATGATATGAACGTCAAGAATATCAAATTTGAAGCCCTAAGAATTAATCTTAAAATTTCAAAAATGAATTTTAAAATTTAACAACTTCAATTAGAATTCAAACTTTAATAAAGTTAAAATTTAGATTAAAGAACTTTAACCCGATCATTAAAGAAATCAGAAACCAATGTTAAAATTCTTAACTCAATGATTCATTAATCAAGAACTAAAAATATAAGAAAAAAATATTTGAATGCGACAAGACTTATGTATTGATAAATTTATAAAATTCTTTGAAGAACAAAAAAAAGAGTAATTTTTACAGTTTTAATTGAGTAAAATTCAATTTTCTTTGCAATATTATTTGAAATCATTTTATATAAAGTTTACAATTAAATCTTAAAATAATTTGGAATAAAAATTCTAATATAAAATAACTTGTCATAAAAGTGTTGATATAAAATATCTAGAAATAAAAATCTTAACATAAAATAACTATAAATAAAACTACAAAATAATAAAAAGTTATAATAATTAAAATATATGCTTATGAGATATTTTCAAACACGCTAAAACTAAAAAAAAATTAATATAAAAATTTAAATAACATATCATAAAAAAAACATACTAAATAAAATTTAATTTGCTGTTATTTTTGCAATTGGTTCAATTAGCACATGCGAAGAATTCTTGTAAACTTTATGTTATTGATTTTCATTAGATGATATCTTAAAAAGATTGATAAATTACAATTCATTGTTATTCTTGTAATTGGTTCAATTAGCACACGCGGAGAATCTTTGTAAACTTTTTGTTATTGATTCGCATTAGATGATATCTTAGAAGGTTGGAAAATCTATGATATTGACTGCAGTTCCAAATATGCCAAGTTATCCCCTGCGACAGGTTTCAGATAGAAAACCTTAATAGGCTCTGGAGAATTTGGAAGAGTTTACAGGGGAGTGTTACCCAGCCAAGGGGTTGAGGTCGCACTCCAGTGGATTGGTCGTAATTCACAACAGGGGATAAAAGAATTTGTTGCAGAAATAACAAGCATGGGAAGTCTAAGGCGTCAAAATTTAGAGCTATTACATGGGTGGTGCCAGATTGTAGGTGCAATAGGCTACTTTGCTCCTGAAATAACTAGAAAAGGCCAGGCTATAACAAGCACTGATCTATAAATTTATGGTATACTTGTGCTAGAAGTGGCATGTAGAAAAAGATCTATTCAGGCTTAGAAAAATGCGACAGAGCTACTCTACTGCTGAGTTGGACAAGGGAACCACATTTACTACGAGAGATCACTCAAGCAATTGATCCAACATTGTATAATCACGACTTAGATAAGGCTGAGCTGGTGCTTAAACGCCTCCTCATCCAGTCAACGGGCCTAGAATGAGAAGGCTAGTACAATTTCTAGTAGGAAAATCCAGTCTACCTTCACCATGCAGGAAATCCACCTCAAATATCAAGTGCATAGAAACATTATGGGATTCACCAACTTTCCAAATGATTCTGAGTTCCTATTTTTACTTCCAATCTCTCTAATCCATTACAGCTTAGACTAACTATTATACTAAAGATGGCAGAAAAAGGGAATAAGAAAAAATGTCCAAGCAATTTTATTACGCTTGTGATGCAAGATAGTGTTAAATCTGTGATATTTAAGGTCTGTTTTATAAAAGATGCCAGAAGCTGAATAGAAACTGATAATATTATGACTTTGGGTAAATTTGGTGCTCTCCAGTTATTTTCCAATATCATACCTTAAACCAATGCAAAGAACTTGGAGAAAAATGAAAAGGATCTAAGAGCAGTCACGGAGAAAAAGAAAAGCAATTGTAATCTCTTTGAACCAGGATACAAAGATCCTCGTAGCCATCATTGAATCATTCATTTTTGAAAATATACTGGAAGTTTCAACATAACATTAAAAAAGGTAACTTGTTTATCTGATCTCAAGTTAGCGAAAAATTATGCCGATGGAGTTGAAGGCAGACTTGGCATAACATGATGCGAACAGAGCTGCTCATGTATCAGTTTAAATTTCTCTTTGAGCCTCTTAATCTGCAGGACCAACAATTTGTTGGAAAATTAACCAGAGAGAGAAAATGGTAATACTCACAGTTGCAACCAAATGAAAAAGACTTTAGAGTACCCGCTTCAGTTCAATCTCTGTATCTTGCTTCTGTTGGCCCAATGAGTATCGCAAGTTGGTGATGTCCAAAACATTGTCCAAGTCATCTTCAAATGCAGATTCTAGGTCCTCCCGGAGGAGTGCTGGCAACTTGTCTACAACTGGCATTAGAAGAAAGCAATTGAACTGCAAAACATAGATAAAGACAATGAAAACCAAAAAGGAAAGGTAAATCATGCACAAAAAAATCCAGCAGCCCTCCACTCTCTTGTGGAAGTGAAATTACACTAACACGCATAACCAATAATATTTCTACGTATTAGATTATCATCACGCTGCAATGAGAAAGCTCTGCAGAACACCAAATAGAAAAACTTGGAAGCATTAGCATGTCTTGTAATAAAAATTGGAAAAAGAACACAGAGAAACCTTTAGCTCTGCTGAAGCCAAGAAGTATTCCCTTATGCCATTGAATATCTGTTGTACCAATGCGTACACAATCCTTTCAGATGAAGGAGCCAGTCTCCGATTCCAAAGTGTGCTATCAAGAAGATCAGCCAACCTTGTTTCTGTTGTCTGAATACAAGTGCTTGAATCAACACCTGAGGCCAAATGACTGAGCTTTACTTCTATTCTTGGTTTAGTGTCATGCTTGTCATTGGCAACTGAACCAATAGGTGGCTCTTGGGAACGACCCATCGATGTGGAATTATTTAACACAGCTGGCAGCTCTGTGCCACCAAATGAGTCCAGGAATTGACGTAATCCAGCGCGGTTCTGCAAATTTCACATGAACACTGATAAAGCTGACATATATTTTAATCTTTGTCGTCAATAAGAACTAATAAAAAGCCCCATGGATATAAATTATATATTGGTTTTTGAACTTCTGGTTACAGTTTGGAAACAAATTTTGCATGTAAAAGCATGGAAATACTACAAACTGAAAGCAGATACCCTAAAAATGTATGTACATCAAACCACAAATGGCAGTTGGAGATGTAATTGATGCTATATAACTTTGTAATTCAGACATGTGGATAACTCATAGCCCAACCTTAAAAAGAATGCATGCACGATAAAACGAATTCGAATAGCTTCATTTAAGGGCAATTAATCTCCAAAAGGCAACAATCTCAAACCTTATTATGGAGAGACCAAGTAACATATCGTGTGGTGCTCACCAAATCCTCCATACATCTGCAGCAAATATGAAAAAATGAAAACAGGTATCAACAAGGGAACTGACCAGAGAAATTACCGAACAAACAAACAAAAGAGTGAAGAACTACCTCAAACATCAATGTAGAAAGTGGTTGAGAATAAATAACCTAACACATGAATTACCAGAAACTTACACTTTCTCTCTTTATCCGCTCCAAAACCACATCCACACAGCTTTTCATCCAGAGATTTTTAACATAACCTGTAGAAGCTTCTTACCAAATAATTATAATTATTCACATTCAGTTGCTAATTTTATCAGTTGATTCCTTTGAGGCTTATTCATTGTAAGATGTAAGTACAATATATATTTTTTTAAAAAGATTTGAGGTTGTTGACGCAAACTAAAGGCCCGTCTAGTATTGAGATAATTCCACTTAACTTTGTAAGTAAAGCTAGAAAGGGTTTGCTAAAACCAATTTTTAGTGGGCCCCATAGTGGGCCCCACTCACTAAAAATTTGACATTTAATACATCTATCTCACTATCGGCCATGGCTTAAAAGCCACCGCACCTTAAATACCAAATGGATACTAAAACAGATTTTACAATGTTAGCATTTTTTTCTTATGTTTATTTGTTTATTCTTGGTAACATTCAGCTTCATAGCGGAATAAGTTATATAGCAGTAGAGGAAAGCAGAATACTTTTCATGACATGCTCTTTCAGTAGATTCTGCAAAATTGTTGAATGCAGAAGCAACTCTCTGTAGAAACATCTCATGGCCACTTAGATATTCTCCATCTTTCTGTTGGAAAGCAGTAAAAGGCAAAAACAATAGAATATAAGGAAAAATGTGCAAAATTAAATCAACTTTAGAAGGTTCTACTAGCATAAAATACAAAAACCTCCAGTTCAATAGGAACAGAACCAATACCTGAAGAAGATAGACAGATATTGGAAACAATCTTTTCAGAATGTGCAAGAGCCTACAACCCAGCTGTACAATGAAGTGAAGAGTCTTAGATGTGTAACAAATATAAAAATACTAAGAAACAAAGAATTGGTATGAGCTGGGGAACTAGTTGGGGGTTAGGTTATATAGGTACATAAGGTATTAGTTATAACCTGATGAAGAAAAGGCTCAAATGTATCACGGGCCTTTGCAACAGCTATGACACAAGCTGTCCTGGTATACCAAATGAAAAGAGGAAAAGCAGAAAAATCCAAAGCTATTAAACATGCAAATCTATGGGAAACAGTAACATAAATACAATAAGATATAATACCTGGAGTAGTTTGTTCCATCATGAATGTCTTCAACTCCACATGCGTTTACGATTTCCTCTCGTGTGATTGGAGGGCATTTTATTCCTCCAACCACAAAGCGAAATTCAGCCATAGCTCGATGATATTGTGCACCACCATATAATCTCATTCCTGCATTCTACAGGCAAAGGAAGCTCAATTTCAATGTGCATGTTTAGAACAGAAGGACAGAGATTGTTATTCTTTTGGCACTCGTAAGTAAAACTCAGCTTCGAAATTCATACAAGCTACACATACACGCATCACTTGGTATCAAAAAGAATGACTGATTTACTTAATTGAAATTATATATAGTCATTCTCCAGTGCAGATGTCTTATATAGACTTGTACATGGCTCTTATCAATTTAGTGCCATGTTGCTAGCAACCATGTGAAAGTTTGCACTCTGTAAAATAGAATGTCCATGCCAAAGAAAAATATGTAACATATTGTAGAAAGAAGACTTGGATAATAATACTTAAGGAACAAAAACATATGAAGGTTCTTTTTCTTCAGATAGAGAAAAAGAGCTGAAGAAAAAGGACAAGAGACTTCTGCAATCTCATTAATTGCTGTACTTTAAGCAAGACAAGCAAATACATGAAGGAATTCGTTTCAAAATAAATTTATGGCCGACATATATCTAACTTACAGGTATTAGCTTGTGTGGAAACTGAAGACCATCAGTGCCAACAAATGTCCCTCCATTAATTCTCTCATCTTGCAGTGTTTCACCTGCAACAAGCACACAAACTGTTATGTCCAAAGCAGGAAATATTCACAAAATTCATCATACAATTAATGACTTCAATATAAACAAATTTGAGAGAAAGAGTATGTACACACCTTTGTGAAATAACAATAAGATTAAATAATATCTATTGCATAATCGAGTGGGCTGACATCAAGAAAATTTACCAAATTTATCCGGAGGAGCAACAACTGTCCCTTTCAATAGCAATGACAACTGTGTGATAAAGCATATTTCAGTCAGAATACCTATCCTTAACAGGAACAAAATTTGGAAGCATTATTCAATGGTCCATATACTGATATACACATCCAAATAGGTGACTTTTTCATATTTTTCCTTTTTGAGTGTGAACTTCATCTGTGTGACTAGCATAACAAATGGAGAAGGAAGAGTTGGATGGATTCAAAAACTATAATTTTAGGTGCAATTGAAAAATGAACAATGCATGCTCATTTCTTTACACAACATTGTTATATTTTAGAACTTCCATCCCCCGAAAAGTTACAATAAGGAACCCAAGAAAGGAAGTTGAAAAAAAAAGATATTCAGAGCATCAACAGACAACTTCAAATTGGTTAAATCAATAGTTGAAACCTTGGTCAAGAACAGATCACGAAAAATTCTGCCTTTCTCCTTTAATTTTACTTCATCCAAGGTGCTGAAAAGGAAAAAACGGAATATAGTTATTTGATAATGATGAAAGAGAAACTAATGACAAAATTAGAAAATGAAAGATAAAGTTGCAACTAAAATTAATGACTTGACCCCTACAATTTCTTTGAAAGCTATTTCTTACTAGTTTATCAAAATTACCACAAGAAACATTTTTTAAAAATAATTTGAATTACAGACCTGAGTTCTTTATTTATTTCATTCAGTTTTCTTGTTGTGCTGCAGTACTCCTTTTCAAGAAGTGGAATGATCATAGGAACACTGTCCATATACCTTGCAAGCATAAAGATCTAAGACTTTTAGTTCTAGGACACAGGAGGTTAGAAATGATCTGAGAATGATTTGATCAGAATAAAAAACACAGGGAGATGCATACCTTTTCTGTAGAAGATCTTCCAAAAATGACCTAAGTTTGCTTAAACCTATTCTACTTATTTCTTTTGCTGACAGTGACCTACCTAATTTCTCTTCCAATGATGCAACGTCTTCCATCTCTCTTACAGATATAGCCTACAATTGGAAGTAAGATTTTCAATTTATGGGTATAGGAAAATTAAATCAAGATAAATCAACTTTTAATATACTCTAATATCCCAATGCCTTGCTACTATTCAATTCATGAATACAAGATTATCACAAATAAGCATCCAGAATTGCATACAGATTGTGTATCTAAAATTTGAATTGGTCTAAATTTAACAATAACCTCAATAGGTCTATATACACACAACTGATTATTTGTTGCTCTTTTTCAATGTCTGAGCATAAATATTATTTTTTTTTAAAAAATTACATGCCAACATTATTTTTTAATTTAGTATCTAGACATATTCAATATACTAGTATTTAAATGTTAGGAATATTTTTAAGTTAAATGTCACAAGACATAAGTATATTATTTGAATACTGCAATGCGCTATTCCAGTATTGTATTAAAAACATGTAGTAAAAGTAAATTATAGTAATCTGTACTTCAATATCTGTACCATATTTTACATAAATGATATTATATGTGACCTTAGAATCAACCATTTTAATAAAACAAGATATATGACAAATAAATCATGTTATTTCATTGTCCTGAATGCCCAGAGTAGAGTTGCAAAATTCATTAGAAGTGGAATAGAGAAAATTATTGAAGAAAGACATGCTCTTAGTACTACAGTGATTTCATAGTAATATTGTATTTTTTATCCAAATGCTACTTCCGCATTAAATGGTTTATTCCTTACTTCTTTAGGGATATCAATAGCAAAAATGACAATTGTCTTCTCAACTTCCATCCTAATTCAGCCCAACAAAAGGAAGGATGGACACTCTTCCTCTTCTTTCTATTTTCGTTCACTTCTTCCTTCTTTCCCGTTTTGTCTATTTCACTTTTACATAGTGTAAATGTCAATTAAAACCAAGATCAAACACAATATATGCATGACTGGTTAGAGGAAAACCTGTTTGAACTCTTCATTTGACTTGTACACGGAATCACGCTCTGTACCAACTCTTCCAGAAGGCACTGATGTAAAAAAGGGAGAGTCACCCAATACGAAACCATCAAGAGTGCATGCAGGCGGTGAAAGGAAAACTTCCACATCTGATGAACGTGCAAACTGGGGAATTTTAGTGTCAAGCTTGGTTGAGACAATGATAGTTCTTGTTAGCTCAGGATCAATCTGCATATTTCCAGTAAAAGTGAATGCTTTGGAAATCATGCAAAAAAATTAAAAGCATCAGCCATATCCTAATACTAAAATCTACCAAAATAACCTTTAATATAGCTTGAAAGTCCACTAACTTTGGACGACTATATAACATGAGGTCAGATAATCAGCCTGCTGCAAGTTAATGATCCTCAAACTATTTCAACAAACGACTTAAGAATATGCAATGAAATCTGATTCCAATAATCTTACACGCCACTAAATCTTTTTAACTGAAAACACTTTGGTTGGGGTATACACATGGATGGAAACCTACTGAAAACCAGTACCTTTACTGCATTCTCATCTTAACTAAAACAATGTAATTAAAAAACAGTAATAAGAAAACTCATAACCAATGTGGCGTAACATAATTTTTTCTAGGATCATACAATGAGATAGGCTAACTAGAATTGTGATAAAGATCATAAGGATTTACATAAGAAAGCTAATTGAAATAATAAAAAACACCAGGATCTACCTAGGGCTACAAGATTTCTCTTTAAGCTTTGTATCTACAATCATTGATGCTATTTTGGAAATAAATCCCACACTTATTAGAAAGGCCAAATGAAAAGAAAAAGACAGTATGAGAAACATTTGTTGACCAGAATGAAATTATGACACATACTTGCATTACAACCCTCCTTGTAGTTGCATTACTCCAGTCATTGCAATCTTCAAGACATAATATAATTAACTCTCTATGTTGCATTTTCGCTCGTACTAGAGACTCCACTGCATGAGCTTGACCCTTTATGAATGCAGAAGCAATCACCATTATAATTCCAGGAAATATTAAAACAAAATAATACTGCAAGCGTTCAGTGGCTCTATTAGTTCACCTGTAAAGACCTATTCTTGCGACCTGGTGCAGGAGCAATGAGTCCAGGAGTGTCTATAATGGTAAGATTGGGGCAATATTTATACTCCACCTTAATAATTATTTCCTTATAGGAAAATTGATTACATTGACGCTCCAACCTCAAGTTCTCAGATTCAATATACGCCTGCAGGAAACGGCAGCAAGTAAGAACTTACAAAACAAAGATATCTTCAAAGCATTGACTGATACTATCACAAGGGTTTGAAATAATTAAAATTTTGCTCTTTCCACAGCAAACCATCACTGAGAACAGATATGCTAACCGAATATCACAGAAATCCCCATTGGAAGATATAGAATAACAAATATTACTAATGCAAAAAATCATCATCTGCAGTATAAAATAAAATAATCTAAAATGATTTTGACTAGACCTGAATTTCCTGCAGAGATTTCTGATGATCTTGGGAGGGATCATCATCGGAGACAAGATGGCATAATGGAAGTTCACAGAGAGGATCGTACTTCATGTGGAGCGTGATTGGGCGACGGGTCTTAGTGCCACCGCCGACATGGTTGAATTGAAAGCCCATAAGTGCTTCTACAAGAGCGCTTTTGCCATCTGTTTGGTGACCAACAACCAGCACAGCCGGTGAGTCAAATGGCGTTTTCAGCTCCTGCGCCAATCCGTGTAGTTCGTTGTAAGCTTCGTAGAGGCTCCGCATTTCCTAACCTTGTCCTCTTTCTCTCTCGCCTCCCCTTCCTCTTTCTCTCTCCCTTCTTTGCTTCTGTAAATGAAATTCACGAGTTCGAAATACACTAGATAATGTAACGGGATAGAGGGGGTAGTTGGGTTTGGGGTTCAAAATTTGAGGCGTCACCTTTTTGAGGTGGGTCAAAGAAAAGTAAGAGCATTCTCTCGAAATCCAAAAGTAACTGGCTTGTTCTGTTCTGTGTCATTTCATCATCACCCATTTCATAATAGTATTTGATTTCTTAATCCACAGCATACTCGAAAGTTCTTAGAAAGTTTACAATAAATAATTTTGCTAGTTCAAGCGAAAATTGTCAACAGTACAGTCTACCCATAAGAGACTTATTAAAATCCATTGACATGCACTTGATTTAACATTCAGATATTGTTCCAATATTCACTTAACTAAAAAAAAAGAGGGAGAAGATGAAGTCAGTTTCTACATAAAATTTTAAAATGTCTTGATGATTATTATATAACTATTGAGGGATTTCAATGTATTTCAAAGAGTCTTGCAATGAATTCACCAATAATTTGATAAAAAATCTCTAGTTTTGATTATAATTATAAAAGATTTTGAGGATCAGGTTAAAATTAAAAATGAGTTTAGTTTTTAAGTTATTTAAGAATTAAATTTAATTTTTAAAATCATTTATGTAAACAATTTATTTTATTTTTTACTAATTAACCAATTTCATAATTATTGGATATAATTGTCCTCCTATAACAATGTTTTGCAAATATTTGATCAATTCCTCCAATCATAATTTACATATTCATACAAATTTTGGTACCTAAAACAAAAAAAAATTTACATAGTAAAAAATGTATCTTTTTAAAAAAAAAGAAAAAAGAAAAACTTTGATTGTAATTATAGTAATGGTGAAACAATTTTTAACTATTTTTCAAATATAATAAGTTAGTTAAATAGTAACTCAACCCTTAAGGAGACATCATATTTTTACTAAAATCCAACTTTAATGTAATTTAAAGGGTTAAAGGATAAATAAAATCCAATTTTCATTTGATTTTCAATGTCCATTGAAAAATCTACAAGGCTGATAAGTTGATTTGTGCATTTGACCTCAATATTGAAGGAATGACACATGTAATAACATGCACAAAGCACAAAACTTGGTTCATTTAATTATTGTCATAAACACTTGAATTGCTAACTAGACATATAATCATATATATGCAAAAATTTTACAATAGGATGACTTTATATCAAGCATATATACATTGGATGATGAAGAAATACCTTCAATTTTGTGAAAATTCTACAATCTACACCAAAATCAAGGGAGGAAGTGCTTGGCTGAATTTCATATGGGAGAGATAGGTTATCCTTTTTCATCTGATGAAAAATTAGTAAAGTTGCCTCCATTTGTACCTGAGTATATCTATGACTTTATATATTTCCTCTTTCTTTTAATTAAAGATGAATATGTGTCATGGACATAATAGTAATCATTCAATAATTTTCATTTTATGTATTTAAGTTTATGTACTTAAATACAACATATTTACTTAACTTTTAAGTAAATGTAATTAAGCATAACTTCATGAATTTAATTATAATTATTGAATAATTATACATTTGTATTTAAGTTCATTAATAAATTATATTATCAATTAGGGCATATAATTTATATTAAATTATATTTCAATGCAAAGTTAAGAAAATTCTTCAAATACTTGAAATAATTCCTAAGCATGCATGCATACATACATACATATATATTGGTTTATATATTATTTTAAAAGTACTAACCTTTTTATCAATTATATATTTTCTTCCAAATATCTCTTACTACTTTTGGTTATTGGTGTGACTATGTAAGTTTATTGTGGAATAGTTGTGAACTTGCTCTAAACTTTTTAAATTTTTAATTATTTAAAGGTTTAATAACTATAGTTATGATGGACAAACTATCGAAATATGGCATTTCATTCTAGCCCTATGAGATTATAATGTCAAGGAAGTTGCATATTTATTCTTCAAGCATTTTGTAAGGTATTGGACCTTATTTTGTCACATCATGAGCGATAGAGATCCGAGATTCACTAAAAGGCTTTGGAGAGGGTTATTCAAGCTCATGGGCTTAAATTTCCATTTCTCCACAAGTTTTCACCCATAAATTGACAACCAAATAGAGCAGGTGAATGCATTGTTGGAGATGTACCTGTAACATAATTGGGTGAAATTGATGGATGTGGCGTAATTCTCTTACAACTTGTAGCAGAGTGAAGCCACTCAACATAACTCTTTGAAAATTTTGATGACAACCCTTAATGCCGTAGACGATGACAAAGGGATACACGGGTTCTAGTCCTTTTACTTACAAGTAGGTCAAAGGTTGATAAGAATAAATAGATATGGAAAAGTTTATTTGGATAAAGCATTCAAGAAATGAAGAAATAGGTAGACAAGAGTCAAACCTTGTCTTGGTAAAGTTATCACCTTGACAGTTCAAAGTGTTAACGTTAAGTATATCTAGGCTTGGTACGCAAGTACAAAGGTCTTTCCCTATTCTCGCAAAGTTCAAAAAGGTTTCTTATCAGGAGAGTTACCACGCAAGCTTAATATTTATTCAGTCTTTCGTGCGAGTTGTTTGAAGTCATATCATGCCGACACGGAAGACACGAGTCACAACCAATTGCATAGAGCGTCGTTCATCAACTTAACCTCTTTTATTCGTCAAACAAAAGAAATCCTTGTAGATCAACTCATTCTGCGTATCTAATCAAGTGGAAGAACTTGCAAAGTTATAAAGCTAGTGAGGAGAAGGAAGAAGACGTAAGGCAATTCTATTATGCCATCAAAGCATACAATTAAAGAAAACTTGACGAGGGTATCAAGGACTTCAGTAGGAGAGGACGTCACAGAACATAAGTTGGACACTAAAATGGAGAAAGAAAGATAGCTTAAATAGCTAATTTCATGGCACAAAAATGTGCCTAAGTTGTTTAAAACTCTAGACACCAAATCCTAGCCATTCAAAATGGCTTTTGTAAATTAGATCCTAACCTTTTATTCCACCTAACCTTGAGTACAAATAGGCCTTGTTTTCCTTGACCGAACAATCCATCACAAGTGTAAACATACGTAGTCTTAAAGAGTTGTAAAGTTTAGTAGTATTATAATTCTTTCATTTAATTCAAGTGTCCTTTTTCAAATTTTATTGCAATCTATCGTATAATAATTAAGGCTCATTTAGTATACTGCCACGAGGTTAAAACTAATTAAATATCGTACGAGTCCAACAAAAACACAACTTCTAACACCAGACATAAATTTAGGTCTATTGTATCAAAATATCATTTTAATATGATTACTGTATTATGATATTGACTCAAGTCACACTTTTGATGCTTGAATTACAAGTTATGGTTTGAAAGATCTAAGTAGATCCATTTAAGGTTTAATTACATAAATATTCGAAGAACTCTTACTTGGCAACCTTAGCTTACAAGAGTAATTGAACTAGTATGAAAACATATTAACCCAAAGCTAAATCCAATCTATATTATGATACTTTTTAACAAAGAAAGTTTCTTTTACTAAGGACTCATATTTTATAAGCAAATCTCTACAAAATAAATAAATATGAATATATTTTTTTTAAACCAAAAACTTCATTTTAATTAATTTTTTTATTTATCTAAAATAATAATCTTTTTAATTATATTGTAATAACCTTTTCATTTAATTAGGAGAAAAACAAGCTCTTTTATATATGAAAACTTAACCATTTTTGACCAAGTAAAATAACACAATGTGAGTTCAGGTAATACGCAACACTCATAAAAGAAAAAGCTGCCTTTTTGCACCATAAATGGCAATTCTTCGAGACCTCTTACTACTATTACCATTATCTCTCAGCAATGCACTGACAAAATTAAAAAAAAACCTCTTTTTATCTGTTGCCTTAACTTTAAAGTTGTTACCCGTATAATCCATCTCGTTATTGAAGTTACCCAAGAATACTCCACATTGGTTCCTTAATCTCCAGCTACGTGGTTTGTAGCTCGTGTTTATAAGATGGGATTCAATTAGAAAAAGAGTCAGTAATATAAATATAATAGAAAAATATGGAGTTGGGTTGTATATGTTTATCCCATTAATATATATATATATATATATATATATATTTATACTTTATTAATGATTGTAATTTTTTAAACTAAATATCTCAATCAATATTTCAATTCCCGTACGAATCGGATTGGAATAAATCTTGAGATATATATCTATTTAGGATTACGTTAAAATCAATATGGAAACTTGAAAGCGAAGAGTAGGGTGATTCACTTTGGGTGAGTTGGATTGGTTCAGTGGGTCAACTCATTTTTAGTCACCATCTCAAATGAATGTTTCACGTGCAAGTGGAGAGAGAGGTAAAATATGATAAGAGGATGGAAACCAGTAGATAAAGCAATAAAACGATCATTTACTTGCAAAATTCATAAGCAAAATACTACTGACGGCTAGCTAGTTACCTCTATGTATGTATGTATTTTGTTTTCTTTTATAATTATTAATAATAATTAGTTAATTATATTTTATATGCTATTAAATCATTGTTTAATTCCACAGTGACTGCTGCTGACCCATGAAAATCAGTTGTAGTCCTCTCATTCAAAAGAATATTACTACCCACATTGCTTTTTCACGAAATCTCAATTCTCCTAACTTTTGCTATGGAAATATATAATAATAATAATAATAATAATAATAATAATTATTATTAGTGGTGTATAGGCACACAGTAATCCTAGAAGTGGGCCACCTAATTGGTTTATGGACCACGACCAAACCCATATTCATGTATGCCACGTGGATGACAGCAGCCGCATGATCCAAGCATGAAGTGTGATGATGAAAAAGATGAACCATTTTTATTTTCAGAAAATAAATAGATTTAAATTCACACAATCAAACTATACTGAGTCTAGCTCTCCAGTTCCCCCAACACTAACAGATACCGTTACTTGTAAGTATCCAAACACGATTCCGTTATTTGCCGCCTTGCTTCACTTGAATATCAAACTCAAATCCAATTCTCAAACGCTGAATTGTGATCAACACCGTCTTCTTTTTCACGTCACACACACACACTTTCTCTCTCTTCTCTCTTCTTCGTTACATTATAAATATCAGCTGCATCCAAACCCTTCCTTATCGCTATTCTTTTCCTCTTCCTTAATAGTTAACATGGGAGAAAACAATGTTAATGTTAATCTACCACCTGGTTTCAGATTTTGTCCAACTGATGAAGAACTTGTTGTTCATTTTCTTCAACGGAAGGCAGCTCTCTTACCTTGCCATCCTGACGTAATCCCTGATCTCGATCTCTATCCATATGATCCATGGCAACTTAATGGTTATATATCTTGCTTACTTATTTCAGAATTTTTCTCGATTATTAATTTTATTGCAAGAATATATATATATATATATATATATATATATATATATATATATATATGCACACATGCTAATAAATTTAGGATGGTTTACTACTGCAGGCAAAGCTTTGGCTGGAGGTAACCAATGGTACTTCTACAGTCGGAAAACACAAAATAGGATGACGGGCAATGGGTATTGGAAACCAATGGGAGTTGAAGAGCCAGTTTTTACAAGCGAAAACAAGAAAGTTGGGATGAAGAAATATTTTGTTTTCCAGCTTGGAGAATCTCCGGCTGGTGTAAAAACTAATTGGATGATGCAGGAATACCGTCTTTCCGATGCTGCATCCGGTTCCGCTAGCAGCAGCAGCAATAGTCGTAGTAGGGCTGCTAAAAGAAGTGGAAATTCAAAAACAGTAAGCAATAAAATCTTTTTAATTAATCTGAAATAGGCTATCTATCTATTTCTTCCAAAATTATATTGTTGATTTCACAATATATTTCAGGATTACAGTAAATGGGTAATCTGTCGAGTTTACGAACGTAATTGTGATGGCGAAGATGACGGGACAGAACTCTCTTGCTTGGATGAAGTTTTTTTGTCTTTAGATGATCTTGATGAAATTAGTTTGCCAAATTAGATAATCCGACAGAACTGGTCTATCTTGTTTGGTCCATTAAAAGAGTTTACTCAAAAGTAGAAGCCGCTATTACTATTATACATATATATATATATATATGTATGTATGTATGTACGCTGTAAGTTCCAATTGAAAAAATATATATATATTTGGTGCCAAAATTCTACAGCACTTTGTATGGCGTGTAGTTTGTCAAGAAATTATTTTTTGTGTTACATTTAAAATCATAAAATTTGCTTGCATAAGACGCCAAATAGTTTACACATGTATGCATAAGTGGTGGGACCAAATAAGGAGGAAAATGTTCAGTTGGATTAGATTACAAGAAGCCATGATGTAATATGTAGATCAAGTAAATTACAGCTGTAACAATGGAGCTCTAGTTGCACAGAAATTGCATTCACCAGGACAGGTTTTGTTTTTCTCCCCCATTTTTGAGATTCTCACGTGCAATGCAGAGATTATTGAGAGAGAGAGAGGGTCAACATAAACGTGAGTCGAGGTGGAGCCCAAAAAGCACTCGTAAGATTGCCTGGCAGTCTATTCCAGCCCTCTCTTCATTGTTTTGTAATAGCCATTTTAGCTTTTCCTAGCTACTTGCTTGGTATTTGGTAGTTGTCTTGTGTCACGAAGCTAAGGAACAATAATTTTTTTTAGGGTGGCTGCTTATGGAAGCATGCGGTCATATATGATGCAAGCATTCACACACTTTCAAATATCCACACGAGTGCACATCCCAATCTTGGCCCGCTAGAAAATTTTAGTATAAAATTTTTTGAATTAATAGTGAGGGTTATTAATTTAAATAAAATAATAGGAGTATTATTTAATTAATAACTGGTTAAATGTATTATTACATGATGCTTATTTTGTATAATATGTTATAGATTATTATTATGGCATTAAATAACGTAAATATATTGTCATTACGATTAGTATTTGAGAGAGACAAGTTGAATGGCACAAACTCTCTTGATTGGGATGGGAACTTCAGGATAGTCCAGAACTAAGAAAGAAAATTTTATATCTTAGAACAATCCATACTTGAGCCATCTGCTGCTAATGCCACACGATTTGAGAAGGATGCTTATAAAAGCATCAAGATGACACTTTAGACATTAGCTACCTTATATTAGCTACAATGATACTAGAACTTCCAAAACAATGAGGAAATGTAAGAGTTTGATATGATTAAGCATCTTAAGAAACTCTATCAAGGGTAAGCACATCAAGAAAGATATAATGTCTCTGAAACCTTGTTTCAGTGCCAAATGTCAAAAAGAACTCTAATTGGTGCTCATGTACTTAAGATGATTGGGTATATTAAGAATGTAGAGAGATTGGGTTTTCATTTATGTTAAGAGTTGGCCACTGATGCTATTTTACAATCATTGCCAAATAGTTATAGTTAATTTGTCATAAATTACTACATGAGCAAAACTAACAAGACTCTTCCTGAATTGCTAAGCATATTACGAATAGTTAAAGCAACTATGAAGAATTCCAAGCCCATATTCATCCTACAAAAAGATAAAGGAAAGGTTAAGATAAAAGGATAATAAGAATAAAAATCAGTCCAAACCCAGTGCATTTGCATTGAGATTAAAAGGTGAAGTATCTAAAGAATGAACATGCTTCTATAATAGTAAGACCAGACATTAGAAAAGAATTGTAAAATTTACTAGGATCTAAAAAAAAAGAGAAGTGAAACTTCTACTTGTAAGTATTTTTGTTATAGAAATCAATTTATCGACTTCTACATTTTAGGTATTAGATACACGATATAGTTATCACATTTGTCTTAATGCACTAAATTTTAAAAGAAGTAAGACATTGGTAAAGAGAGAAGTGGACATATGCATAGGAAATAGAGCAAGAGTTGTTATATTAGCTATAAGAACATATGTTTTATCTTTGCCCACTAATTGTTTTAGAATTATAGAATTGTTGTTATGTGCCTTCATTAACTAGAAATATTTTGGATATTAAGCACATTTGTATTATAATATTTTGATTTATATATTTCATTATTACATATCTGTATGTTTACTAAATGTAATGATGCTTTTACAATAATAAGTTCAATTAGTTGAACATTATTTTTAAATATTCCTAGTTAAACAATATTGTGAATAGGATAATAATAATGTATAAAGACTAATACATCTAGTGATTGATAACAATCTATGTATATTATGATATAAGATATTAAGTCAATATATTGGTATAAATTAGTGATCTATTGTACTAGACCAATCCATCATAATAACGCAATGTGAATTATTATATGATTGTCAACAGTAATTCTTATAATGACAATGGTATATGTGATCTTTAGACTTGGGATCACCATGGTTCTTGACATGTGGAATGATGTATTTTGATATTTTCAAACATCATATGTAATAAAATTGATTATAAAAAAAATAATTAAATATGTCATAACTTGTATGGAAGAATGTGTGTGATTAAGATAAGAGTTTTTCCTCTTATATAATGGGAGTGATTTGTTGAGCCTTTTGATCGAGTGAGACTTTAAAATAAGTTAATTTGTGATATTAATTTTATTTGATAGAATAAATCTATTCACGATATAATACAAGAGTGATATATTCCTTATTTTGTGTTCAATTAAGATATTTAAGATAAAGGGATTGAATTGCACAGTAATATTGATCACAAATAAGGTGATGTCAAACTATTAATATTTTTGTCACTTGGGTAGTTATGATTTGTTGTTAGACACCATTTATTACTTGTGACACTAAAATTAAATTTTAATGTTATTATCAACATTACAAGAACCTATGGGATTGCATATTAAGTTTGAAACTAATATATATATATATATATATTAGGTTTAGAATTCATTAAACTATTTGAGTTTTAATTTTGATTAAATCTATTGTGTAAATATTAAACTTAGTTTATTAGTGTTTACTTTACTAAATAAATTGAATTTTATAAAAAACTCAAATAAAATAGTTTAAGTTAAAATTAAAGATCTAAAATAATAATATATATGTACTATTTGCATTTTTAAGGGTGTGCTTAGTGCTTGTTTTTGTATCCCTACTCTTGAGAAGAGCAAAACTCATAAAATATTATACACTTAAATCATAAAAGCTAACATTTTGAATAAATTTTCAATCGTGTAGATACTATAAAAATGTAGAGGTAATTGATATGTGTCTGTAGTTTGACAAGGTTCATAAATTAGAGGTACGTATATATTTATGACATTGAATTATATGCATATAATAGCACTAGGGTTTGCCACGTGAATCTTGGAAAGGAAACCATTTATTTTGTGTAATTTTCACTACATGTGTATTGGTTTGCTTACAATTGCATACATATGGCCACTTCAATAAAACCATTGAGGAAGACAATCTTTAGATTAATTTTCTATATCTCATAGTTATAACAAGTTGTAACAGCAAATAATATCTAAACGGACTTCAGAAAATAATAGTAGTCAATACCTTATTCCTAAATATAACTCGTCACTACAAGCCTTACTTTATAGTCTTAAATTTTCCATCTTTGCCAACTTTTCTTTTGCAAATCCATTTACAACCAATAAAAGTAATGCCTTATAGTGGATCAACTAGTGGTCACACTTGGTTGGCATACATGGAGTCCATCTCAAATTTCATGGCTTCAAGCCATCTTCCAAAATCAATATCTTATGTCACTTATTTATAAATTCTACGATCGTAATTTTATTCATCTTCTCCTATCATATTGACATAAAATCATTATTAAAGAGAAAACAATATCTTTGTAGAGCACACAATATCCTAGTAGATCTATATAAAGTTTGGTTTATAGAAGGCTAAGAATTAGATTGAATAGGTTCATCTCTATTAACAAGCTCAACCATCTAAGGTTAATCAACATTAAGCTCTTCAAAATCTTTTGAAAGCTTGATTTTTCTACTTATACCATTTTCCTCTATGAATTAACTCTCGAAGAACTTTGCATGTCTAATAATAAAAATTCTTTAATCAATATAAAAGTCAAAATAATATCCTAAACTAACTTTAAGATAACTTATAGATTGACCTTTTTCAAATTTTGCATCTAGCATTTTAAGTTTAACAATTTTAACATAAGATGGACAAACCCAAGAATTTATATGATTGAAGCTTGGCAGCTTCCCATACCTTGTCTCATATAGTGTCTTAAGAGCTATTTTGGATGGAGTCTTATTCAAGATACATAGGTATATAGGCATTAAAAGCCTATCCCTAAAAATATGTAAGTCTATGAAATTGATCATAGTTCGTGACATATCAAGTAAAGTACAATTCCTTATTTCTAACACACCACTATGTAAGGTGTATAAGGACATATTAATTGAGAGATTATGCCATTAAACTTAAAGAAATCTAAAAATTTAGTACTCACGTATTCTCCACCATAAAAGTGATCATAGAGTTTTGATACTTTTTCTTATTTGTTTCTTTATTTTTACTTTAAAATCATTGAACTTTTCAAATAAATCTAATTTATACTTTATTAAGTATGCATAACCATGCCATGAAAAATCGTTAGTAAAGTTTATGAGGAATGAGAAACCACATCTGGCCTTGTCACTAAATGGACCACATACATTAGTATGGATTAATTCAAGCACTTCTATAGCTCTATCCCCTTGCCTAGCAAAGGATAATTTACTTGGTTTTTCCCTTTTTTCTTGGTTTACTTGGAGGCCATTTTCCCAAAAAAAAAGGGTCAAAATGCACAATTTTAAATGATTAAAATGTTTTTAAGTCTTAGTGATTACTCTTCTTTAAAATCTTAGAGATGTTAGAAATCAACCGAGTTCTTCAAATTCTTGCATAGAAAAGCTCACTTTTTGAACATGTAATGACCTAGGCCACCTTTACTTTACCTTGCTAAATTAGGTGTAGCTCCTTGATTCATACCAATGGCTCTATAAAAATACCAAGTTGTGAACCACAAAGAAAAAATGGATTTTATCAACCTAGAGTAATAAAATTTGTGGGCATTGAAAAACCATCAATCTTTTTTCTATTAGAGGATTGGTTATCTGAAATAGGTTGTCGGCTTTTTTTAAAAGCCATAAAGTAATACTAGTCTTGGTTATGCTTGTTATTACTTTTAACCTAGTACAAATTCTTAAACTTTTACAATTATGGTTCCTTTGCCTACCTTTCTTTTACAAGAGATATGTTTCGACAATTGCATGTTGGGCATTTAAGTTCAATTGACTAGTGGCAAGGTTTATTTGACCAAGAAACTCTACAAAAGATGATTGAAAGGGAAACTTAAGTCCTAGATCAAATAATAATTCTTAAAGGGTAATCTCACCTTTCTTAAATGTACTTACCCATTCCCTTTTTTTGCTTACCGTATTGGCATAGTCTCAAGAATTGAATATCAATCTCTAATCTTGCTTAAATCATCTTAGGTGATAGATGAAGAAATATAGACAGAATGAATAGATTTAGAAGGAATGCTAAATCAAGAACCTAAGATAGCTTCACAATTTACTTTTTCACCCTTCTCATTGATATTTCTCCCTTCCTCTACTCTTATCCTTGACTTCTTAGTACTTTTACCCAACTTCTTAGAGTTTTTATCACTCTTTATAGGTTTTTTTTGAGTTTTTTCATGGCTTTATATCCTTTCTTTTTATAGAAAATCTTCCCATATACTTCCAATAAGTTTAATTGAGTATATAAGTGCAATTCATCCTAATCTCCCAAATCCATAGAGGATTCATCACCTATTGCTCTACTTGGAGATTATATGGATATATTCTAAAAATCAGATCCTAGCATTTCTTTTGTTCTATATCAAATAGAAGAAAGTGAAGAAAGACAAGTTGAGAGATGTTAGGAAATAGTTGTAAACCAAGCTTAATATAGGAAACCAGGATTTATAAATAAAAGACAATACACCACATTCAAATTTTCCTACCTAAAAATGCATCATATCTAGAAAATTTTTTAGAGCAAGCATGACAAAGAAAACCTATAAAAACACTATTAAATCATAAAGTCATAAACTTGAAAGAAAGGGGAGTAGATATGCAAACTTGAAAATAGGGAGTCGCTTCAAGAGAACGAAGAACAAACTTATATGAATCTGAATTGAGATGCTTCACTTTGGGAGAAAATTGTTGCTCGTTGAGAATAAGAGTGTAAAGAAGATATGCCAAAAACTTGAAATAGGTAAATGCAAGAATTTACTTAAACTTCCCATACAATGGAGTACACGTGATGCAATGGAGATAACCAAAAGTTATGGACATTAAAAATTTGATCATTGAATCTATCTCTTTTGCGAAAAACATAATAATGACAACAAATTATAGACGATGTTTGACAAGTCATTCACATGAGTTGCAAGGCACGAATTAAATGTAATTGTAATCCTTGAGGATATCTGTCATTTGAAAATTAAAAATTTTCTTCCTTAGAAGATCAAGCAGTCATGTCAAAGATGACACATACAACCAAAGTATATTTACAATAGACTACGATAAAAATATATTACAGAAACTAATAACTCGACACTAAGGTTTTAGTGCCGAATACTTCAAACTAGAAACTAAAGGACTCTTGTTTGCGGAATTTCCCTACTAGACAAAAAACTAAGAAGTGTAAAGCACCAAAATATAAAGGTGTCTTTATAACAGTAAGTGTTATAATAGTGAATAATTGATTATGATAAGTAAATGCTTAATTGTCTATTATTTAGTAATGACATGATGATTGCTCATAAATTACATTGAAGCTAACAGCTGCTCATGGACATTTATAAAAGGTACAAACAACTTGAGAGAAGGGGACGAACTCTTTTTTATTTTGACGTTCTTTCTGCATTTTGAGATTATAAAAAAATTCTTTCTAACTTAACACCATTGACCTTTTGATTTTGTACACAGAAAACTCGAGAAAGAAGTATCGAAAAGTCTTAATCGAGGAGTATAATATAAAGGAGTAAATTACTCTAAATTTGCTAGTATCTTATACTACTTTTATGACAAATTACAACTGTATGAAATAGAAGCATAAGACTTCAATATCAATTAATGTGTGGTAAGGGTAAAACTCATGAATGTGAGTTGACGTAATCAACTTGTAGTTTATACAAGTTGACTAGTGAATTTAAGAACAAACAAGCAATAAGAACATACTATGGTAGCTAACGGTTTCTTTTACACTTGGAATTTTTTTCCTTAACGAATCAAGTTAGTAGGTTTTGGGGATTTTTCTTACTTTTGCTTGAGATAATAGATCGTGTTTATTTTGAATCAACAAATAGATATTTTGATAGTAAAGGAAACATAAAAGAGAATCTAGAGCATTTTGATTCCATGCAAATCTGTTTGACTAAAACAGGATGAAAGTTGGAAGTTAAGCAAGACGGAAAGAAGAGCTAGTTTTCATCGTATAATAGACAGCATACTGCTACTCTCCGTTGTTTTATTTTTATTATTTTTATTATTTTTATTTGGACGGTAAGCAATGAAGTAATTAGTAGTATTGTCTTGGATATTAAAAGAAAAGCCATAATATCGAAAGTTGCCTTAGTATTTTGCCTACGTGGCACAGTCGCAATCTAATCTTGTGACATGGGAAGGAAAATGGCCAAGTCGCAACATGGAACGCACTCGCGGTAATAGTCCAAACGTTTGTGGACCAGCTAACCACTGACAGTGACAACCAATTCTTAGAATATTCGTGGAGAAGAGAAAAATTATCCTTTACAGAATGAATGTCAAACGCGTATACTGCTTGCTTATTTCCATTTAATTTAGTTATAGGAAAAAAAATAAAATTCAGTCGTCTGTTTCTCCTGCGACAGAGAGAATGGGACATGGAAGCTCAAAAGATTCTCCTTCGGATGAGAAAGTATCGCACATAATTCGATTCCGGCGGAAGCTTCACCTACATCATCACGGCCATCGCGGCAATGGCTCGAGCTCTGCCTCTCACGGTCACCACAAATTCCTCAATGTTGAGGATTTTGCTGGAATTGCTCTCCTCACTCTGATTCGCGTAAGCAATTTATTTTATTTTATTTTATTTTTCCGCTAATTTGATCAGTAAATAAATGATTGTTTCTTTTGTTTTTGTGGTTTTTCGTATTTTGTTAAATGATCTTTATTTAGGCGGAGATGAAGTTCAAAGACAAGTGGCTTGCATGTGTTTCAATTGGTGAACAGACGTTTCGCACCGAGATTTCTGATCAGTTACTCTCCTGTGAATTCTCAATTCTCAATTGAGGTAATTTCATTTTGTTAATATTGTTTTATTCTTATTTGTTGGTGCCGCAGCACGGATAAACCTAGCTGGAATTCTGTGAGTTCACTAACAGACCATCTTTATTTGCATTCTGCAGTTTGTTTTCATTTTTCTGCTGTTTCTTTGACATATTTTTTGCATTTTGATTTTCAAAATACTTATCTAACAGAGAAAGTTTTTCTATGGTGGAATTGCTCCTATATGGTAAAATTCATAGTTATTAGTAAAAAGTCAAGGTGAATAACTGGAGAATAAAAAAATTAAATGGTAGAATTTACTTTGATTTTTTTAAATTTTTATTAATAAAGGTTGTTTTCTATTTTTATTGATTACATAATCCTACCATATCAGTTATGATGATGTGATAGGACAATTACACCTAATATTTTTTTTAATATGAAATATTTGAATTCAGTTATTCTTTTTGGTACTTGTAATGTTTGATGTGCTAATAAAACTATTGATATTGGAATTTTTTAAAACTTTTGAGATCCTAGGAGCAAGCCCCTCTAATTAACGCATTCAAAAATGCTATCTACTTTTGCTATACTAATGATAAAACAAATAAAAAATACGATGCAAATTTTTCTAAGTGATTGATTATATTTTTGTTTATTTTTGGGTGTAATAAAATTGTTTGGAGAAACTTTGATGATGGGAGATTTGGATTTTCCAATTTTATCTCATTTTTGTTAAGCTCTCTCTTCCAGTTGTGAAATTATCATTTACAATAAGAAATTGTTGGTGAAAATCACCCTTGGGTTGACTTATTTGCTAATTTTCTTCTATATTTTTACAACTCATCACATTAATGGCCTGAAGGCTTGCCAGACAACTCATGCCTTTCATTTTACTTTTCTTTTACAACCTTGGATATACGCTGCTGATGATGATCAAAATTGGAATTTTCTTGCATTAGTTTCTTGTTGCTGGCTGTACTGTAAGTACTGTTTTGAATATTCCTAATAGATGCAGCTGTGACATCCACTACTATGTGTTTTTAGGATGCTTTAGTTGTCAAGTCTGATATCATAGTTTTTAACAATCTTTTTTGCAATTGAGGGCTAATTTATTTATTTAAGACACTTAGGCTTGGCATGAAGGTTCAAGGTTACCTATCTTTCTATTTTATTTTATTTTATTTTTTTCTCTTCTATTTTTTAACATTGTGTGAACCTGGAATTTTTCTTTATTCCACAGGAAAAGAAACTTCTCTTGGAAAGAAATGGGCCTCATCTTGCTAGGATATCAGTGTTTGAGGTCTGCTATAACTCTAAGTTGACTTTGCAAAAATTTTTTCTGTTTCATTTTGTGCATTTAGTTGAATTAAAATGAGTTTGTTGCTTTGAGTCAACGAGTAGAGTCAAGCCGAAGTTCAACACCCTTGCTCCTTTAGTTTTTGCTGAATCATTTATGTAAACTCTATAAGATTACCGTATTTATACTGTTTTAGTCATCATGTGAATGCATTACAAATATGTCATTCTTTTCCAATCAATGGTCAAAATTGCTGTTCACAGAAATTTTACTTTTTCAGTTAGCATCCAGGCGGATATTGCTACATTTATGCTATGAAAATAACATTGTACTGTAATGGAAGTGCATAATATGCTGATTTCAATCTTAAGGGAAATGAATATTATGAATCTATTTTAAGTGAAAAGGAGAACAACATTGTACTGTAATGGAAGTGCATTTAAGAAGCATGTCAATGCCACTGAAATAACAACATTCAAGTGGATATTCTATCCAACAAAAAAAGAAGTTTAACTTGGATTCTTGCATGCATTGAGGGTCAAAAATAGAAGCGTATAGGCAAAGAATAAGAAAACTGTAGGCTGTGGAGTGATCATTGAGAGGATGGTAAAGTTATTCCACATCTTGTAATGATAAGGCTTCTTTCATGGATTACTGGTCCACTGCCTGTGTAACCAATTTTTATTATCTATTTGTAGCAGGGAAAAAAAGATGACACATGTCTGGATATTTTTTTATTAAGAGGCCTCAAAAGAGCCACTGAGGTGGCATCTCATTTTGGCTATGGAAACCCATGTTGTAGCTTCTTATATTGTGTCAACCAACTCTGATGCAATTGGGTTTTTATTCCAATTCTATTTTTTTGGTTGAAGCAATGAGGAACTATTGTCTTTTTTATGGGACTTCTTGATCTATCTCTGTGGCCTTAACGATAGACTTGTGCTTCTAAAATCTGGAATTCGGCGCTGACTTTGTGGTGGCCTAGTACTAATACAATTAAGAATTTTAGTGTTTAATTTGTGGAATAAGCTTTTACATTTCTAAGAGCACTAGGTTTGGTTTGAATTGAGAACTGATGGCTAGAATTGAAGAAAAAGGCTGCTGGAATTTTCTGTTGGATTAATAAATGTTGGTAAGTGCTGTTATGGATGAACCAGTATGATTTAGGATGCCAAGAGAATCCTTAGATTGGTAGATGTAGTGCAAATGGGATAGAAATGGACTTAAGAAGGAACTTCTGAGGTTTGGATGCAAGAATTGAGGGGAAAATAATCGAAGGCCCTGTTTATTATCTCTTGACATGTTCCATTTTCGTTTTATTTGATGAGAATGGAGATGATACTGGTTTGGTAAGTGTTATTGTAATACAGTATTTACAAAATGCAAAACACAACTTTTTATCCTTTAGTTTAGAAAACAACTTTTTTTTTGAATGTCAAAAACTCATCTCAAATCTTCACTAGGAAAGCCATAAAAAAAAATTCACTTATCAACTTAATTTAAATAACAAAATTATTAATCATTACATAATATATTTAGTTGATAGAATTTATTGAAAACAAAAAATTCAAGAAATTTATACTGGATACATTATTGTTTTTATTTCAAAATACTGTTTTTAAAAATTGTTACTGGACATGTTCTTGAATTTTGAAAATGCCAAATCAAGAGCACCATTTTCATTTTTGTTTTTAGAAGCACCAAATGAAAAATAATACTGAGCATGACCTAAACATTTTCATAGTCAGATTATGATTTATTTTACGAGAACAGAATGCTTGGAATTTAAGCAACAATGGTTTATGGGGAGAAGTTTGATAGATATGAATAATAGTTTCTTGAAGGGTTTGAAGTTGACTGGTGTGTGAGGCTAAAACTCAAGCAAAATCACAGTTCACAGATGGGGTGGAGTTGCTTGGGAAGTTATGTGTTTGATTTGGACTCTTCTTTATTTTTGTTTCTTAAAACTTAAGTCTGGAAATCTTTACCTGATGATTGATTGTTTTTGTAATAATACTTTTTCTTTAAATGATTGGTTTCTCTTTTTGGCCTTTCACAATGAAATTGTGTCATTCTATTGATGACTTTTGAATAATTTCACTGTAATTCTGATTATTACATCAATTTTCTATATGATGCAGACTAACAGATTGTCCAAGAGCAATCTCATAGGATATTGTGAGATTGATCTACTTGAATTTTTAGCACAGGTGAGAAATTATATCCTTAGTTCTCAAAAGTTTCTCTGTTGTTATTTGGGTCCATAAAAACTTGGGGTTCTTATAAACACTGAATTATGGAAAGAACTACAATGGTGTATGTCCCACCATTGTGTGTGCTTGAACGGTAATTGATAGGTTCTTAGAAGATTGGAATGTGAGTTTTGGTGGAAGCAATAGTTGCGGTGCATGGATTGCTGTTTTCACTTGTTTGGACTGTGTTTGGCATGCACTAGATTATATATAGTAATCTATTGTTTCATGCAGTGTTATATTATTGTCCCATGTTTAGCATAAGTAGAGTTTAAACTCTCATAACTTTTTGGTAAATAAAGAGGTTTATGTTTTATATTTTGTGGCTTACTCAAGTTAATTTTCATTAAGTATGGATCTGCATGCAATAACAAAAATTTGCAATTTAGAACACCGTTGAAGGAGCTAGGACATTTTTGGAATGTAGGATTAGCATTAGGATTGGGCTATTCTTTTGCCAATAGGGATGAGATAAATGGTGTGAGACCACTTGGTCCCACTGTTTTATCCACTTTAAATTATTTTTAATTATAAATAAAATTATCTAATAAAATAATAATAATAATTAAATATTATAATTTATAATACAAACTCTTATCATGTAATGATCTAACTAGAAATACTTGAAAAATAATAAAATATATTCATATGAATGATAAAAAATAATCAATTCTGAAATATATTTTATAAATAGTTATAAATCACTAATAAATAATATATTTTTTTTACAATTAATCTACTTAATTTTAATAATTATTTTATTTAATTAATTTTTATTTATGTTGATTGATATAGTTAATAACATAACTTAAAAATATATTTTATAACAGTGAAAATGCATATTTAAACATTTATAATTGTAAATGAAAATTATTCAAATCTGTAATATTCAAACATTTAACTTGTTTCTATTTGAAGTTATTTAATTCTAATGGTTAAATAAATATTTAAGCAATTCATTATTTTTTTTAATTTCTAGGATAATTTAAATAATAGAATCATATATACAATCCAATTTGAGCCTACACCACACCATGCTTAGGATTACATATGATTGTCAAATATTATTTCAAAATTTTGCACCTAAATGTAAACTCTTTCCAAATCAAATTTATTAGGGTTATTTTAAGTTTAGGGTTTTATATAAAAATGTTTCTACATCCTTAATATAAGAACATTTTTCTTATTATGATTTCAATAAACTTTTCAACAAGTCGTTTGAGTTTTTTACTCAAGTTAGAGTTAAGTTTTTAGATTGTAACTTGTTTCTTTTTGAGACTTGATTCTGTGTCAATCTTAGTATTGCTACACATTGCATTAGAAGTTGTTTCATAAAGGCATGTTACAATGCACTGCCAACTGTAATAGAGTCTTGAGTCATTGATTTGACCAATAAATGGCATGGTGCACCATAACATGCAGCCATCGTTGTGGTCACTAACTTTGGGTTGCTTCTGCAACTCACCTATGTCTCCTACGCTAACAACATTAGCACCATATCATAGATTGAAATTTTTTTTGATTTACTGTGTAGCTTTGGTGTCGCCATATTATCATTGTCTTTATTGTTAGATTGACACAGTGTGCAGTGATGAGGAGATCGCAATTTTAATTGAATAAAATTTGATCTCTAATTGTCTTTAAAATGTTGTTTAAGCACTTTTATACAAGATTTATAATTAAAATCCTAAACAAGTAGGATTACAAGTCCTAATATAAAACAACTAGGTATAAAAGTCTAAAATAATAGGAAAAAATAATTAATTAAAATATATGCCTATGTAACAATCCTAAACACACTAAAAAGAAATACTATTTACATGCTTGGATCACATTAACCAGTTTTTAACAATCAAAAACTCAATTTCATGCTTGATTCCATTTTTGATGTTAATTTCAAATCTTGTTTGGCCCATATTTCTTGAATTATTTTATTAAGTGCTACTATAATCTTCTTTGCTCTTGTTCTTATAATAGGTCTAATTGACACGTGCAACAAATCCTTGTGAACTTGTTGCTAATTCTCATCAAAAATTTATTGAAATAATAATAATAATAAAAGAAGGAGGGTTGAAATAGAACAAAATAATTTTTTTTTAAGAAAACAAAGTTTTATTTTAACCTGCAACCTAGCTTCTAATGTCATGGCTCTAATGCTCCACATCTAAGGAAAAGAGTAAGAATGAGAATGTTCTCATATTTGGGAAAAGGAAGAAGAATAAGCCTATGGATTGAAATGAAACAAAATAGAAATTTTGAGAAAAAAAGAAATAAAGTTGATTTTAATCCACAACCTAGCATCCAGCATCATGGCTCTGACATTTTGCATTTGAGGAAAAGATTAATAATAAGAATGAGAATAAGAATGTTCCCATATTAGGGATTTAGAATCTTTTTATATGAAATGCTAAATTTAAACTAACCTTAATTAACCTAACTGGCCAAATTAATGCCTATGGATTGAAATAAAACAAAAGATAAATTAAAAAAAAAGAACTAAGGTTTATTTTAACTCACAACCTAGCTTCCAGCATCATGGTTCTAGCATTCCACATCTAAGGATTTGATGCCTCGTCAACTTCGTTACAGTAGCCAATGACATTGGGTGGTGCATGACATTGGCTCACCCTTGTCTCAATGCAACCATGTTAACACTGTGGTGTAAATTGGAAAATTTTGCATCTAATGGTAACAGTTTTATCGCAAACATACTGATAAGTTATTAATAAAGCTAATTATTTCAAAATCTAGTGTATAATTTATTATTTAAGAATCTAAAGCAATCCCTAAGTTTGGTCATGCCTCCTAACTAAACATATGGATTGTTTTAATGGTCAAACATTTTCAGGGATCAAGTACTGTGGTTGTGCAATCAAGATTTTTGGGGAGTTTATATTCTTGGTTGTCAAATTCACATTTTTTCTGCACATACCAGTTCTTTCTTAGAATATTTTAATTCGTCCAATTTTTGATCATTTTTAGTGCATTATTTATTTTATTTTCTCATTCTCTGTCGTGGTCTCTTGCTGGTGCAACTGTTGAATGCACCCCCTATACAATATCGTTCTCCCTTTTCTTTTCTATTCATTCTTTGAAGTAAGTTCAATCCGTTATTATTATTTTTTTAGTCAAATAAAACATATACTTATCTCTTTGCAAGTCGTTAATTTCATTGAATATATAGCTGGTACACTAAGTTAGCTCATTGATTAAAGTTTGGCTTTCAAATTTTATGCCTCGTGTGACTTTTGGTTAATGATAGCTAGTTTATATGCTTAAATTCCTTTTCGTTCTTTCTTCATTTATTTTAATTTTTAACTTTTGGTATGAATAATTTTTTGTTGCAGGATTCAGATGCTGACTTTGAGGTATTTGACCTTTTAGATCCATCATCGTCTGACACAGTTGTTGGCAACATTTCTCTTTCCTGTTTTGTTGAGGTATCTAAGATATAGTTCAGTTGATCAATGCAGACTGTATTATTGGTTTTTAACTTTCTATTGACATTATTGACAGGATCCAATTGAAACAGAGAAAAGTTTTGCAAGGCGCATCTTATCAATTGTGGTATGTTTTAATGTTCTTTTTTCCCCTTATCTTCATTTGTGTGTTGTTGCACATGATTCTGAATGGCAACTCAGTTATGTTACCAGACCATGGGTTAGATTGTAATTGAAAACTTCAATCTCTGTTCTTTGAGATTAGTTAGATATTTAATAAATTACTATGCCGTACTATATAATGTAGGGCTGGTTAGACCTTTTATGGAGGTGGGGGTCAGACTCCCTAATTTTGGAACATAGGATTCGTTCTTTTTTAGTTTTTCCATGTAAATTGAAAATCATTTTCAAACTATCTGTACTAATGGGATGCTTTTTGATCCCACGTTGATAAATAAATTAGTTGGAAATGATAGCCTGATTTATATCTAAGTATTAATTTTCTTTTTCTATACTTGTTTTGACACAAGGTTCATTGTATTTCATGCTTAGTTAATTTCTTTTTTCTATAATTTTCTCCTAATATTTGGAGGTTGTTCACATGAAAAGATGTTGCTGGGATCAGATGTAAGATTGAATGTCAATGCTTGTTTGGTTCACCATCTGAAAATGAGTTATCAAGAACTAGGATAAGATATGTAAATTTTGGTTTTATTCTTAGTTTTTTTTAACCTCCAAATGAAATTAACATTTATCATTCCTGAATTTGAAAAAGTTTTGAAACCATTATTGGTTTTAGCATCACAGAATAATTTTCTTTCCTTCTTATATGTATATTTGTCTTGGCTATTGGTTACTGAAAGTGTAAATTTTTTACAAGCTGCTCAATTGCTTATCCCCGACCATGGATTCTGGCCGCTAACCAGTCTTATTTGGTAGTGTAACCAAGAATAACTTATCATCCAAACTGGTCACATTAGACCTTCTTACAATATAACTAATCAGTGACTTATCTTATGATCTTTCCTTAGACATTAGCAAAATATTATTCCAGCTTAGGAGAATATATTGATAGAGAATTCGACATTTTAACTTTTTGCTTCCTTGCATATGTAAGCTTTCTTGTTCTTACAGTGATTCTATTAGAAGGATTGTTTTTTCCTGTCATCCTTTGATTGAAGTTAGAATTCAGCTTTTTGAGGAAGTTGAACAAAGAGAAATGCAAGGTTTTTAAGCAGATTTTTAAGCCTAACAACATCAGTTAAGAATGTTTCAATGAATGACTTCGAGAGATTTGGAGCAATCTGATTAGTATTTCAAGCATCTTAACTTGCAAATCATGCTTTAATGGGTTGAATAATAACTGACCTCTGTACCTTTTCAATTTGGAAAGTCAAAGTTTCCTTTAATTGTGGTAGAATTATTCTCAAGACGGTGAAATTATGGTGGTTAATTCCCTCAAGTCAGGCTTTTGCTTTGGATGGTTTTTATGTTTTTGGTAGAGATGAAAAAATTAAAGTATTGGGATTGGGAAGTTCTGTGTGAGATAAAAGTAGATGGATTTCTTGAGATGGTTGTTAATAGAGAGAAAAAAATCAGGTAGCTTAATCTTCATTGTGTTGCATTGCATGTGCCATACATCTGCCAATGTGAAATTTGTAACTGCAGCGTAAATTTTAAAACATTTTATGCAAAACTTGAAGCATATAAAAATAAATGATGAACAGTAATTAAAATATAAATGGAAAACTTGAAACGTGTAAGCAAAAAACTTAAAACGTGTAAGCAAAAAACTTAAAACGTGGAAGCAAAGCACTTAAAACGTGTAGTAAATAGTACTTGCAACATGAACAAAAAACTTGAGAAAGTCAACACAAAACATATAAATGGTCTGTAACAATACATCTAATGTACCATAGTAAATCCCTACTAATGGAAAAGTACTAGGATTATATAGTGTAGAATAAAATGAAATTATGGAAAGACCACGACAATAGGCACAGCTAGTGACATCTCATACATTCTTATTTTAGCTTTACCGCTAACCATCTGGTTGAAGCGAAGATGTTTATATTTTCCAATGCAAGAATGTTCCTTTGTGTGTGGTTGTGCATGGCTTTGGTTAAAATGTCTTCCAACTTTTCCATTATTGCAAGCCACTCATCAAAAATAGGTTGAATACTTCAACAATTTATATTAACCACATTCTTTCACAACAGACAACTTAGAATCTCAACATCCATTTCTGACAAAATAGGTCACAAAGACATGACCTGAAAGACAGAAGGATTAATCTAGCTATGACAGAAAACTAGAGAAACCTCACATCAGGGTTTTTCATTTAACAAACACATACCAGAGAAGAGATAAAATAATGTGAGGAAAAACAAAATCAAGGGATGGATTTTCTAAGCCTTCATGATATTTATAATTTTCTGTGAACTGCCTGTTCACTATTTTGTATATCTTGTATGATGTAAATTTTCTCTGCTTAATATGGAAAAAAAAATACTAATTGTTGCATATTTGTTGGAATTTGATAATCTGCTTTATTGTCTGTCAAGAGTTGGTTGCATGCTGTCAGGTTTATGGTTTGCACAATTAGACTTCCCCAATTTCAATCTGGATTAATTTAAAGTCAACTTACATCATAGCCACTGTTGACAGAAGCCAGAGACAATTATTGTTAATGTAGTTTAATGCCGTTTCATGCAATGTTATTTCTTGACATTATAAGTTTCTGTTCTCTAAGTTGATCAAATGCTGGACATGTGCTTTGATATCGACATTAATTCCATTTTCTTAAGAGGCCTAATTGCTTCACATAATCACAAAATGTCAGTGAGTGAGGTTTTTCTTGGCAGAGTCTGCCAGTTGGGGGTAGGGAATAGAAGCTTTTTGTTCATGCTTGGAATCGATATGCTGATGATTGCTGGAATTATCCTTCCTTTTCATATGCTTTTTACCTTTTTTTAGTTTTTATTTTTTTATTTGATAACTGTTTTATGATCATTACTGGACACTGAACTTGCATTTGTTTGGTAGAGTTGATTTCTTTCCTGTTTTTATTATTGTAATGTGACTTACTGTACTCACAATATAATTGTAATGTGACCTAATGTACTTATTATTGTAATGTGACTTAATGTACTTAACATATAGTTTATTCCTGTCAAATAAAATTTGTATATTTGTGTTGATAAGTGATTAGAACTCCAAAAGAACTAATTATATTTGTTATTATAGTTTATATCTATATTGTTCACTGAGAGATTTTCTTTTAATTCTAATTTTGGGATACCTGTTGTCTTTAATCTTTTATGGCACCTTCTTGGGCCCTTTTTTGATGTCATGAACTTTCTACGTCCTTGCACACTTCATAGGATTATGATGATGATGGCAAGCTTACATTCTCCGAGTTTTCTGACTTAATTAGTGCTTTTGGAAATCAAGTAGCTGCTCACAAGGTTTGATGTTTGAACTGCTTTTTTATTTGCTTTTAAATACTTGACTAAGCTTATACAATATACATAGTATGAAGAATTGATTTACTGTTCTATCTGGTTTGCTATTAATAATTTATGGAATTGTAGGATGCAATTTCCAAAATTGTTGATGTTTTAGGTTGCAAAATAACAATCTATGCACACAGATAGAGGGTTGAAATCTGTTATTTGGATTTTTTCTAATTCAACTTGAAACATTTTCCTATATGATAAATCTTGGTTATGCAAAACATTGTCCTTATCCTAACACCTCTAATCTAAATGCTGCATTCTGATACATATGTCTAAGATTTTACTTAAAGTGTTACATTGACCTTGTTTCTCAGAAAGAGGAACTTTTCAAAGCTGCTGACTGCAATGGGGATGGTGTAGTGAGTATGGATGAGTTGGCTGCCCTTCTTGCTCTTCAACAAGAAAAGTAATGATTCTATAAATTCATCACCCTTTACTTTTATTATAATTGGTGTACGCTCTTGGGAAATTTAAACTAATTGTGCTACCCATCTGAATGTCCTTGTGGAATCTGATGCTTTATGGCTTGTGTGGAAGCTGTGAGGTTACTAGTTATTCATTTACTTCTTTAGGATATCCTATGTAAGATCATCTTACATAATTTTTTGGACCTGTTCAAAGCATCTCGTCCTACTTTATTATTAATTTTATCCTGCTTCTCAATTGAGGTGACCCTAGTGATTATGTTTGGTCTTTATAACATAGATCTGTGCACCTTTCAAGCTGTGGTACAATTACTTCAAGTTTATAACCTGTATTTGTCAATCACCTTTGAACATTATTACCTGTGTTTGCACTTTTGCCTTCTTTATATCAATTTCCACATATGTTGTCTATTGCTGTCTATTGCTTACAGGAGGGATATTCATGACATTTAAATTTTGTACTTAATTCCTTTGTATTCTCGATCTATGAATGCTAAAACTAGGTGCTCGTTGTCTCAAACATTAAACTCATTTGTTAATCATGTCTAAGTTGGCCTTGTTGTCCCCTTTGGCACGATCTGGTGTCACTAATATTTTGTCATTTAAGCCTATGTTATCCCTAAGACATTTGAAAAACTGAAAGTAGCTGTTTGCATTCACCAAGCATGAGAAAAGTTGTATTACTTTTCTTTTTAAGGTTTCTAGACCTCAAGGGTACATTATACATATAGTTTTTTTTCTCTTAAGATTTTGTAGCTCAATGTCTGGAGTTGTTGGCTAGAAGGACTTCAGAGTTTTTCTTGTTTTTTACCTTTTAACGCAATGACAAAAAATGTGTATGATTACTATTTTGAAAGGATGTTTCAACTGGAAAAGGAATCAAGGAGATTGATGACTTTTGCCATTGCATTTGATATGATGGTTTACTCTTTTTTGATAGAAAAGAGTAAACCATACTTTTAAAAGATTGGAGCTTCATAACTGTTGATTTAACTGGCTTAGTATTTGTTTTAATTTTAACTACTAGTGTATCTCTTTGTTGAGTAGTCATTTCCCCTACCAGTTTAAGTTGACAGGACAGAGTTCAACAGGTCAAATTCTAAAACATGCCCTCAACATGCATGGAGATATTGAGACTACCGACTGGGATCCAAACACACAAACACATGTGTGGATGTAAACACAGATTCACTTTGTATTATAATTTGGTTAGTAGCGCTCAGGTATTCAAAAACAAGAACTATTTGTCAACCTTATTCTCATAATGATTGAGCAACTATTTTGAAAGGATATTTCAACTGGAAAAGGACTCAAGGAGATTGATGCCTATTGCCATTGCATCTCGTATGATGGTTTTTTGATAGAAAAGAATAAGCCATGCTTTGTAGTGTAATGATACTGGCACAGAAATGAATACTACTTAAGCGCAAGAATGACAGTTTTTGCTGTCGTTTTGTTCTCACAAAAATTCAAACACCTGTTCACTGTTTGCACTTTCAGTTGCCATGTGTTTCCACCTTCAATCAAGTGTAAATCCTCAATCAAACTGTCCAATTTTCAGTAAGAATCCCACCAATCCATCACTAAGACACGTTTTGCCAACTTAACCACCTTGTCCACTGATTCCACAAACTCCACAAATTGGTGTAGATTTTGGGGCATTTTGTGCGCCTATGTGACAGTGTAGGTGATTCTAGGTCCTCAATGCAATTTCACTATAAGCAACACCAAAACCTACACTATTGGACCTCATCATTTGCACCACAAAACTAGACTAGCTGCATCAAACATGATATCATCGTTGACTCAAAAATCTTCTAACAAGTCTTTGGGAGGCAGACTGAAGCAGCATTGAGTGGCTTGTTAAACAGCGTTCGCATTCTGTCATCCACTTAAGCTTTGGTAGTGTTGCATTACTAATAAGAGAGCAACTGGTTGAGTTTTGTCATGGTCTTTGCAATGCTAAAAGAGATTCTTATGGGTTATTAGGCTGGATTCTTTCATTGGAGATTGTGATACTCTGGCAAAAATGGTGGAGGGGACAAAGGGGAGAGGTTTTCTAGTGAGTTGGGTACCACAAATGGAGGTGTTTGCTCACCAGTTGCTGTAATTCTTGCCACATGTGGAAATTGCAAACATGTGGCAACTGAAAAATGGGCTTGGGCGCAATTGGAAGTGCAAATCACATATAAGTGTTTTAATTTTTGTGCCCAAAACATCAACCAAAGCTATTATTTTTGTGCTGAGGGAGTACTCATTTTTGTGCAAGTATCATTTTTCTACTTTTTAAGATTGGAGCTGCATAACTCTAGATTTCACTGGCTTTGTATTTGTTCTAAGTTTAACTATGAGTGTATCTCTTGGTCGACTAACCATTTGCCCACCACTTCAAGCTGACAGGAAAGATTTCAACAAGTTATTTAAACTCTAAAACATGCCCTCAATGTGCATGGCTAAATTGAGAGACTGATCCAAATACACGCGCGCATACACGTAGATGTCAACGTAGATTCACTTACTTTGTGTTATAATTTGGTTAGTATGGCTCAAGTATTCAAAAACAAGAACTATTGTTCAACCTTACTCTCATGATGTTTAAGTGACTGTTTAATCCTGAAAACTTACACTGATAAGCAAATGTCCAACAATTTTATTTAATTTCCTAAAGCTCTTGTATGGTTCAGCAGTGTTTCAGTTTTGTTTTATGGTCTTATTTCGATTTTATCTCATAAAATTCTCTTCTTGTGACCTTAAACTTTCTATCCATATTTTATTATTTATGCTTATATGTTAACATTCTCAATTCTTTGTGTTCTGCATTTGTTTATTGTAGGGAATTCCTTATGAATTGTTGCCCTGTCTGCGGGGAGATTCTTAAAGTTGCTGATAAGTTGAACACGATGATCCATTTGACTCTGTGTTTTGATGAGGGAACTGGAAACCAGGTTATGACTGGAGGATTCTTGACTGACAAACAAGCTTCATATGGGTGAGAACTGTTTTTGTGTTTGCTTTTGAATATACCCCTTTATTTTTTATTTTTGTTTTTCACCATGGCTGTTATATTTACATGTTTTGGCCAAAGTGCTAAGTTTTAATTATACTATGGTAGGTGGATATTCAAACTAAGTGAATGGAGCCATTTTTCGTCTTATGATGTTGGTTTAAACTCTGGGTCAAGTGCTTCACATATTCTGGTGTGTTATTTATCTTAGCATTTTTATTTTAATTTTTTAATATGTTTTCATTTCTTTCCATTCATCTTGCTGGTTCTAGTGACTGGACCTAGACCTGGCAATTAGTCATGTTGGGTGAGTTCATGTTGTGATAGTGTTGTGCCATTTTAAATTCTGCTAATCCAAACCAACCCACTACCCATTAATGAAAAATTTTTCATTTTATTATTTACAAATCAAATGAAACTGATTTTAGTGTTTAAATCAAACTGAAGATTGTGTTCCTTTTAAAGAGAAAAAATGAGCAATGAAGATTTATAGAGACCAAGAAACAAGCATATATATGATGTAATTTTATCATAGCAAATGAGTGAGAAAATCCTCCTCTACTTTTGTCTGCACAATTTCCATCAATACCATCCGTGTTGAAGCTTCTTCATTTTCTCCCTCATGCACGTTCCTGAAATAGTTGAAATTCCAATTCCAACCCAATGAATTAAAAGCAGGGAAAATCATGCTTTTGATAGAAACTTTGTGATAAGAAAGTCTATAAAGGTGAGGAAATGTTGATTATGAGATCTTATTTTAAATCCAACTTCCTATTAATAATTTAAAACTAAGTTACCGTATAGATTGAAAATAGGCTTAGATATGGTTCTGTGTGATATATAAGCTTAAAGTTTTATAGATTAAGTGGGAACTCTAGCATGGTACCAAAAATGATATTGATTGTGATATCTTATGTTCAAATCCAACATTCTATTAATAAATAACAACTATGTTAGTGTATAGAGTAGAAGTCGACTTTGTACAGGTCACTGTGACTGGCTCGTTGAACAAGTCTAGCCTTACACATGAGAGGTGTATTAGAGCTCAAATTGTATTGGTGGACCCTTGTAAGCTTTTAGGTCAAGTGAAAAGCATCAATATGATGTCCTCAAAATGATGCTATGCATAAATAAATTATAAGATTAAAAAATTTAATGGTGTTGTCAAACTATTGAAAAATTCTAGAGGAAAAAATGGAGTGTTAAAGCTCAAATTTCTAAGCCTACTATGTGAAATTTTTTAGCATTGTAGGATTAATTTCAAGCTATGAGAAATTGGAAAAATTTTAAATGAATACAAGTCATCAATTCTAAAATACCCTTCTTTTTCATTTTTAATGCAACAGGATAGCAAATATTTTAGGGGTGAAGAGGACATCATGTACTCTTAATATTTGCTTTTTTCAGATAAACATCTTTTCTGTCTCACCTTAATAGGTGTTATTATTTTGTAAGAGTTTGTTTCAGCTTTGGCATTGTCTACCTTGATGGTGAAGCGGAAGAGTTTACGGCAATTAGCTTGTAAATAATCATGCTAGAATGGGATGATTGTGGTTGGAACAATAGAAAATAATTAGGTTTAAAGGATCTTAGAATTAAAATTCTGAATTCAAAGGAAAGAAAAACGATAAATAAGCTAATTATTGTTATTCTATTTATACTAGTTAAGACAAATCCTAATTATGAACTAAAAACTATTAAAATTTTTTAGTAAATAGGAATATTAAATAAAGTAGGAAAACACAGATATTCCTAATGTAATTACTAAGTAGAAACAAAGTACTAAACTACAAATATGAATTCTTTTTTAGAAATATAGAATATTATAAAAAGTAAAAATCCTAATTTGACTTGGATGCTCTTACATCACTCTCCTGGGTCAAAAAGAACTCGACCCCAATGTGTAAACTTCAACATACTCTTCATATATGGCTGGATCAACTCACTTAAGCTCTTCTTTAAAAATTCATGTGCTTTCATTTGACCAAGCCACTTTATCAAAAATCCTCTAAACAGGTTGCTTTGTCTAGATTGAACTTCTCTAACATCTAACACTTCTTCAATAACATCAGTCTTTGCATCTGATAGCTGTTAAATTTGAGCTTAGTGTGAAGACAGAATGCCATCAAATCCATAAAAAGTGTACAAGTCCGAAACATAAAAAACTTAACTGATTTGCAAATGAGGCATTTGAACTGATTTTCCTCAACACTTTACAAGGTCCAAACTTGCTAGATCTTAGCTTGCAACAAGTTCATTTAGGAAAACGCTCGTCTCAAATGCACAAGGAGCTAATCACCTTCTTCAAATTCCTGTTTATGACGATGCTGATTGGCAACTAAAGAGTATGCTGCATTGCTAACTTTTAGGGCAGCTTTTAATTCTTTATGAATTTTCCGAATGTGATCAGCAAATGCCTCTCTTTCATCACTTTAGCTTCTTTTGGCAAAGTCACCAAGTCAAGCACACATTGAGATTTCTAAAGGTGTCTTCTTTGTGCTTTGATTGACGTAATTGTTATTGGCGAATTCAGCTTGAGGTATGACTAATTCCCGAATCTTTGTCTTGTTGCCAAAAAGACACTTTAAAAGATTTTCCAAACTATGATTTACAACTTCCATTTGACCATCTGTTTGTGGATGGCAGGTACTAGAATACTTTAATTCTGTCTCAAATTCCCTCAATAAAGTCCTTCAAAAGTGCCTTGTGAACTTTACTATCTATCAGAAACAATAAAAGTTGGAACACCGTGTAGTCTTACAATTTCTTGAAAGAATAATTTAGAAATATGAGTTACATTAGAGGTTTTAGAACAGGGAATAAAGTGTGCCATTTTTGAGAAACGATCTACAACAACAAAGATAGAATCAACTCCCTCTGCTGTCTGTGGAAGTCCCAAGCAAAATCCATACTCACATATGGGAATTGGAGCAACAGATAACTTCTCAAAATCTAGTAACACAAGCACTGGTGCTTTTGTCATCATATCTAAGACTCGTTCAAAGGTTTTTTTGTGAGAATTCAACAACTCAAATTCTCCGTTTTTTATAGACTCAGTTATAGGATTCATAATAGAACTGGAATTTTTAATAAATCTCCTATGAAAAGATGCCAAACTATTAAAACTTTGAACTTCTTTGATGTATTGAGGTGTTGGTCACTTGGTAATTGCATGAACCCAAGAAATACCACTTCTTCCTACAGGAAATTGCAATTTTCCAAGTTTATATACAGTTGTTTCTTTTGAAGTACTTTCAACACTTGTTACAAATGTTCTCAATGCTCTTCCTTAGTGCGGCTGTATATCAAGATGTCATCAACATATACCACGATGAGCAAATTTAAAAAGACTTGAGTATATCTGTCGTGACCCTAATGAATGGCTTGGCCCATTAGAAAGGCCGAATGGCATTAGCAACTGCTTGAATAACCCATCTGGTGTCTTAAAAGCTGTCTTCCGTTCATCTTCGCACATCATTCTGATTTGGTGATACTCACTCTTCAAATCAAACTTGGAAAACACCTTGGAACTAGCTAATTGATCAAGCATATCCTCCAGTTGAGGACTAAGAAAGTGATGCTTTATTGTAATCTTGTTTATGGCATGACTGTCCACACATTTTCTATGAACCATCTTTCTTTAGAGCTAATAAAGCTTTGCAGGCACAAGGACTCCGACTTTCACACACCAAACCCTTGACTTATCTTTCCATCTCCAATAACTCCTTGACTTGTCTTTCTATCTCAGCTCACTATATAGGAGGCATTTTATATGCGGGTAGATTTGGTAAAGATGCTCCCAGTACCAAATCAATAGCATGTTGAATGCTTCTTAAGGGAGATAAGCTTTCCTTCAATAACTGTTGGATTTCAAAGGGATATTGAGGTGATTTTCTAGCCTGCATTTCCATTCAAGGTAATTCTCCAAACTAGCTTCCCAATCCAAATAATCCTCTAAATGTAACTTCCCATGAAAATCAGCTACTTCAATCTTTATGCCTCCACTATTCAAATCAAGAGTGCGCAATAATCATTCTTCCAATCCACCTTGTGTTGCTCAATTTGTGAGGCCAGTTTCATGAAAAGGGTTTATGTTCATAACTTTATCTTCAGCCTCAAAATCCTCTTGAATCTCTTGTTGTTCATGGTCACCTTCCAGATTCTCCATTCAGGCTTCCACAGGTTCCTGATGCAGCAAGGCTTATGAAGTTTGGGTCAAGTCCTTAATCATTCTTTTCATCTCAGCCAACTTTATTGGTTCGGGCGGGCTGATTGCCTCTTCTTCAACTCTGCCTCTATCAACCATAGCTTAAAAAGAAAATCCTAGAGTCGTTTAGGATCTTTTATTCTCTGATACCACTTAATGTAGTGGAAGAGTATATGGTAATCAGCTTGTAGATAATTAGGTTAGATTGGGATGATTATGGTTGGAATAATAGAAAATATTTAGGTTTAAAGAAACTCTAGAATTAAGATTTTGAATTCAAAGAAAAGGAAAAAAATGCATAAGTTAATTATTATTGTCCTATTTATACTAGTTAGGACAAATTATAATTCTAGAATAAAAATTATTAAAATCTTTTACTAAAACGAATGCTAAATAAAGTAAGAAAACACAAAAACCGTTCCTAACTAATTTAGTAAAATACTTAACTGAATAGGAATCCTGTTGAAATAAAAAAGAAAAACTATTCCTAATTAATTAAGTAAAATACTTAACTAAATTGGAATCCTATTGAAATGAAAAAAATATTCCTAATTAATTAAGTAAAATACTTAACAATAAGAATCCTATTGAAATAAGAAAAGCTAAAAACAATAGAAATCATAATTTGACTTGGATGCTTCTGAATCAGTTGTTAATCAAGGCCCAAAGAATAAGTCATGCAAGTGTTAAGTTGTACACTTTGGAAAACCATCTCATTCAAGTTCTTGAACCATATATTGTGAGTGCTGATGAAACTGGAGAAAAGGGATGATAATTTGTTAAATTTAGGATATACTCAGGTTTGCATAGATTGTTGGAAGAATGTAACCAAAAAAGGTGGGTACATATATATTATTGAAGTACTGAAAGTAGAAAACCATAAGTTACTTTATTTTTTGTAGCCTTTAAACAGTGCAAAGCCTATTGAAAAATATATCAAGGGCTTATGGTTGGAAGAATCCGTGTGAAATTATACTTAATCAAAAAAATGTGAAATTTTGTTTTCTATATCTTTTGGGCACAAGTTCCTGTTGACTGAAATGGGGCCTCTACCTGTCTGCAAGATCGTTTTTGTAGCATTTTTCTGCTATAGCATAGAACTGCAGGCCTTTTTTCATAGGGAGTAGTCAGTGTTCATTCCAATGAATAGCATTACTTCGTTGTTGGAACTTGGATCTCATTTATAATGTTTGAATTGATATCTTGTTGATTTAGGTGTTTGATCGAAGGACAAAAAGGCTAGTTGAAGAATTAATTGATGGAAAGATTGTTTTATCAATGAGAGCAATTTACCAATCAAAATTAGGACTTGGCCTCATGGACATAGGTATGGCTAATTTTTGCAACACTGTTTCTTGTCGCTGCTTCTTTTCTCACTAGTGGAGTGCAGTTTATTTTGTTAAGAGACAATGTGTTATGCCTTTCCTTCCCTATCATACCCCACTTTATTCCCTGCTATTCCCCTCTTCTCACCAGCATTGAGTTTTTAATAACTCAATATTTTACTCGTTCTCTGGATAGTCTTAATCATTTGTGCTGTAGAGTATTTGATTTGGTTTATGTTGACAAATTGTTAACCATTACTATGCCGTATGGTATTATGTTTCGGTACTGATTCCACTGGTTTTTTTGCACATATATTAATTTTCTTTTGCTCATCAACATAATAAGAGTATCATACTTTATTCTGCTTTCCATGCACTGCTTTTTGTTTTTACTGTTTTACTTCTTCCTCTGTATCACAATCATTGATATTTTACTGAAAAATGCAAGCCACGTTCTATGCTATTCTTAACTTGTCCATTTGCCACCAACAGTTTCTTTAAGTGTGTTCTCAACTTGTTCTTTCTTGACACTACCATACTTTCAACTCATAGCAGCTGTGCATTCCTTGTTTCTCAATTTTATTTTGTGTTTGTCTATTTTTGACTTTTCATCATTTGATTTCGTGATGGAATGACAGTATTATGGCCTATATTCTGACTAATTTAGATGTTGTTCCCATTTAATCTTATGTGAAGAAATATATCATTGATAATGCTTAAAGAAAGAGCATGAATTGTTATATTTCACTGACCTTACCTCAATTAGTTTCCAAAATAAGCAATCCTGCTCCGAAGTTTCTGAATTGTTTACTGATCTGCTTTATAAACAATGAAATGCCTGTTTCATCTTTATTGAAATTTAATTAATTTATAAAGTAAATGTATAATGTTAAATTATTTGGTCAAGTGAACACTAATGGAAATATTGATTTTGTAAATGGAACACCTTAGTGAGAAGACACTTTCTCCTTAATTTGAATGGGGCATTGGATTAATTGCATTTTCTTTGTCGTGTTTGATTTTCTGATTGAGGGCTTTGATATAGGCAATTGAGGGGGCTTTTTTGTTCTTTTGGCGTATCTTTGGTATTTTAGTGTCTTTACCTTTTCTGTTTAGTCATAGTTTCCAATTCAATTGAATTATAGGATAAGATAGGTTAGTTTTAGCTAGGCCTTGCAGTCTTCCTGCCCTATTTTTGTAATTCATCACTACAATACAATTTGTTTTTGTTTCTTATTCAAAAAATGTGATCTTGTACTCTTTCAAAAAACGAAGGAAAAAAAAAGTGATCTTGTACTCTTTCATTAAAAGCAAAATTGAAGTTTTATTCTCTATAATGAAGGTTAATGAACAATTCGAAAATTCGAAGGATGGTGTTACGCATTTTTGAAACTTGTGATGATTAAGTGAACAATTCAAAAGCCTTGGGGAGATTATTACACTCAAAATGAAAACCTCTGTTTCATGTGCTTTCATCTAGTTTTTCTCTGTTTCATGTTGCCCATAGTTTCTACCCTAAATTAATTGATATGGGGATCTATGCTACTTATTTTCACAAAATTATTTTGGTCCTTTGGGAATAGTTAATATTTTGTCTCTATTTTTTTTCCCTCCTTAATAGATATGTAAACATTTGTAAATCTTCCTTAGTAGGTAAACCATCTGGTTATGCTAGAGCATAAAATTTATATGTAGTTAACTAGTCATTTTTACATGGCCAATAATCTTCCATGGTCTTGCATAATTTCTGTTTATTGTAATTTGTTCAATGGGCCATGTGGATGCAGGAACAAAGGAACTTTTAAAGAGCATCTCTGAAAAGCAGGGAAAGAAAATGAATTCTGTTGAATCTTCTGAGGATATACCAAATTTTATTAAATTTTTTAAGGTATGATGATAATCCTTAATAAAAACTTTGTAATTTGTTATAATAGTCTGAGTTCCTTCAAATTTCCTCCACCATGATGACTGACTAGTGAAAATTAGTTTCTAAATAACCTAGCCTCCTTATCGTTTTGACTATTTCTGGTTAATACAGTAGCAGTTATACTTTAGTCTTTAATTTGATTGTTTTTCAATGTTTAATATAGTTATCCTTTTTTTCATCTTTTTACATATATGATAAAAGCTGTATCTGTACTATGGTGCAATTTATGTTTTTTAAATATGCAAGAACTAGGTGTTACCACGATTTTCCTGTCACATATTTAAACTTTCTTTATCTATTGCTGCTAACTTCTCCTACATGAAGTTAATTTTGAAAGAAGTGTGTACTTCATCAATTGGTTCTAAAAAGATGTTAACTTCTGTGTTGTTTGGTTGTGGAATGTAAAAAAAAATGTTTAAGCATTTTGAATTGTACTTTCTATCCTTTTGCCCTAGGAGATCATATTTTTCCCCATATCAAATACATTTATGTTTCTTCTACGGCTAATAATTTTGAGGGAAAAACTGTAGAAACATTAGTTTTTCATACTTGTAGGTGGAACTTGACAAACCATAGATTTATTGTCAAGCGGCGTGGGTAGGGTTGGAGGGTGGGGGTGGGGGTGGGTTATGGGTTTTTGGTTAGACCTACAAGAAATAAGGGGGAAGACAGCCAAGCTTTATTCAAAAATCTTCAAAGTCTAATTGTAAAACTCAAAATAAGAGCATTTTTTATTGTGGACATAAATTTTAGAAAAAGAGAAGAAATCCACGTCTTTATAAGAAATAGAAATCCTATCCTAAGAAGAACAATGAGAATTAAAGAAATATGTTTCTAATGAGAAGTGTAATGCTTACCTATCAATAACAAAACCAACTAAAATAAGTGACTCAAAGACAACTCCAACAAGAAACTAAACCCTAATTTAAAGAAAATAAAAACAACGACAACCTGTCCTAAATGTTTTAGATTGACCTCAAGTTTGATGACATCAGGAAGATAAAACTTGTAGAGAAGCAGGAAATCATCTAGAAACTCAACCCTATATCCCTTCTCATCAATCTACCTTGAAACTCTGAAGTTGCCATATTTGATTATCTTCCTTTAAACTCTAAAGTGGCCATAATTCATCCTCTTCTTGCATTTGTTAGTGACCCATCTAGAAGACATGAACTTCCCTAAATGAACAATCATCAAATGCCTCTTCCATTTCCTCAAATTTTGATTGATGGACTCGCAAACTAATGTTGTCCTCTCAGCCAATGGTTTTCTGAGAAGAACCTTCTTGGTTTTAATGGGAATATGTAGAACCTATCAATCATCTTGTCTTCCTGGTGTGTTTCTTTAATCTGATCTTCATTAACAATTGCAAGCACATTGTTAGATTTAAAACTCAAATTAGGAATGAATTGCACTTTTTTCTTTTTGGAAACTTCACTTATAGCTTTAACTTCTCAAGGAGATACATCATCCTTAATCTCTTTAGGAGACACTTCAACATTAATCTCACTTGGAGACTCATCAGCAATAATCTATTTAGGAGACACTTCAGCAGTAATGTCACTAGCAGGCACTTAAGGAATAATTTGTTCTTCCATTGGTGAAGCACAAACCTTAGTGGGTGGAAAAGACTGTTATATATTATTCTCCCCTATTGAAAGAACTCGACTCTCATGCAAATTAGTATGGGAGAACTTCTTGTTTGTTGGAATAAATTCCATTGCTTGTTTCTTCTCCCTCTTTATTTGCATTTCAACTGTTAAAATTATGTTGGATGTCCTAATAGTCATAATCACAGGCAATTAAATACGAAAAGGGAATTTTCTCTCTAATGTTGGCATGTAATCCTCTGATGTCTTGAAACTAAGATGCCATTGTCTTCAGAGAAATTCACACTACTTTAATTGCTTCAAAACTCATATTCGTAGAATGAATGGAATTTGTACTTGGTGACAGTTCTTAAATTTATGAAGTATCATCTTGGTGTAATCATGATGGATTAAATAGGAAACTGTTAGTATCCAAATTATTGACAAACAAGCGATGACCAGCGTGACAGACTTCTTGTAGGAAACTGTTTCCGGATCCTATGTTTTGGTTGCATCAAGAATTAGTCAATCAGTGGTAGACTTTACTCCCAGGTCTTTTTCATAAGTTCATATTAGTGGTGATCCTTAGTTTTCATGTGAGTTTATTTAATCACCAGTAACCTGTGGAAA